>JANKOE010000120.1:133551-148580 GCA_026284465.1 Erythroxylum citrifolium
CATAAGTCGACTTACACTGGTGAACAAGGCGACTTATAAGTACCGAACTGGCATAAGTCGAGTTATATCTCAATACAAGTTGACTTACACCTACATACTTCATGTATCTTTAAGGATCAAAGCAATTCATCAAGCTTCAACACGCTCAAGTCTTTGGCTTCTTACACAACAGAGACTTTTGGTCTTTATCTTTTCGGTAGACTTTTGAGAATCTTTCGAAAGTGATCTTGATTATCATAAGTTCTGCCGAGAGCTTTTAGTCCATTGACGATAGTTTGAAATCGTCCAAACATCTGATCAATAGATTCTTCGTCCTTCATCTTGAACAACTCATACTGGTGTACAAGAATGCGTATCTTGGATTCCTTAACTTGACTAATGCCTTCGTGTGCGATGGATAACGTATCTCACATTTCCTTCGCAGTGTCACATCCGTGAACTTTATCATACTCACTTCTGCTTAGGGCACAACTTGGAAAGAACTTAGCCTTTGAATTTAGTTGGAATCTCGCTTTTTGATCTGTTGTCCATCTAATTCGTGGAATAGCATTTCCTTCATCATTTGTCGGTTTATATGGTCCATTCTCTATAATCTCCTAAAGATCAATATGAGTAGATTCAATGAAGAGCCACATCCTGTCTTTCCAGTAATGGTAATCTTCACCAATGAATGCAGGTGGTCTAGTGATGGAGGCGCCTTCAGCTATATATATGTGTGATTCTGCCATGGATCTTTATCCACACTTTGTAATGGTGGTTCTTGGACACTGAGCTCTGATACAAATTGAAGTAAATCACACATTAATATAGATTTTATGTTTGATATACAAAATGCACAAGAAGGGGGGTTGAATTGTGTATTCTTTTTCATAAGTACAATCCCCTTATATATTTTTGAAAACTTGCTTTCTCAAAAACTATTAAGTAAGAATATCACACTGTATTACAGTTAACTTCTAAGTACTTGTATAAAAACAATAGGAATAAAAGTCAAGAGTTTGAGAGTAGAAGTTGACACAACAGTTTTATCCTGGTTCACCCCAAACCGTGGGTTGTGTCCAGTCCTCAGAATCCTTTATGAGATTTCACTGTACTTCACAAAAGTACAAGTATTCTTTTCACTAAGCCTCTTCAGGTCTCTTGTAGCAAGTATTGTTTTTCTCACTTAGCCTCTTCAGGTCTCTTATAGCAAGTATTGTTTTTCTCACTTAGCCTCTTCAGGCTCTCAGCTTTTCTTCTTTCTTACAGAAAGATGTTTACGAGCTTTGTTACAGAGCATCATAGCTCTCAATGTTTAGCACAATGAATACAATGTTTCTAGCTTTCTTAAAATCTCTAACTCTTCCAAAATCACTAACTTCTGCAGTCTTCAACTCCGACTCGTATATATAGCCTTCGTCTTCAATTGCTTCTTGATAACCGCTTCTTTCTTCTTATTTCTTGATCTTTAAAGAAACAGTTATTCAGTTGAGTTCTGTAACTAACTCAGACTGATTAACCATCTGACGTGGTATCGGGTCTTCGTCTTAGTTTTGCTTTAGCTTCGTCTTTCTTTCTATCATCTCATTTTCGCTTCGGCTTCATCTTAGTTTCCACTTCTTCGCTTCGTCTTACTTTTGCTTCTCCGCTTCGCCTTACTTTCTAATATCATTATTATTTGATTTTCATCAAAATTATTAATCATGAAGTCATTTTGACTCAACATATAGAAGTTTTCAAGTATGAAAAGTGCATTAAATTGAATGAGAAGCTAAAGTTTGATTTAATTGTCATTGACTTCTTTGTTTTCAACTTAAAGATAGGGGCTCGACTTTAGTTACACTTTACAACAAGTGATCACTTTTTCAAGTATGTTCAAATTAATATCTTGATTTCCTAAAATAGTTCTATCATATCTTTTTAACCATGTCAAATGTGGAAATGAGAGATATTTATCAAGTTTGTTAATTGATAAAACCAAAGCATCCATTTTTCTTTTCAATTGTTTAAAAATATATAGTAAGTAAAAGTTTTTCATTCATTTGTATGTCTTTGTTCTTTCTAAACCTTCCTATTACCATATTTTTAACATGAATGTCATTGATTGCATTAGTTTGCCAAATTCAATGTATTTAGTAGGACAATTATTTTCAACATTTAGTGCTTTTTTAGAATGTTCATATTTTATACTCATGTACAAAGTTAACAAATTTATTTCATTTTCTATTTTTAGGTTAAAACTGCAATCAATAATATGGAATCATTATAAAAAGATTCGACGAACTGAGCATCCTCTATTTGTGGTAAGTATGATCTTGTATGGAATTATCTTTATTCTTCTCAAACATCTTATAGGAATATCCAATATAATTGTATATTTTGCAATATAATATTTAAAAGGCGAGAAATCTACAAAATGAAAAAACATCTTGCTGGTGTTAACAATAATATTGCTTTTTTTAAAAGTACCATTTTGTAACGCCCCAAATTAGGGGTTAACATATTGAGCAAATTGGGTGGCATCCACATATTCTCCCAGGGGGTATTTGGGTGTTACACATTTGATATGCGTGAGAGGATTGGAAATTATTTGAAGCAATAAGAAAATAGAAAAAAAGGAAAAATAAAGAGACTCATAATATATGTTTGGTTTTGGAGATGATGAAGCTTAACAAGTATTCGATAAAGGAGAAAAAGAAAGCTACTATTGACATAAATTCTTATTTTTCTCCAAGAACTACTCTCGGTTCTCAACCTAGTTTAAAAAGTGTTTTGGTTGATAAGGACATTATTTTGTGATATAAACAAGCATAGGCTAGACGGTTCTATCATTCACATATTCCTTTAAATGCTTTAAATTTACCTTATTTTTTAAGAAGCAATAAATGCTACAACAATGATAAGTCTAAGATTTAAGTTACCTACTCATTATGAGATTCACGTTCCTTTGCTTTAAGATTTAGAAAAAGAATGTCAATTGGTTGTGGATACATATAAGTCTAGTTGAGAATTAATATGATGCATTATTATGACAAATGGGTGGACTGATCAAAGATAAAGAACCATTATTAGTTTCTTGCTTTATTGTAATATTAAAACAAATTTTATCAAGTCTGTCAATGCTTTTTGATATGGTAAAAAGTGCTTATACTTTATCTAGTCTATCAATGCTTGTTGAGTGGGTTGGACAAAAAATGTTATGCATTTTATTATAGATAATATAACTAATTATGTATGAGATGGATACTTGTTATAATCAAAGTATAAGCATATTTATTGGTTTCTATATACTGCTCATTGTATAAATCTTTTTTTAAAAGATATTGGTAGTATGGACCATATTTCTAGCCTTGCTTCACTTGTGTCTAAGATCATAGTTTTTATGTATATTCATATTATATTTTTGTCTTGGTCAAGGAACCAAGAAGATTGGAAACATACTGTGCATCATCCTACTAGTAGGTTTGCAATTACATTTATTACTTTGAAAAGTGCTAATAAATATAAGCAACCACTTCAAAATTTAGTGAAAAGTAAGCATTTTTCAAGTCATAAGTTATCAAAGGGTGTAAAAGGAAAAGAAGTTTTTATTATTTTTCTAGATGATAAACTTTGAGATGCCTGCTTGATCATTGTGAGGATCGTGGCTCCACTTATAAGGTTATTAAAGATTGTTGACTCAGATAATAAGAAGTCATCTTTAGGGTATATATATGATGGTATGTATAGAGCTTGCTAAAAATTACGAGTCTCTTTAAAAGGAAGGAGAAATTGTACAAGCCTTATATAGATATTCTTGACTGATAATGAGATAAGCATCTTACTTAAAGGATCTACTTAGTAGCTTATTTTCTCAGTTCTTATTGCTTATATAGTAGAGAAGCATGTATAAATGCTATTATGAACAGTCTCTTTGATGTGATTAAATGTAAAGGTATTTTTTCTATTGAAGAGCAATTGAAGCTGACAAATGAAACTAAATTGTATCGTGAAGGCTTGTTTGCTACATTATTTACAAAAAGAGAACTTATGATAAAAAATATAGTCTGGTTTTCATACTTTTAGTTCATCATTTGTTATTAATAATATACATTTTTATTTCTCATAACTATTAATTTAAAATACAAAGGAGTGGAAGAGATTATTCCGTAACAGTGGTCCGATATTGAGAAAAATTACTATTAGATTAATCGGTCAAACAACTTCTACATCAAGTTGTGAACATAATTGGAGCATATTTGAATGTATTCATATAAAGAAACAAACTCATTTGAAATATCAAAGACTCAATGACCTTGTTTACGTTACTTATAACATGAGAATGAAGAACATATATTTTATTGATTTTTTATTTTTCATTAATTTTATTTTATTATTGATTTTATAATTTCCCTATTATATATTCAAAGCACTTGGTAAGAAGAGAACGTATGATCCAGTTAATATTGATTGTATTGACCATATTAATTTTTTGAATTGAAGAAGAAGAACTATCGTCTGATCTTGATTATAATGAATTTGAAAAGATGATTTATAAAGAAAATGCATTTGTCACAATGAATGAATTAATAACATTTACTCATGATGAATTGATATCTTATTTTAATCATTTATAACATTAAAAGTATAATGTGTTACAAATTTATAATAGAGAACAATTTCATACATTACTAATTTGAAATTTATTTGAATGTAATAGAAGAAGTTGATACAAATACTTTAAATGAAAGCGTGACTTATGAATTTTTAGATAGCATTGGAGAATTTGAAACTTTTCATGATGATAAGACATAATCTCCATCAGAAAAATAATTTTAATTTTTATTATCATTTTAAGTTTCATGTTAGATTTAGATTTAGCTTGAGTTGTTAGATTTGATTTATTATTAGTTTATTATAAATTAATAGAAATTGGTGTATTCTTTTTGTTTTAGTAAAATATTTTATTTTTATTTATTCTTATAATTTTTACTTCTTATTTATTTGAAAATATATTTTCTTGATTAAAATTAAACTTTTATTTTTATTAATTAATTAAGAAAATTGAGATTTATTTAAAATTTTAAAAAATAATTTTCTAAAGGGAATGATAATCTAATTAATTAACAAACTAATCTTTAAATAAATAATGAAAGGTATTTCTTTATTAAATTTAAAATATTTCATTTAATTTTGAAACTAGTTTTCGTTAATATTAGAAAATAGTTTTCTAAATTGAAAAAAGTTATTTCCAATTAGATTAGAAATAGTTTCGTAATTAGATTAGAATATATTATTTGTTAAATTTTGAAAAAAAAAGTTCTTATAAATCATATTAAGTAAAAAGAGTATTTTATTGAAGATTATTTTCAATTAAATTTTATTAAGTAGTCTAGATTTATTTTCAGTAAAATTTTATTAAGTAGTCAAGATAATAAGAAATGATTTCTATTTTGAAATTGAAAATTGTTTTCAAATCAAATTCAATTTCTATTTAGAGTAGAATTTCAACTCATTTAGGAATCTATGGGATTAACCTAATTTAATTATCCAAAGACTTGGAATTCTATTTTAAATTATGAATATCAATAAATAGAATCAAACAAGACTGGATATCATATGCATATAATTTGATTATTTTTGCATAACTTGCATGCTCTAGTTTTATATGTTTGATATATTTTATATTCATATTGAATTGCATATTTAAATATATGACATTTTATCTATAATTTGCTTTTGATGAGACCATTTAAAGTTAAATCCATCATTAAAATATTGAGTATATATTTATAACATAATTGTTGCCTTCCATTATTATAAGAATAAATCAGAGTTCTATTTATTGTTAGGCTTATTAAGCAAACTCAAGGTCATTTTAACCTTACTATGTTTAGTATTATAACAATAGATCTTACTTAAGTAAATTTATGCGATTTGGATGAGTAAACTTATGATCACATAAATTTAGAAGAAGAATTATGAATAACGTATAAGATATATTTTGGTAAGAATTGTTATCTAATGAATACAAGAGTTATATGGTATGTAATTGAATAAGATCAACTAAATTTGAATAAGATCCTAGCCCACTTGAGACGATAGAGAAATCTTTTCGAAATAATACCGAGGGCTATTATTTTGAATGAAAAGTGGAATTAACTAAATATATAATTAAAGTATTGATTTTAATTGGTTGTCACGACATATAACCTTTTTCTAGCTTTTCTTACATTTATAATTTATTTTGAGTATAAAATTACCTTTGTTTATTATAGTTGATACCAAGTTTTAGTTATCCAAATTTCTTGGATAAAGGTCAGTGACAACGCGTCGTAACGTTATTCAAAATAAAATAACTATACTACTACTATAGCAGTGGTAACTCTAAGTCGATCCCACAGGTAGTGTTCGATTAGCTTATGAAATGAAATTAATTTATGTTTAGGTAATGGGGGGGTTGGATTTAATAAGAAAATAAAATAGAATAAACCTAATGAAAATAAATTAAAGAAAACATGTGAAAATTGATAAAATTGGGAAATTCGGTAGAGATCTGGTTCTTTGGTTCAATCTCGGCCTACACTCATTGATTTATTGTTCTTTTATCTCTCTTAACAACAACAAGATCTATTAATCCAAATTTTTCCTTAGGTCCTAGTTAATTACGAAGCGCTCGTTAATTAACCCTAGCTATCAGGAAATTTAGAATAAGCTCTCTAAGTTTATCCAGACAACCGCCTTACGAATCAAAAAAACAGACCAATCTAGGCAATAATCACACAAGCTTGAATTATTTAACCTAGGTTATGTTATCTCTAATGATTCGGAATCATTAGTTGCTACACATGAATCTGGAATACAATGATTATGTATTGCATTCAATTTTAGCAATGGGTTAACATTAAAAAAACTATTCAATAGAGCATTAAAATAATCATCATTTAAATACCCAATCAATCCACATAAGATAACATAATCAATTTCTAATGAGAGAAAGGAACAACAAAAACAATAAAAAATGCTTAAATCAGGTCTTTGAGGTTGATGTCACCTCCAAACCGACGTCGAAAACTTAGTCTTTCATGGGTCTCCTAAGCAAAAGCTTCAACCCCCACAAAATATGCCCCAGTTGAAACCCCTTTCGGTTCTTTTCACTGTCGCAAGCTTCTCTCTGCCACCACTGTTCTATTCTCTCTGCCTCCTACTGTTTGTGATGTGACAAATAAACTTTGTTGGACCAGCTACCATTCACGCCTCCTTTTCTATCGCCCCTTCTTTACAACCCTTTTGCAATGTTAAACGCTAGCTTTCACGTTCAACGCTAGCGTTTAAAGCCATGCGTTAAACGCATGCAATGCTAGCATTGGCGTTTAACGCTAGCTTCCTTTTGCTTTGGGTTGTGTTGCTGCCATTTTGTCTTTGTTTTAATCCACTTGCATGCATGTCGTTTTGTCCTTCAACTCCCAGCTGCTACATGCGTTTTATTATTAAACCACTATCTCATCAGTTGTATGATCATCATATAGAGGCATGGTGTAAAATACTTAAACAACTGGCTTAGTGTAAATAGGGGATGTTATTTTATGACCTACAACTAATCGGTTGATTATAGTTTTTATGACATAATTATTTAATCACATTCTTTATCTTATAAATATTTATTTATTTAACTGATGTATAAAATAAAATGCATAATACAAAAGCACATTGTGAATAAAATTATGATAAGATCATAATATTGTCTTTATATATTTTCCTAAATTGTTCCTAGTTATTCTTCTATTGAAACTAGATATTAATAGAGCATAAAGACTAGAACACATTATGTTTCATCAAGAAAGTAATTGATCTTATAGAATAAAATATGAAAATATTTAAACAAACATGTAGGTACTTGTTAGTGAAAAAGTTCATTGAACCGACCTGATATAAGAATTGTATTTAGAATATTATTTGTGCGTCTATGAAATTTCTTATTGTGATGATTGTATAAGTGGTCATTTGTCTCTGGATTTTCAAAGTATCTTATATAGGGATTACTATATTTTGATACTACTTATGACTTAGGTAGATGAGACCTTAGATCAACCCCTCACTTAGAATATTAAAACTAATATCTTTCTTTAATATGGTGAGAACCAAAGTCCTTTTAAAGGTAGGGTGGTTGGGCAAACCCAAGCCTGTTTTACACAGATATGTTCGAACCATAGAAATAAGATCTCCAGATTAATGGTCGGTTTTAACTAGAAGCGTTGGTTTGTTGGGCAAACCCAAGATCAATGTGGACAAAGGTGAAGTTGGGTGATGTACATTAGATGTACACATGTCAAGAGTTGATAGTCCAATTAGCGTGCACACATCAACAGTTGATAGCATTAGATTCGATAGTTGCAATTGGTATGATCGATACCTACCGGTTGAACTAAGATCTTGTTGGGCAAACCTACAGTCATTCTTAGGGATATTGGACATCAACCCACTAGAAGAATTTCTTTACGAGTTCTCTCAGATATATATTGAGGATTACGAATTCGTGAAAAATGGTGGGAGCCATAATGCATATTATTAAAGTCCTTATAGACATGCATTTAAGTACATTCTAATTTTTCTCTCTTTGGCGAAAGGTTATTATTACCTAAGTCAACACCATGAGCACTAGTGTGAATCTAAGATCATTAATGGAAGCTAACAAGTTAACTAAGAAAAACTTCCTTGATTGGCTCAGGAACTTGAGAATATTTCTCATGTTCGAGAAGCTTGGTTATAACTTGGAGGAACCACTTTCCGATCCCCCTACTGCTAATGCTTCTGATGATGATTAGAGAGCATATAGGAAGCATCTCAATGATAGTAAGATAGCTAGTTGTATTATGCTAGCCACTATATCACCGGAGCTGCAAAAGCAACACGAGGCTATAGATGCTCATACCATAATTTATCATCTTAGGGAGCTCTTTGATGAGCAAGCAAGGTCCAAAAGGTTCAAGACTTTGTAATTGCTCTTCTGCTCCAAGATGGTTGAGGGCACATCTCCAGTGCAGTATGCATTGAAGATGAATGACTACATCGAGCAGTTGGCCTCCTTGGGTTTTCTTTTAGATCATGAATTAAGTATTGACTTAATTCTGACGGGTTTAGCCGATAGTTACTTATAATTTGTGCTTAACTATCGGATGAACAATATATCCAACACAATTCCTGAGTTGGTCAACATGCTCAAGACAGTTGAGTCATTTGTCCGCAAGGACAAGATTGTGATGCTAGTGGACTCTTCTGGTTCAAAGAAAAAGAGCCAAAAGAAAAAGAAATCCGTAAGGCCTAAGGGAGTTGTCAAAAAAGCAAAGAAAACTGCCTTGAAAGGAACTTGCTTCCACTGTGGCAAGGATGGCCATTGGAAAAGAAACTGTAAGGCCTATTTGGAGTCCTTAGAGCAGAAGAAGGCATCTAATGACTTTTAGACCTAATACATACTGATGTATTTTAGACCTAATATAATATTCAAGTACAAACTTTGAATTAGAAGGTTAACAATTATTACAGTCATAGAACAAGAATAATAACAGTTCACACTTAATAGTACGCACCTTGACCCCTAACTAGTAGGGAGGTTGTTTGACAAATTCTTACAGATACAACAATAAGTCAACTTTAAAGCTGAGACCAGTGTATTGTATCGATAAATGGCAATGATATAATTATTTTCTTGGTTTCCATGTGACATGAGAGTCAGTAAAGGTAAATGAGTCATCGATTTCTGGATTCTCAAGAAAGGTCCTGACATGTTCGAATGCACCAATTGAAAAAGTGATAGTTCTTCCCTCAGGTGTAGGGTTTTTAATACCTTCTTGCAACAACATTTCTGCTATAGCTAAACTTGTAGAGGATACAGTGAATAAGTCACTAGATTTAGTATGGAAGACAAACTCTCCAGATGAACTGTCAGTACAAAACGGTTTACCTAAAACACAATCCGTATAGAACTTAAATATTGTCATATTAGAAAACCGTTAAATAAACCAAAATTGAAGTGAGATGCATACATAAATGTCCAGACAAGGTATGTGGAATTGACAAATTTTACAAAAACAACCAATTTCCCTAATCCTTTACAGACTGTTGTGACATCGCTCCCACCTCCATGGGCATACATGTCATCTTCAAGATTCAAGAAAACTTAAAACAACATGTAGTATATACTATAAAATGTGAATATATATATAATAGCTTCATAAAAGAAAATGAGATGTACATAATAAGGGAAATGACGTTGTTCAGATGATACTAAACACCTTGAAGCAGAAGATCGGCCATGGAAGGTAAATGATCAGCAGTGTATGAAGTGGAGATTTTTCCTACATTGTTTATTCCTTAAGTTGGGACAATTTTTGCACATTCCTCCTAACGGAATGAATTAGTACCATCCGGAACTAGTCGCCATGTCAACATTTCTTGATTAAGAATTTGAATTCAATATTTTACACAATATAATGAAAAGGAAATAATTGGTTTGTTGAATATAATATTCAATTACAAACACAAATTAATCGTTATCATCACTTAATTGCAAAATTACAATCTTCTTTTTCTGAAGAGTAAGAATCAAACTCCGGCTCCTCTTCAGATCTCTGGCCCTCATCATCCTCTTTAGATGAAATTTCAATATATTAGTTAGATGGATCGTTCAAAGGTTCATTATCGTCATATGTGACAGATGTATTTATTTCATAAACATCTTCCTGAAATGCCTCACTTTCAATTCTTTGTTCTCCTTTTCCATGTGATTCAAAAACACCTCCAAGTTTAACTTTGCAAATGACCAACCAATCTGTCTTATCTCGTCGTAAGCTGGGAAAAGGGATATAATACACCTGTTTTGCTTGCATTGCCAATACGAAAGGTTCAAATTGTCTGAATCTTCGTTGGTTGTTGATTTCAACTAGATTGTATCGGCAATGCACTTTTTTGCCAACATTTGGAGTCGGATCAAACCATTCACACTTAAATATCACACTTCGCTTTATTGGCAATGCAGGATACTCAATTTCAAGTATCGCAATAATTTTGCCATAGTAATCCATCAATTCTTCCTGTATGCAAACTCCACTATTTATTGTTGTCATGCTATGATCATGATATTCTGTATGATATTTGTATCCATTAATGAAATACACCGGATACGATTTAATAGTTCGCAGAGGTTCTTTTGCAAGATCACATATGAACTTGTTCTCTATTGGATTTTTAAGGCCTACATAAAAGAAATTATCATATCAAAGAGTATAATGTCATTTGAACACTTAAATCTTATAATTTAATCATTTGAATATTTATAAGTGAAAACTTACATATTTCTCGAAGCATCGAGGAAAGTGTCTTCCAACTTCTTTATTTATATCATCCTGTGTTTTGTCTGGCATTAGCTCACGTAACAATTCCTCATATAATCTAAAAACATTATTATGTATTTCAGTTATGAACAACACAAAATTTCAAAACCTAAATAATCATTTTCAACTTACTGCACGAAAGGTTGAACCTCTTGACAGTTCAATAAAATGTAAACATGGGTAGCCTCAATTTCTTCCTCTATTAACATTCTTCTTATTGAGCGTCCATATATTCGTCCAAGATATATGAAAATGGATGAGTTACCATCAGCATCACTCGTTCCTCCCCCATCGTCATTACGAGGAACTTTTCTTTCTCTTGTGTGAACATGCGGCTCAAAATAATATGAACAAAATGTACTAGCTTCCTTCACTAAATAAGCATTACATATCGAACCTTTAACTCTAGCCTTGTTTTTGACATTTTTCTTCAAGTGATACAAATACCTATATTAGCGGATAGGGTTATTACAATTTAGTAGTTAAAACATGTTATTACTTCAATTACAATAATTTTTGTTGAATTACCTCTCAAATGGATACATCCATCGATATTGAACTAAACCGGCTAGTTTTGCCTCCCGTACTTGCTCCATACAGTCAAAAAAGCTTACAGGAAAAATTCCTTCTAACTTGCACAAAATTACTAGAATTTTCCTTTCTAGTTTTTTCCATTTTAGCCAACTTGATTTCAGATGATGTTAAACGTTTGAAAAAGAAACTTAATTATGTTATTACTTCCCAAATCTTATTTGATAGCAACTCCTGAAATGCAATTAGAATTAGCCTTTGCATAAACACATGACAATCATGACTTTTCATCCCAAATAATTTGTACTTCCTCATGTCCACACACCTTGCCAAGTTTGAAACATAAACTTTAGACTTTTCAACCATTCACACAAAATTTTCTTTCGTTTTTCGTCCAAAATGTAACATGCTTTCGGATATTTATCGATGCGAAGATCTTTATGTAACTCATTCATTCTACAAAAAATTTGTAAATTAGCTCATGATTTTGCATTGTCTTTTGTCCTCCATTCAATGTTCATTATGGTATTGAACAAATTGTCAAAAAAAATTCAATATACATCACATCTAGAATATAACATATCAAATTATACGACAAATCCCAAAAGATGCTTAGTTTTCTCCAACCAAAGTTTTTACTAATGCTTGTATTTACTTCATTAGCTTCAAATTTTGTAACTTTCAGCAAGCATACTTCGTCAACCTCTTGCAAAATCTCTTCACCAGCTTTGTGAGGGGGAGGAGGTGTTTCTACCATCCTATTCTTAATGAACTTTTGTTTATTGAGTCTAAATGGATGATCTGGAGGAAGAAATTTCCTGTAATTATCAAACCAACATGTTTTGCCCCCGTTTGGAAGATAAAACACATTCGAATCATTGCCACAATAAGGCAAGCCAATTTTTCTGTTGTGCTCCATCTAGACAACATGGCATATGCTGAAAAATCACTAATGGTCCACATCAAAACTGCTCTCAACACAAAATTTTGTTTCAGAGACGCATCATATGTCTCAATACCATATTCCCAAAGATGTTGCAATTCAGATATCAAGGTTGTAAGAATAAATCAATTTTATGCTTTGGATTTGTAGGCACTGGCATCATTACTGTCAGGAAAATATATGCATCTTTCATACACATCCATGGAGGTAAATTATAAGAAGTAATTATGATTGGTCATGATGAATATTGCTAGCCGGATTGACCAAAAGATTAGAATCTACCCGTCGATAATCCCAACCTAACATTTCGATTTTCATCTGCAAACTTAAAATGGGTGTCATTGAAATGTTTCCAAAATAGTGCATCTGATGGATGACTCATTATTCCATCTTCCTTTTCGTGTTCATTATGCCATCTTATATGGGATGTAGTAACATCAGAGTTTTATAGAACTTTTTTAGGCTTAAATCTAGGTTGACCATAAAATTTGCACTTTTGTAATTCCACATCATCTCCCCATTACAACATACATCCCAATTTACAACAATCAATCTTTTCAACAGGCAAACCAAGACCCCTAATAAGTATCTTCATGTTATAAAAACCATCAACCATTGTATGATCAAGAGGCAATGATTTATTATACCATTCAAGAATTTTATAAAAACTACAGTTCGAAATATGCCCTTTAGACTTTATGTTCAATATTCGAGCAATTGACGACAATTGACTCATTATCTCATAATTTGGCCATAATTCTTGGTAAGTTGACTGTAGTAAGTCAAAAAAACTGTTTTGTATGTGGGTTTGATTCTTCTTCAAGATTTTCTATATTTTCCTGAAAGATATAACTGACTACGTCATAAACCATTTGCATGTAAGGATTTTCATTTTCATCCACATCATATATTCTAAATCCAATCCTCCCTTCAAATCCATTTAAGTTCACAGACGATTGTACTTGATTACCCCTTGAGGTGCTACAAATCAATGGTTTCCCGTGTTGTGTCCACTCAAAATAATTAGGGACAAACCTTTTTCTCAGGAAATGCCCATTAACTTCATCAATAGGAAGGAAACGGATGTGTTTGTACTGTTTACATGGACATCTAATCTTTAGGTCATCCATATATGCAGGTTGAGAACATACATAATGAATAAAAGCTTCAACTCCCTCAACGAACTCAGGATTAATGAAACCATCAGGTGTTAATCGTCTATACATCCAAGATCTATCAACATTACTCATTTTTGCAAAACTATTAATTTAAAACAGTGATTCCATAGTTAGTATCATTCATGTTCGCCAAAGTTTACAAAACATCTAAACTTTACATAGCATCCCCTAAGTATTAACCAATTGAATTAATCACCAAAGATAAGACTTGTGAATCAAGAAAACAGGTTCTCGTTGTGACTCCTAGGCTCGTGGTATTTTTTACCGATAAGCCTCACGGGAGCTACATCACGGGTTATGGGTTAAGGTTTATAGGTTGAGGTCAAAATTATTTTTTAACTGAAGATCTATTTTTTTGTTTGTAATCATATATTTTAAATGAGAATTAATGTTAGAAGTTTGATATTTAACCTAAATTAAATATGTACTAGTGTCAAATATAATAAGTATTCATACAAATATGAATACTTATTTTAATAAATTAGTGTAACATATACAAATTATCTAATATGTTTAGAAGAAAATTATTATTATATTAAAAAATATGCATGTAAAAATTCGCACATGAAATGTAAAGAGAACCTAATCATTTCAGAGAGCATCAATGAAATAACAGATTGACACAATTAAGATCATTGGAACTATAATATAAGTCAAACCCATCCTATATTAATTCATTGATAAATCAAAGTTCATACTACAAACAAGTTTCGGTTGGTGCAGGCCATTTACATTAAAAATGCAGGAAGTTCAAATGTGAAGTTTAAACCGCAAACAAATACCCAAATTAAACCATGTACATAGAAACCTAGTAAATAACAAAGTCACTTACCTCAACTGACACGCAGAAGGATCTTCCTGAAGTACGTGAAGGAAGATGACGACGGAGCTAGAATGCAAAATATATAAATTGATACAAATTCGATTAAAATGTGTGGAAAATCATTGTTGACATTGTCAAAAATAAAAGGAAATGAATGTCATTTGAATACCTGCTAAAGCTTCTCTTCAATCTCCTTCAAAATAGAA
>JANKOE010000120.1:148680-160819 GCA_026284465.1 Erythroxylum citrifolium
GCTTGATCAGATATTACTAAATGGAAACAACATTGCCATTGTAAGTATTAATTTCCTGTTGTGTCTACCTCATTAAGTTTTAGAGTTCCCGAGATTAGTGGCCAGTACAGATTGTTGTGAGCTTTATATATGCAGACTCTATTTATTTTTTCGAAGATGAATGGCAATAATATAGTGTCTTGTAATGTGGCTGGTTCCTGGTGGTTCTCCTGACCCAAAATGAAAGACTGGTCGATTTGGTGGTTATTGCAGCTTTGGACGCACTTGAAAGCAAATAGGTTTGTGTTTTCTTTTGAAGGAATTCTGCCAACAAGAATGACCTAACTTAACCACCTATGTGTCAATGCTTATCATCTAGATTATTTGGTTATGTCCAAAACTGGTAGATATCATTTGATTGTGATTCAAGATTTAGACTATGGTATTTACTACAAGTCTTGCGTACTAGGGTGACTAAGTCCTTGAAAAGTCATAATATAGCTATTTCTTCATGACAACAAATGGTGCTTTAAACTCGAAAGCTCCGAGTAATCCCGGAGAAGCTAAAACGGATGGCGGTGAGAAATATGGGGATAGCGAAACCAGGAAACCTGTTCGCGGCATGGTGATTTAAGCTAATTGACAAATTGGTGTTTCTTTGAAAAGATTGTTAGCTTAATGTTGTTTATATGAATCTTATGGGTGTGTTATTGGGATGCAGCATGTTTCGTGGTTGAGTTTATTATTGCTGATTATCACTGGAGCAGGGAATAATCTTCTACTATGACAGGGAAAAGAAACGACATATAAAAGGTACTCTTTCTGTGGTGAGTTGGGTCTTTGGTGTTTCCCAATTTTGTAAATTTTGTGTTAGTTGATTCTATTGATATCGTATAGAAAATGGTTTAGGTAGTATTACCTTGTATTTAACTGTTAGAGTTTGGTTCATTATAGTTGAAAGAAAAGGGGATGAAATGGATTGATCCAATCTTCTCATGCTGCCCCTAGATTTGATTGTCTTTCCGTGTTAAACCCGTGGGAGTTTTTGCACGATGGCTATTAAAATTAGTATCAACTCATCTTTTTAGTTTCATGATTGCAGAAGAAAAAGCAGGGATTGAAATTGTGCCTGTGTTCATCTCTGTTGATCCTAAGAGAGATACCGTTGAGCAAGTACACGAATATGTCAAAGGTGCTTCTCACCAATCGTATTGCCATACTGTTTTCAAGAATGCACCCTCTTATTTTGGATGAATATGATCTCTTCTCCTTGTTTCAGAGTTTCATCTAAAGTTAGTTGGCTTAACTGGCAACCCAGAGGAGAATTTCGGCAATTAGACAAAATGGGAAAATTGGTTACACAATTATGCTGATGTACTCTACGTCAACTCTTGGCAGGTGCTTTATTATTTCGTTCTTTAGCAAAATGTGCAGATTTGGATTTTTAATTGCAGTATCTAGCTTTGATAGTGTATTGGTAGGTGTTGATCTCTATCAGTCTTCTTTTTGTTACCTTTTGTCATTTGGCAATTTCTGTTGTAGGTGAAAAGATACATTGATGCCTACGCAGCCTCTTCAGTCATTGGGTTTTCTAGTGAAGATTTGTTACACATATCAGATGTATATGATAAGACATTAGTGATAAATTTATTGTAACATATATTATGTATTTAGTGACAACATTATTGTCATATATAACTTTCATACTTGTGATGAAAACTATTACACAATATAGACACTGATGCAAATTTCTTTTACAGCTAATGTAATTTCGTTAATTAATTGATAGTTTCATTTGTGATAATAATAAACATAGTTAGTGACAATACTTTTTGTAAGAATCAATTTTCATTTTTATGGCGAAATGATGTTGACACTATTTTATTAAAATATTAGTGACCAAGGAGCAATGGACACCAATAAAAAAAATATTAGTGACAAATACTTTGTCAGTATTTATAATTATTTTAGTGGTGATAATGTTGTAACAATAAAATAAAGTATTGTTACGACTTTATTCGTCATTATTTTATATTATGTGTCAACAAACTTGTCATAAATATAAGAAGTTGTTGTGACTTTATAGTGTTGTCACACATTCCATATGTTTTAGTTTCGGAACTCTTGTCACAATATAATGAAGAATTGTTACAACTTTATTTGTGTCCAAAACCTTGTCATAAATAAATATAGCTGTTGTGACCATATAGTGTTGTCACACATTTGATAGATTTTGGTGTCGGCAATTTTGTCACAATAAAATAAAATATTGTTACGACTTAACTCGTCACTACTTTATATTATTTGTGACGATAAATTTATCATAAATATTTAAAGTTATTGTGACCATATAGCTTTGTCACACATTTAACAGGTTTTAGTGTCATTATTAGTGTCACAAAAGTTTTGCATAATTGTGACCATTGTTTAAATTAGTCGCAATTTTAGTAGTGACGGAGGTATTTGTGACGGGAGGTGACGACTTCAAATATTTGTCACTATTAATAATAGTAACAAATATTACTACTTATAGTGACAACTTTCACCTTCACTAAAAATACAATTTCTTGTAGTCTTTAAAAAATTATTGTAACATATACAAATACTCTAATATGTTTAAAAGAAAAATATTATTATATTTAAAAAGATAAGTGTAAAAATTTGAGCATAAAAAGTAAAGAGAACCTAATCATTTCAGAGAGCATTAATGAAATAACAGATTGACATAATGAAGACTTTATTTAAAACTATAATATAAGTCAAACCCATTCTATATTAATTCATTGATAAACCGAAGTTCATACCACAAACAAGTTTCAGTTGGTGCAGGCCATTTAAATTAAAAATGCAGGAAGTTCAAACCGCAAATAAATACCCAAATTAAACCAAGTACACAAAACCCTAGTAAATAACAAAATCACTTACCTCAACCGACACGTAGTAGGATCTTCCTGAAGAACGTGAAGGAAGATGATGACGGAGCTAGAATGAAAAATATAGAAACTGATACAAATTCGATTAAAATGTGTGGAAAATCATTGTTGACATTGTCAAAAATAAAAGAAAATGAATGTCATTTGAATACTTGCTAAAGCTTCTCTTCAATCTCCTTCAAAATAGAAATACTGTCAACAAATGAGTTCCTACAACCAAGCAAAAATTATTCACAATTTAGAAAGCAGGATATATTAAAACGGTCATTTAAAATGAACATGTTAGGATCAATGGTGAGAAAATTGATTTAAAGGTGGTACATATTAAAGAATTGACTAATTGAAACATAGAGGATATCTTTATCATTGAAAGTCAAGAGAAGGATAGATGAATGACTGCTATAATGAAGGACATCAACTATGCTTATCTTCAATCAAAAAGTCTACATAATCTAGCGGTAAGTTAATATGCAAGTCAACATGTATGTATGTGGATTAGTTCATTTCTTCAATAGTTTTGACAATTGTTTACCCCTTAGCTATCACAATATAGGGGACAATATCTTGTTAACTTAGGAATTTTCAAGAATTACCATAAGAAGAAATATATCAAAAGTTGTACTTTGAAAATATATTTTTCCATAGCTTTTGATTTAGTTAGTTAGGAGCTTCATCTTTAACATCTTAACAACTTTTGGACTTCCCCCTTCTTTCATTAGATGGTTATAGCAATATATCTTAACAATATCTTTTAGTGTTTTGGTCAATAAAGAACTGACTCAACTCTTTAATAAAGTCAAAGGCATCATCCTCTCACCATATCACTACTATATGTATTGAAGCTCTCAATCGAGCAATGGATAAGAACATTGAATAGGAATGGAAGTTTAATTATCATTATAAAGGAAAAATACTTTATCTATTGAAATTGTTTTTTGTAGATGATCTTTTCTTACTTTATAAATCCAATACATAATAAATATGCTTTAGAAATCCGTACAAAAATTCAACAAATTGCATGTTTATTAACTAAGGATAACAAAAATAGCTTTTTTATTTGTATTGAAATTGCAAATATAACTCAAGAACTTTCATTGTTATTAGAATTAAAACACCTAGAACTTCCTTGATAGTACCTTGCCATCCCAATAACAATAACCAAGATCCATTTTAAAGATTGTCTACCCCTCTTTTGAACCAATTCACAAAAGGGTTGGGCACTAAAATGGTAGTTTTTTATTCTTTATAAAGAGAGTGCATAGTCTTTGGGTTGAATATCCTACTTATCTAGTCAAGCTCTCATCTTTTTCTCTAATTAATCATATAAATGCTATCGAAAGAATGCTCAAGAATTTCATTTGGAGCAGTGAGAAGAATGATGCTTCAGGTACCAATATTAAATGGACTGATAAATGATGCTTCAGGTACCAAGGAGGGATAAGTTTAATTTGAATCAAAACTATGAGTATATTGCATCTTATTTGAGAGAATATAGAAACTTTTTACATAACAAAAATCATTGTAGATTTAATGGACTCACATTCAATTTCTAAAAGGTAACAATAAATGGAAATTTAAAACCAAAACCAACAACTTAAGACTTTCAAAAAAATTTCTATATCTAAAAGACAATGTATGTAATGACCTAAAGAGAAAAGTAGGAAATGGTAAAAATATTCGTTTTGGTAGTACAGTTGGCACTACCATAGTCCTATCTATAACTACTAAAATTTTCAAACATTAATGGCAAGTATAAAAAAAAATGGTTAATGTAATAGCTATCATTCAAAGTGATGCTTGTATATGGTTCATATTGAACTTAAGAAGCTTCTTTTATATATGGGACAATCTCTCTAGTTACAAACCCAAGCTAGACATTGAAGAAACAATTATATAATTAAGGAACAATTCAACAAACAGATAGAACTCAAATAGTCACACAAATACATTTTTTCAAAGAATAAACATTTCATCAAACATTTTATATGCAACAAAAATTCATCTCAACGTCACAACTAAATTCACATTTTGTCCCTTCTATCATTAACATTTCTACCTGAATTTTTTTTTCCAATCACAAAATATCAAAACAAACGAACCAAATCAAATACCTAAACAAATCAAAGAATCACAAAATACTACCGTGACATGCATACCTCCACGAAAATACGACAATGGCCGGAGAAGACGACGCTCAGAAGACGCGGCATGAAAATACGACAACATCAACGACAGACAAACCGCAGAGGAGAGATGCAGCAGGTAGGAAGAAGAAAGAAGGAGTCGATGCGAAACTCTGTCTTTGCTGCTTGACTAATGGAAAGCATGACTTTCAGAGCCAGGTTACATGGGGGGTAGCCTTTGTTGTAGGAAATCTTCATGGCAACCGCATATGAGGTGGCTAATTCGGACCAAGTTCGAGAGACAAGCAGAAGAGGGGAAAGGGAATAGACATCATTGCTGCTATTGAGGAGCGCCAAAACGACGTTGTTTGGTGTTAAACCAAACGACTTCATTTTTTTTAACTTAAAAACGCTAAAATCGAAGTAGACGACAACGTTTTCCTTGCAAAATTACCGACAAATCTTTTCCGTCGACAAACTCAAAACTTTATTATTCTGCCAACAATTCTCGCCTTATTTACCGATGGACATTTGATACCGTTGCTACATTCTGTCGCAAAGTGATTTCTCTACGTATTTAGTGACGGATATTACTATTGCCGCTAAACGAAATTTTTCGCGACAATGTTTCTAATTTCCGTCGATAATTTGCAACGGTTTTTGTTCCGTCGATAATTTTCTATCGCTAATCTATGCTTTTCTTGTAGTGATACTAATTTTTTTCGTATTATATCTCACTTTATATTAATGATTTAGATGAGGGCAGAACTTCATATTCCCACTCCTCTAGTACCTGTCCGGGGGTGTCAATTTGCAAGGTACTGTGTAAGGAGGTTGGTTACAAAGCATGGGGAATTGTTGATGTATCCTTGGATAATCTATTCCCTCATCCATTGACAAGATTTAGGAGAAGACCATCTGGCTGTTTAATCCAAGAATTGCCTAATGGAAATTCTAAGGTATAATCAGTCATGGATAGTACACATGTAATACAAAATTGATCGCTCATATAATGTATAGATGAAGGCTGACTTTATTTTCATGTGCTTCCCTTCTAGGTTACATGGGTTGAGCCTGCAGAGGTGGACAATTCCTTAGGCCCCTTGTTTACTCCGGTTTTGCGTTCAGTGCAGCGTTGGGTCGCCACTCTAGTTCGACATTGTGAATGGATTGCATCTTTTATGTATGGAAGTTTTCGCAGAATAAATGGATGTAGGCTTTATTTTCTGCTTTCCTTGCATTCATTTGAAGAAACGTGACAAATATGAGACAAAATTCTCATCTACTTCCCTGATATTAGATATATGAACTCCAGATAATGGACATTACATTGATTTCAAACTTTTCTTTGGTATATGCTACAGTCCAAGTAGGGAAAAATGGCAAAGAAGGGTTGTTGAGGCTTGCTCAAAGAATGACAAGAAGTTTTGTTCTCAATGTTAGTGCTTCCTCTGATAATCAATGGAAGATGTCTGGTATTGATGGTGTTGAAGATTGCAGGGCGATGAGCAATACAATTACTTTATGCCCTGAAGGTGTCAACACTGTAGCTTTCTCAAGTTCCTTCTGGATTCCGGTTCCACCGAAGAAGGTCTTTGATTTTGTTTCTCATAAGGATTCTAGGAACCAGGTATCGAAAGCTACCCTTGGCTTTGCTTGTTTGAACCAAAGCAAAATGAATAGTAATATTAGGGTGCTTTCTACTTCTGATATCTGGATCTCTATTAGTCTCTCACTTAAAAGAATCTTCTGAAGTCTTTTCAGACTTGCATATACATATTTTTCTCAGTGGTCTGTCTTTCCTATTCAATACCTGTCTAAGAATATTTATCAAGTTTACCTGATCATTTGTGTAGTGGGATATTCTGAATCGTGGATATGTAATTCAAGCGTATGCGTTCTTCACCATTGGAGAAAAACCCGAAAACCGGGTCTCCGTCGTAGCCTCGTAGGAGTAGAGGTAAGTTCTGCAACAGAAAATGTTCCATTCTCGTATGACATTTACATACATCATGTATAAACAAGAATCCTGCTCTGATTTTGCAGTCTCTACAAAAAAATGAAATTATGTACTTGCACGAAAGCTACAATGACGAGTTGGGATTTTACTTTGTTTATGCTCCCATGGATCTACCGGCTATGAGCATTGTGGCAAGTGGTGGCAATCCAGATTGCATGAACGTTTTGGCATCAGGGTTTATGATTCACCCTGATAAGCCTACAATGAATGGACAGCAACCTAATGGGTGTGTTCTGACCATGGCATTTCACGTTGCCTGTGATTTGCCTGGCAAAAAATGCCCTAAACCATCTCAAGTTCCTGAGACTGTTTACCAACTCCTTGAACAAACTGGCTTTATCATCACTCAAGCAGTTCTAAGTGGTGAGGTTTAGTACAGCAACTGGTAAGCTTACATGCTCCTTTGCTGTGATCTTTTCGATAAAAATGATCTGCTGATACACTCATCAGTCAAAGGCTTTGAATGTTTCGTTAGACTTGTGTACAATCTGGGATTATTCTGGCCTAGGTCTAGGATTTGGTGTTAGAGAAGCTTTGCGGCTAGGGTATATCGTTCTTCTATCTCCTATTCTTAACCTCAAATTTTCTAGACTGTGAATTCAAACACATTTACGTACCATCAATAGATTATATACAAATAAGGATCCATGAATATCACCTGATAATCACAGAAATTAATCAATTATACAGATATGAATTAGGGGTTTGGCTAATTAAATCAATAAAATTTGGATATTTAATTGTAGAATTTAACCAACAGAAACTTTTGATATTTAATGTTGAAAATTGTATTTATCTTAACATAGAGTTATCATTGGTTATTCTGCCTAACTAATCCATTCCTTGATAAATTAAATTGAATTTAACCTTAAATATGAGAAGCAAGATACGAAATTAGATATTGTTAACATGATTATAGAGTCTATTTTTCATTCACAAGTGATAGTTTAAGAAAATTGAACTAACATTTCTCCTATTGCAATAGTGCCAAGCCAGTAGGAAAAGATGATGGTGGAAAATATGGGGAGCAGAAGCATTGACAAACATATACGAAGGGATGGTCGCAATATGTGATATGTAGAATATCTCATCTTTAATTTACAAAATGCACAAGAGACGTATAGATGGGATGTTTAGTTAAGTACTATAATTTGAACCCTGTTGTGTTATTAGCTTAATTTGTAAAACTCTAAATGTTGTGTGAAAGGTTGTAGCTTAGTATTTTGGACATTTTATCTTAGTAGCTGTGTTGTCACTGATTAGGTTGTTTTCTTATCTGCTTTACCCACCCTTTGTGCACCCCACGAAGTATAGATATTGCTTTTATTTTCTGTGGGCAGAGAGTAGTTTTTGAATAATTTGATCAGGAGTTAATAACAAGTAAGCATTCATCCTACTCAAAACAAAAACACGTATTACAACTGGGAATATGAAGCTTCGTCAGCTAAAAGTTCGCAAACTGGCATATTTCTAAGAAACCTTACCAGGAATACAATAGAGTGATCAGTAGTTTGAAGTATGTGTGGATTTGTCAGAAGAACGAATCTATAAAAATGATCAACTCTAGTGTCAAATTTCGATAACAATAACAATGGAAAAAGGTGCAGTCAAGTCAACACAATATCGGTTTCTCCATTTGCTATTGCCTCATTTCATATAACACTGGTTCTTTACTTGGAATGCAAGAACAGCCACGAAAGTGGTGGCCGAAGTTTAAGGGAGCTCCATACAAGATCGTCCAATCAAGTTTATGGGTTCAAATTCTAAGGACTCTCCATTTTATGAAAGGAGTGGTCTTTCAGGTCAAATCCAACTTTTGATTTTAAATTGTTAATTTTCTAATTAATTTATCTAATATACGTAGATTATATATTATTATAAGTACTCAAAAAATCATTTATTGCAAATTCAAAAAGTAGTGATTACAAATTTTTTATCATTAAATAAAATCTTAATCAAATCAAAGAATCATATTTAGTTAATTAACCTAGTCATTATAAATTTGACATTTTTGAGATAATGAAGAACTCTATTCTAAATTGGAGTTGCATTCAACTCTATTCTAAATTGGAGTTGCATTCGTAACTTACCTTATTGGTTCATCAACTGAAACACGTGGCTTGTATGTTGAAGTCTCTACAAAGAAGAGGTGTATTTTGTGTGGATTTTGGTATATAGCAGAATAAAGGAATTAGTGTTGCGTATGGTTCAAGGGCTTTTGGTGTGTCCTGCGTGGGTGTCTTGCAATTAAATGTGTAGTGGGACTCTTATTCTTATTATGTGAAGGATTTGTGCACGTCTTGAATCTACGGCTGAAACATGACATGGGAAAATAGACGGTTGCAACATGACATAGGAAGATAGCTGAATAAAATTTGCATGGTGAGTGGAGTAATACTGCAGTGAGTGCATGTGTGCAGTGGGCGTTAATTGGAGATGAAAAATATAGCTAAATGAGTGCATGTGAGCAGTGGGAGTTAATTGGTTTAGTGCTGCAGTGTATTGTGTGCACAAGGAGAGCGTTAATTGGTTTAAGGCTGCAATATATTGTGTGTGTAATGGTCTCCTTACGTGATTGATCTCTCCACCTTCAAGAGCTATATAAATTTGGATTAATTCAATGCAGCTTGTTTGTCATCAAATCAATGGACGGTAGTGAATGAACATTCCATCTTGGTGCTGCTCATTTCATTTATTTTGGCCTTCCTTTTTGTTGTATCGTTTTGTTATTAGTGGTTGCTTCTTCTACAAGCATTCTGTTGTCTCCTGGCTGCTGTGTCTTCTGCTATTACGTTTTTCCCTGAATTTTTAGTGAAGATATTGAAGCCTCACAGCAGATCTTTCGATGAATAACTTTCTGTTCTTTCGTTGATGAAGTATCATATTTAGGGGAGTTGTTTTTCTATCTCAAGTGTATTTAGATTTGTTCTTTATTATTCTAATCACTTGAGTTATTCGTTTATTGTTCTTTCATTAAAAGATTGATTGAGAAAATCCTCTATCGAGGTTAGTACGAGGCGGTCGTGCTATTGGGTGTGAAATTCTTTCACGGGAAGTGAGGTTGAGAGATAGTGTAAAGGGTTGAGTGGTGTCGGTTCAGTAAAGCCTTGGGTAAATCTATTATACTTCAGTGAAAGTTATTAAGTTGGGTGAGGGACCCGTAGATGTAGGCAAGGTGTGTCAAACTGTATTACCAAATTTTTTGTACTTTTTATTATTTTGTTTTTTATTGCTTTTGTTTTCATTTGTGCTAGAGACGTCCGCGGTAAAATTGGAAAGTTTGTGAAACGATTACCCCATTCGATTTTTTCAATTAGTGTTATGAAATTTTATCTTAAGATGTTTCTCTTTTGCAAAAAAACCCTTTAAGAAGGAAAGTTGAATTCTACCAACCCTAACAAAGTTTAGATTCAATTTATATCAAAGCGTTTAATTAGTATTTGAATAGGACTTTAAATCCTCTTATGATTAAATTATATTTTGATTGAGCTTACCATTTTTAGAATAAATAGGCTTCTTACTCTAAATCCTCATTTGGATTAATTATATTTTGATTAAATTTACCATTTTTTTGAATAATTAGGCTTTTTATGTCGACCTTTAGCACACAAGCAACTTGAAGAAGGCTTGTGTTAAATAAATTAGACTCAACTTCGTACACTCATTAAGGTTGTATCATTCACCTTTAATCTCTTTTCTAAACTTAGATCAATAATGAAACTTTTAGCACTTAGGTATATTGATTTTTCTTTATGAGATAAGGAGCTGAAGAAATTTCTCCTAGACTTAAATTTTAAGAGCATAATTTTTTTTAAGTCAGGGAGCTAAAGAAACTTCACTTGAATTTGAGACTTGCAAGCCTGCAGGTTTTCTTCATAAGCGGAAAATTGAAGATACTTCTTTTAAAAGTCAGGAAGCTAAAGAAACTTCACTGGAATTTGAGACTTGCAAGCCTGCAGGTTTTCTTCTTAAGCAGAAAATTGAAGATAATTCTCTTAAATCTAAGACTTATGGACCTGTAGGTTTTGTCTAAGTCAAAAAGCTAAAAATAATTCTTTGGGAGTTGAGACCTACAAATATGTAAGTTTTTTTCTTGAACTGAAGAATTGAGTAAACTTCTTTTGAACTTTGGTTTGTGAGTCTAATTTTTGTTCTGGAGATAAAAACTAAAGAGTTCTATTAGGTTTAATACCTTAAGACCTACAATTTTTTTGCTTGAATCAAGGAGTTGAACAAACTTCTCTTAGACTTAAGGTTTATAAGCCTATAATTTTTACTAAAGGAGATAAAGAGACTTCTCATAGATTTTGAGTTGTATAGACCTGTAGGTATTTTTCTTAAATTAAGGAGCCAAAGAGACTTCTCCTAAACGTAATGCATTTAGTCCCATAGAATATTTTCTAAAGTTGGGAAACTAAAAATACTTCACATGGACCTAAGATTTAGGGCCTGCAAGTTTTTTTTAGTTAAAAAGTTGAAGAGATTTCTCTTAAACTTGAGGCCTACAAGCATGCAATTATTTTTTAAATTTATAGAGTTGAAAAAACTACACTTAAACCTTAGGCTTACAAGCATGTAAGGATTTTTTTAGCCAATGAGTAGAAAAGGCTTCTCCTCAACTTGAGGCATGCAAGCTTGTAGGTTTCTTTCAGGACTCGGAGAGATTAAAGGACTTCTCTTGAACTTGAGTCTTATGAGTCTACACATGCACTAGTTCCTTTTTTCTTAAGCCAGTGAGTCAAAAAGACTTATTATAGACCTAAGGATTATAGGCTTACTGTTTTTTTTTTCAAATTACGGAGCTAAAATCACTTCTCTTACCTATTAGTCTGCACATTTTCTTTTTGAGCTAGGAAGGTAAAGAGACTTTTGTTAGACTTAAAGCTTACTAACATATAGGCTTGTATTAATTTGAAAAGACTTTTTTTTTCACCTAAGGCTTGCCACTCTAGGGTTTTTTTTTAAATCATGGAGTTGAAAGGACTCCTTTTATATATGAATCTTGTAACACCCAAATACCCCCTGGGAGGATACATGGATGCCACCCAAGACCAGTCAAACAAAACCAAACATCATACCAAACA
>JANKOE010000121.1:126503-139086 GCA_026284465.1 Erythroxylum citrifolium
TCTGGACTTCACCAGCAATTTCTAAAAATCATTGAAGTCTCCAAAAATTACTAAAATTATCTTAATATTGTCCGAATCAATCCGAAGTTCATTAAACCAATGTACCCGAAAAATGCCATGAATGCATGCCTTCATAAGCAGATAACAAACATAAGTCATACTAATTTCCTTTAATATTCTAACCCCTAATTTGGGGCGTTACATTCATTATTACCGGTGGAAGAAGAAGAACGATCGGTAAATATCATACAGTTTACCAACGGTTTAAGAGGTTTCGTCGGTAAATATAGTCTTATTTTGAGACGGTCTACAATATTCCTCGGTAAATAAAAGTACAATTTTTTTAAAAAATCCTGACATTAAATTTTATTTTATGATCTTATGATAAATGCATAATTTGAACATTTATGAATTATTTGTGCATAATAATTTTATTTGTTTATATATTTAATATGCTTAAATAGAAAGTTAATTAAAGATATAAAGTGAAAATTATCTTAATTGAACATAAAAACATTACAGTGTACATAATAAGTCTTTGTAATTCAAAGAAAATTACTACAATAATCCTAATGCCCTGGTGACCGCTAGTTTGTGACCGTCTACTAGATGCTACTGTACTAAACGTGGAGGATTGCGAATAACATGTTTTCACAAATGAATCTAGCCTGAAGATCCTTCTATGATGGTCCTTACCACCAACAGCATCAAGATGTTAAATTAAAATGACTTTACGTAAATGATTTTGATGAAGAATAAATAATAATGAAAGAAGAAAGTAAGACGGAAGCAGAAGCATATGAGACGGAAGGAACAAATACAAATCAGATGGAAGTACAAAGCAATAGTCAGACGATAAAAAGACAGATGGAAGCACAAACGGAAATCAGACGAAGAAAAGCAAATGGAAGCACAAAACCAAAAGCAAACGGAAGCGCAAAACTAAAAGCAGACGGAAGCGAAAAAACAAAAGTAGACGGAAGTGTAAAAACAGAAGCAGACAGAAGGCACAAACCTAGTAATCAGACGGAAGATGTAAGACGGAAGGATCGATACCACGACGGTTTTTAAATCAGCTTGAGTTAGTTACAGAACTCAACTGAATAATTGATTCTTCAAAGATCAAGAAGCGGTTGAAGACGAAGGCTATAAATATGAGTCGGAGTCGAAGACTGTAGAAGTTAGTGATTTTAATAAATCTCATTGTGCAAAAAACTAGAGCAATTATCTTATGTAACATTAGCTCAAAAGATTCTTTAAGTAGAGAGAAAAGCAGATAGCCTGAAGAGGCTAAGAGTAAAAGAATACTTGTTGTAAGAGACCTCAAGAGGCTCAGTATCAAAGAATACTTGTAACGTGTTGTGAGATAGTGAAATCTCAGAAAAATCTCTGAGGACTGGACGTAACCCACGGTTTGGGATGAACCAGGATAAATCTGTTGTGTCTACATTCTCTCAACTCTCAACTCTCTCTTTACTTTGAAATTTTTATCTTACTGTTTTCGTACGAGAATTTTCGAAAGGGGATTAGCAAAAAGAATACACAATTCAACCCCCCCTTCTTGTGCATTTATATATCGTTTATTAAGTCTTGTATTAACGTGTGATTCACTTCATGATTAACGCATAAAACATAATAAAGCATGAATCATAATTTATACATTATTGTAAAACTTGATCTTTTTATTGTTGTTTCCCTTGAACCGCTCCAAAATTGGTTCATCTCAATTACTATAGCCACATACGTGTTCAACATCTGACAATATCTATACGAATGTGTTGAGAGAACTCTACAAGTCATGTAAAGAGCGTATGCAAGAAGTGCTAACTCCTTTAGACCCTAAGCCTATTTATAATATGGTTTGAACTTTTCAATAATTAATAGAAATAAAATTCTAATTTCAATTAAACTTTAATTAGAATTACCATTAATTTTAATTAAATACCATTTGAATCCAATTAAGATCTAGTATCTTATATTTGTCCCTATTTATTAAATATTTTATATTCAATACTAAAGGTGTTCAAATTTTACAATCAAATCTAACTTGATTAAAATACTTTTTTTCTCTTTTCAGCCATTCTTTATGTTTGTTCATTCCCAAACTTATTGGCAGTAGATATAAATTATAATCTTAATCATACTTATAATTAGATAAATTGAATCCCTTTAATTTTTGTATAATTTTCTAATTAAATTATTTATATCCATAATTAAAATTGATATCTACCAATGCATCATGACCATGTAAATGTTAAAAATATCAAAGTAGTTTTGACTAACCTTTCTGTATATGATTTTTTTAGTATAATTCAATCATTTCATCATATAAGATTTGGATTCGACATAGAGCATATAATCAATATATATCTTGTTTAAGTCAAATCATATTAGTTCTTTAACATTAATAATTGATTCTATTAATGACATTTGAAAACTATTTTTAAAGTTCATTTCAATTACTCAACTATCTTTATATATTTCATGTTATATCCAATGATTACCAATTGAGTTAAACTTGACTAGAATAGGTTATAAGCGGTCACAAAATATAGCAATCCCTATATAAGGTATTTTGAAAATATCAAGTCAAAGGATCTCTTTTATAATCATCACGATGTTAATTTCTATAAATATATAAGTAATATTCTAAATGAAATTCTTACATTGGGTCAATTCAGTGAACTTGTTCTCTAATAAACACCTACATCACCATCATCATTAACACATAATTGAAGTCCCGCTAAGGCGCAGGGTTTAGGGAAATCCGATAGTTCGCAACCTTACCTACACGATGCTTAAATATTTTCATACTTTAGTCTATAAGATCAACTACTTCCTTTATAAAGAGGATACATAACACGTGCTAGTATTTTTACACTCTATTTGATTTCAAGTTTCAATAAAATAATAAATATGAACAATTTAGGGATAATATATAAATGCAAAATGAATCTCATAATTATGATTTCATCATAATTTTATTTGCAATGTACATTTATCTCATAAACTTTATCATATATATTTAAATATGTATAAGATAAAGAATGCCTCTAAATAATTATGTCACTAATATACAACCAACTGATTGACATAAATTAATAATCTCTCACTTGCACTAAGCTAACTGTTTAACTATCTTATACCATATCACCATATGATGATTATGCTCTTGCTACGACAATGGTTTAGTGAGAGAATTCTACAATATTCTCTATAGTAAACACTTGCTTAAATCTTACAATTTTCTTAAACACTTGCTTAAATCTTACAATGTTGAGCTCAATTGTCATTATAATAAAAGAAAGTGTCTAAATATATACTTTGATATTTGATGATACCTTAACTCCTTTGGCATGTCCAATGGCACTAATGTTCTACAGTATTATCATTGTCAAAATAATATAAGGAACTATACTAAGTTCATTAAAGAAATTCATGATCCAATAATCATTTTTATTTTTAAAAAAGTATTCAGGCTTGATTAGTAATTAATGTTACATTAGAAATTTTTCAATCTTAAAATAATATTATTCTAAGTAAAATATAACTTAACTATGAGTTGCTTTTATCAAATTAAAGATTATATCTTATAACATTGAACTCAAATATCAACTTGTACATAGAATAATGGATATCTTTAATACTTCACAAGTGTCTAATATCTCAAATACTAAACACTTTTATTACATTATCTACATACTTAGACTTAGAATAAGTAAACAACTTCTGTATTTTCTTTCGTAGATCTAATTTTCATAATTAAGTTATTGCATTTTTCATATCCAATAAGAGTTGTTCTTAGAATATCATATTTTCAACACCAGAAAATGTGAATTATTGTTCTTTCTGTGAGCAATATGTCTCCGTATACTCTTATTGAAAATGATAACTATACTCTCACTACCCTTTTGTAGATATGATAAATTCCCAATTATCTTTAAAGTAAAGTCGTTAAATTCAACATAAAAGTGAATCTTTTAATATCTCATAACCTTTCAATTACATATTAGATGTATTAATAAAGGCACTAATTTCAATTAGATGTATTGCTATAAGATTTGAACTTTTCAAACTTCATCTTACTCCCATTATTTATCTCGAGAATCATTTACCTATAAGTAAGCATGTAAACAAATATTTTATTTGATTAGGTTTGTAATAATATATCCAACTTTTTTTTACATATCATAACTCGCAATTACTTAATTTATTTCTAAACTTATTGGATATTATATGCTTCAACTAAGCATTACATATCAAAATTATTAATTTTGGTTCTTTCGAAGTCTCATTATCTATATCTTATATGAAATCATGTTAATTGATTTAATTGGACTATAACTTGCTATACTAGACTTAACCATATAAGGAATAAAAAAAATGCATCATAGATATTTCATATTGTATTTTCCTCCTCATACAAATTCATACTTTTATAGAATTTAGTTATGGAAGTATTCACTAGAAAATCTCATTCCCTATAAATAATTGAAAATTTTAAATTTCACCACATCAGTCTCGTCAAAGTGTTTCAGTATCCTCAATGTGTAATTTTTACTTAGATTTAAATACTTTAAACTTTTCAAAAATTTAAATCAATATTTCATTTAATACATATGACTATACCATATAAAATCAATAGTAAATATAATGCAACAATTATTCATCCTTTTAAGAACCATTATTTCACCCTAACATATCACACGTTTAAAATTTAATAATTTAATATCATCATCATCCTTTCACCAAATATTGATTTGATTATCATTCACTCTAACAAGTTTCATATAATTCATAATAAAAAAGAAACATATATCCTTGTATGCAATTTTACTATTCTTGTAGTGTTAATTTAACCAATATGATATAAAAGGATAGTCTAATTTATCTAACTTTGTATTCTTCTCACTTGTATTAAGTATAAGTCTCCTTTGATGCAACACATACAAGTTATTTATATAAAATTAGATGAACCACTTTTACTCCACATTATATTTCTTATTATGCCTTTAATATTTTAATAATGTTACAATCTAAAATAAGTATCAAATACCCAAAAACATGAATTAGAAATATATATATATATATATATAATATCTATCATTTCATGAATTAGCAAGAAAAGTCATGCATTTATTTTCCTCTAGTGACAATTATTATCATAATGTACCTAATGCCTTCAATTATAGTACATATTTATAATTTTAGTAGTCTATATTGAGTGAAATAATTTCATCAAGATATTATACCTTTAAGCTTTACTCTGCGTAAATACTAGTGTTGCATTATCACGGTTTTAACATCCATCTTATATGTTGCTGTTAAAATTCAAGACACATTAATCAACTCAAAATGCTATTATTTTTTGTAATCTATACAATTTTGTCATATTTTTTAAATTTTGTCACTAAAATTGTTAATAGAAATTATAACAAAATTATATAATAGACATATGACTTTTCTATCTAATAATAGAGTTTTTCGGTTAGGATTCAAATTTACGATTTTTGTTTCAATTACTAGTTCACAAGAATTCTTTAAAAAATCATAAAAAAAGAAGCTAATAAAAAGAGAAACATAAAGATAAAGATTATAGGAAAATGATGAATATATAACTTTTCTATATAATAATAGGGCTTTTCAATTAGGGTTCGAATTTGAGATCATGGCTCCAATTGTTGGTTTACACGAATTCCAAAAAAACCATAAAAAAGAAGTAAATAGAAAGACAAGAAAGTTGTTTAATTAAGTTCGTTACACTGAACTTCAACGACTTGTATACTCGTTATTCTCCTTGTTTTCATTTCATGCACGTGTACAATATACTTTGTGGTTTTATCTGGTACTAGTTACTTGTACCAATTCGATACTGGTTCTTTTTTTTTTTATTATTATATCAGGTATCTCTGCTTAATTGGACTAATTTTAAACCCTAAGACTCTATCCTAAGAGTCCTAAAGAAAGTAAATTTAGAACCCCAAGATTCTTAAATTTAGAACCTCAAGATTCCTCAGATTCTTACATAGTCTATACACTTCTGCAGACAAGAAGTTATCACATACTTGATTAGTCAACTGTTGATTGATCACTAGCCCTGATCAGTATCAGGTTCCCCGTAGCCCTCGATTTCCTAGCACCTTCAACTCTTACACTGCCGCTGGAAACGAAGCATCCGTAATTTATCCGATCAAGGAGCTTTGTCCAAAGACTAGAGGATTATTGACAGGAAAATTTTTTTCCATTTCTCCTCTTTTTACGTGACTTGAACTCGACTTTTATAAGAGAGAGCCCTAAATAAGAAGCTTACACCATTTATGTCATTACTCGTTGTCTTTCTTAACATCACATTAAGACATTTTCCTGGCTGAACACATCACCTTGTGAAATTGGAAATGTAATTGCCAGGAATTTGGAGATTTACAGGAAGAGGATTGTCCTACAACAAACCGATTGCAGGGCTCTGGCCTTACCTCTCTTCTTACAGAATCATCATTAAAGAATCAGAAAATGTTGATTCTTGTTACTCAACATAGATCAGTTCCTAGAGGAATCAAATGCAGTAATCTGAGATTAACTTTTGCTACAGTGTTGTTCTGTATTCAAATTGCTTCCAAGGTGATTTATATATGGAATACGAAATTCACATAGCGTGGTTAGTTCACATCCACTCATTACTTCTTGACAAAGCTGATAGCCACCAACAGCCGTCACTACTGACTTAGATGTCAACTCTAACAACGTCTTTTACCGTCACCACAACGTCTTATCAATAAGAGTTGACTTCGTAAAACAATTCAACAGATATGCAATGCAGGAAGCTGGCAGGGCAGTCAATGCCAGCTTGGTCAGAGTTTTTGCGCTGCAGGGATAGTTACGCATTTATTCACAAGGTTTATTTGTCAAAATACAAGATCGAACTAATAATAGCTAATAATAGAGTTGGCGGCAATGCCAATCCCTCCTCGAATCGTCAAAGTCCAATCTTTCGGCAATTCCTGGAAGCTTCTACTTTTCTTTCTTCAAAGCTGTCGACGATAGAAGGTTTGCCCGTGAAAGGGGCAAATGACTCTGGCCTGCCAGGTGTACTTACGTTCTTCTTTGCTTTCCTGGACCATTCCGATGGATATTCATTACAAAAGGTAGAAGCAACTACTACTTCCATCTATTCTATGAAACCAGACGCTAAAATCCCTATCCAAGTACCAACCGACGAACACCCAAAACCCTAAAAATGGAGACCCATCGAGCTCATGGAAGCAAAAGCATCACTAGCACGCGTTGGAAAGCACCAAACAAGCACAAATCAAACAAATAAATAACGAAACAAGTTCAAGAAGATATCTTCCAAAAAAAAAAAAAAAGTTCAAGAAGATGTCAATTTTACTAAAAACCAGTCAAAGAACACAAAAAATCACAAAATCTCTATATAAGTAAATTTGAAAGTTGTGCTCCCTCAGCACTTGATGAATCCAAGTTTTCGGTTCCTTGAAGAGAACATCTTTTCAGTTAGTTAAAGTAGTTGTGCATAATCTTGGATGGTGTACCCCGATGTCGGCGAAACTTTGGAGAATTTTTACTGGGCTCTCTCTTGCCTGGGTCCACGGCTACTGCCAGGTTGTCCTAGAGGTGGATTCTACAACGGCTCTCCACTTGTTTTCCTATGCTGATGATAGGGCCCGTGCCCTCCACCCCATCATTCAGGATATTAACGAACTGTTCTCCCGCAATTGGACGGTTACCCATCAGCACACTTATCGTGAGGGCAATCGTTGTGCTGACTGGCTAGCTCACTACGCTACTCATTTTGAGCTAGGGGTCACTTTATTAGGCGCTCCACCCATCGGGTGTCATTTTCTACTGGTCGAGGATTCGTCGGGATCTTGTGTCCCTCGCTTTAGTTTGTAATTGTCGCATTTTCCCTTTAATTAAAAAAACAAAAAAAGATGGGACATATTGCGAACAAATTCATGGAAAAGAAACATCCAAAATTTTGGTTGAAGATTTAAACCAAAAACTTGAGCCAAAAATCCTAAATCTGGATTGAAAACCAAACAACCAAGATATACTATAAAGCGAGAGACAACAGAAATAAAAGGAAAATAGATGATTGTAGAAGCACAGTGAAAGAAAAAGAACGGGAGACTTGGCTGAAGCAAAGAGACGAGATCGAAACGGAAGAACGCTTACAATGCAGTAGGGCGGGGGAAAATCGTATCATCAATTCAAATGTACCAAGAAAATCCATATCCAATGTCAAAATCAAGTACATATTTTTTTTGTCTTAGACCAGGGTATTCACCGGCGGACCCAGTGACTAATCCCCTCGCTGGTTTATAGGCACCTCACAAGGTGGGACAGCTAGCCCAAGAATTTAAGGCTGCTTCATACCCAAAGTCAAGAATCGAACCTCTAACTTTTGGTTAAAGATGGATGAGACCCTACCACTCAACCACACCCATCGGATTAAAATCAATTACTCGAAGAAACACCAGAACTAAAGCAACTGCAGCAATATTCATTCTGAAAGAGTACATCAGTACTGGTATTTAATTTTGTCCAGAAGCAATTAAAAAGACTCTAATTATTATTATTTATTTAGTATAAATAATAATTCTTTTAACTTTTATCTCCTTTCTTTATTTAAATATTATTAATATTATCTTGATAAAAACATCATGTGATTGAATACTAATTCTGAAATCACAGGGGGGACAAAAAAGACCATAAAGTAGAGTAGAAAAGGATTGCGACTGATGTTTATAGATCCCAAGGAAACTAATTTTGAATTGAACTTTGAATGCGAAATGAGTGAAGACAAGTAATAATGAAAGTTATCCAAGAGACTAACAAACAATATATGAATATAAATCGGCAATTCTCATCTCTCCAAATAAAATCCCAGATTTGGAGAATTTTTCTTAAAAGATGAAGTGGTTGACGGCACGCCTTGGACTCCTATTCCTCCTTCTTTTGTTGCCCATTCCAACTTCCTGTTCATCATCTTCCTCTGCCTCTCCTTCAGGATCATTACAGCTCTGCCATTCTGATCAGAGTAACGCACTGTTGCATTTTAAACGTACCTCTTCTGTTACTAGCTTTGCATCCTCAGGTTGTGATCAACATTCTTCTCCAAAGACAGAATCTTGGAAAAATGGTGTGGATTGCTGTTATTGGGATGGTGTGACTTGTGATAAGTTGACAGGCCATGTAATTGGCCTTGACCTTAGTTGCAGTGGGCTTTCTGGAACTCTTGATTCCAACAACTCTCTTTTCCTTCTCTCTCATGTCCAGAGGCTCAATCTTGCTTCCAACAACTTCAGCCACTCTTCAATCCCATCAAATTTTGGTCAGTTGACAAGTTTGACGTACCTTAACCTTTCCTATTCCAGTTTTGCTGGCCTTATTCCAGATATCTTTGGGGACCTCCACAGGCTAACTTTTTTAGATCTTTCAAGCAATAAGTTATATGGTCAGATACCATCATCAATCTTCAACCTCGCAAAAATTTCTCATTTGAGGATTTCATCCAATAGACTCGTTGGTTCTCTTCCAGATGAGGTCAGTGGGCTTTCAGTTCCAGCCATTATCGATCTGTCTGACAATCTTCTAAATGGGACACTACCCTCTTGGTTGTTTGCCAAACCATGGCTGCTATCTTTAAACCTCAGCAGCAACCAATTCACCGGCGAGATGCCTGAATTCCAGTCTAAATCGTTGGAGTACATCTATCTACAGAAAAATCAGATATATGGTGCAATTCCAAGCTCAATCTTTGAACTTGTGAACATCACATATATAGATTTTTCTTACAATAACTTGAATGGTTCCTTGGAATTGGACATGTTCTCAAAGCTTAGAAAGCTTAAGGTGCTTGAAGTTTCAAGAAATGGTCTATCAATGAAAATTGACAGCCAGGGCAATGTTACCTGGCCTAGGCTACTGTCTCTCGGACTGTCTTCTTGTAATGTCACCAACTTCCCAGCGTTTTTGAGAACCCAAAATGACTTACGACACTTGAACCTTTCTCACAACAGAATTCCTGGTGAGGTACCTAGTTGGCTGTGGATCATGGGAAGGCACTCTTTGCAAAACTTAGATCTTGCCCACAACTTGCTGACAGCAGTTAAGCCACTTCCCATGGACTCTCTGTTCTTTCTTGATCTTTATAACAACTCAATTCGTGGTTCTCTTCCGGTTCCGCCTCAATCAACCAAGTACTTCTATATTTCAAACAACTTCTTGACGGGAGAGGTTCCGTCTTCAATTTGTCAGATCACCTCACTTCAAATTCTTGATTTGTCAAACAACAGCTTCACCGGCACCATACCAAGGTGCTTGCTGAACTTTACTACTCAGTTATCAGTGCTCAATCTGCGGATGAATAGATTCCATGGTGTTATACCTGATACTTTTGTAAGAGGCATTAGCTTGAGAAGTCTTGATATGAATGGAAATCAGCTGGAAGGGCCATTACCACGATCTCTAATCAATTGCAAAATGTTGGCAGTTATGGATCTCGGAAACAATAAGATCACCGATACTTTTCCTAATTGGTTGGGAGCTCTCCAAGATCTCCAAGTTCTTTTCTTGAGATCAAATAGATTGCATGGTCATATAGGTGATCCACAATCCAGAGTCTCATTTCCAAGGCTAAGAATGCTGGACATTTCCCAGAATGCTTTCACTGGTCCTCTACCATCAAGACATTTCGGAAACTTCAAGGCCATGATGAATGTTGGTGAGGAAAATACAGCATTGAGATATATGGAAAGTCCATTTTACCAAGACTCTATGGTGGTGACAATGAAAGGCTTGGAGGTCAGACTTGTGAGGGTCTTGACTATTTTCACTGCACTTGATTTCTCAAACAACACATTTCAAGGAGAAATTCCACAACTCCTAGGAAATCTTAAATCACTCAGAGTGCTCAATCTCTCACGAAACAGCCTGTCTGGAAACATACCATTGTCAATAGCAAACATGTCAGTACTTGAATCATTAGACCTCTCATCCAACAAACTTGCAGGAGAAATTCCTGGGCAATTGACCGGCATGACTTCCCTTTCATTCATAAACCTTTCATATAATATGCTTGAGGGACCTATACCTCAAGGGAACCAATTCAATACGTTCAACAATAATTCCTACATTGGCAACTTGGGTTTGTGTGGGGATCCGTTATCCAGGAAATGTGGCAGCGATGAGGCACCCCAACCACCAGATTCCTTATTCCAGGAGGAAGATGACTCTGAAACTGGATTTAACTTGAAAGCTTCACTTATTGGCTATGGCTGTGGTATAATTATTGGGCTGTCCACCGGATATCTTGTTTTCGAGACAGGGAAACCATGGTGGTTGGTAAAGAGAGTTGAAGAAAAATGGGGTAACAAATTTAAAAGGTTTATTCAAAGACACAAAAGAAGGAAAAATCCATAGATGGATGCCATTTCTGAGGTGATTTTTTTTTTTGGTAAGCAATATGTATATCCCCTTAAGCTATGTTTCGCCGGAAGTTTATTAATAGAATTGAATATAATGTAATATTATTCTATCGTTTAGGAGAAACGTTCATAATATAATGGAATAAAATAAAATAAAAAAAAAGTTTCATATTACATCTTATTCCATTCTAAACAGTAAAAATGAAAAAAAAACTTCGATTTAGGAGGTTTAAGATAGAACGTAAAATGATAAACAACTTTATACTATATTATATTATAAACCTTTCATTTAAATAATATTTTATTATATTACATTATGAACCTTTTGTCCAAATAATATTGTACTATATTATTCTATGAATCCTTACATCCTTCTCAAACAACAATTTTTTAATATTATATTCAATTATATTCCATTCCATTATAAATAATTCTATTCCATTCTATTTTATTTCACCCATTCAAAAATCTTAAGTCCAATTAAATATAACCTTACAGTAATGTTGTAAACTAAATGCCATTCGGGGACTTAACTAATATTTTACATCTCCTACTACATCAGAGAATAGAATGTTCCGCAGGTACAGCCATACAAGTAAGCGTTTTAAAAATTTGAGTTCTTACTAACTGATACTTAGAACTGTTGCAAATTCAGAACTTCAAACCCTGAAAAGAAAATCGTCAAAATGTTAAACACGGTATCGTTCTTTTCACTGTTCTGATAGCCCACATGAAAGAAGATATAAAGTCGAATGTAACACTCGTATATGTCAGAGGCGTATCTTTTGTTTTCGTGTTTCTTGACAGCATTCAATAACGTAGTATGAAAACCAACAGTCTAAGGAGTGACGGAATTAGCAGCATCAACCAATGGTAAGTTACACTTCTGCATGTTTTATATGTCACATGCATTTATTTCGTATAGTTTTAGCAATTCAAAGAACCTAAAGCAGAAAAGTATAAATAAAAGCTTCAACATTGCACCCAAAACCAATGTTTTAAAAACCGAACCAGTGACTGAATTAGAGAAGCAACTGACTCAAGGATCAATGGTTCAACTAGAATTCAACCGTGATCGAACCGGTGACTAATAAATATATAAATTTTTATTTTATATATTATATATATAAGATAATTTT
>JANKOE010000122.1:0-18167 GCA_026284465.1 Erythroxylum citrifolium
AGCAGCAACCACGAAGACCTACTTCTTTCTCCTCTCTTCCTCTTTCTCTCTCTTCTTCTTCTCTCCTCTTGGAGTGTTTCCCAAAATGGAAAAAGTGGAGGCTCCCTTAGGGTTTCTTCATTAACCCTTTTATAAAATTTTCTAATTTAGGCAACCTTAGGGCCTTTTCTGGGTCTGAAAGGTCCAAAAAGTCCCTCAAAAACTCAAGTCGGGAAAGTTGTCCACGTGTTCTATCGCGTAAACCATAATCGTGGCAAAATTGTCACGATCATGGTTCCTCCCTAATACTTCTGTCATGATCATGGCTTCTGGACCATGATCGTAAGCCTGGTTGCTCCTTCAGGTTTTCTCCGAATCTCCTCCATTTTTCTATGTTTGTCCTAAAACATTAACAAACATATCAAAGCACCTTTAAAACATAAAATTGAAGCTCAAAACTGTTCTCTAACCCTCAAACCATTCAAAACACAAAATATCTAACTAAATAATCAAAACATAACCTAAACATGCATTAATAATTCAATTTAACAACTAAACACGTACTATACTACCCACTAAAACATTATATAGTCTATGACTATTACCTATATAACTCTACTAAAGTCATAACTAATGGTAAAAAAATACCTACATATGGAAAGAGATGGGGTTTTATATGACCTGCATATATCACTATGCACTAACTCAAAATAAATAGAACTTGACTTTTTCACCTAAAGGAAATGGTTGTAGTGTTTGTTTGGCATAACACAAGTTTCATATGCATTATCAAAGTTTATTGATGGCATACTAGACAAATTTAGAATAGAAACTAATTGACTAGTAGAAAAATGTCCTAGAAACATGTACCAATTGAAAGCATGCTTTCTACCCTAGTGTTTGCTACCACTGACTACTTTTGAGATTGTACAAGCTATCCCTTTCATCACGCATTCCAATCTACTTCTTCATTACTAGTCTTGTATGGCATAATCAATTAGTGAGAAAATAACAGAGCAATTTAAAACTTTTGTTAATATACTCTCGGATAAAAGATTGCATATAAGGGATGGTACAAAAACACATTTTTTAGTGTTATATTTGACGTCAAGTGTCTAGGTTATTGAATGACCTCAAGTTGTGCAAAATAAAAAAAATTTAAACAATAAGAAACCAAAAGATCTAATCTTGCAATCAATTATTAAACTGAAATAGCACAAATTAAAGAATAGAAACCATTATACCTAAAATTTGGTCTCCAATCTAAATAGAAGGGAACTTAAGGTGTAGGGTTGAAGCAAACACCAAATTAGTCTCGTCTCCACCTCCCTGCTATTGTCCTTAACATTAGCTTGCTCAGTTTGTGCCTTCTTGCACCAAATGAGATGCACTCCAAGGTTTTCACCAAAGATTGATTAGAAAATCGATATTTCCTAATGCTAGATAGTACTTTAATGGCCTAACTTCAATCCTAGAAAATCCTCAAATTAAACTAGTGATTGATTGCTTAACATATTAGTTAAATGACAAAGCTAATTTTAGCCTTTAGAGAAATGGATAGGCAATAATCGGCAGCTGGGAAGAAGAAAAGCAAAACCGACAGCTAGGGAGAGAGATAAGCAAAAACGATAGCTGAGAAGAAAGGTTAGGTTTTTACGAAAGTCATCTCATATTTAGAGACAAAACTAGGGTGGTCATGCCTCTTAAATTATCTCAATAGTCCTTGTAGAAATAAAGTTATGAAACAAACAAGTAAGGATAAATTAGTCATGATACTTTAAACTTATCCTAATTGCCACTTCATGGGACAGCTCACGGTAAGTAACTTCCTCTCCAAGGTTGGCCATGTTAATGGTGCATTTAATTACCACTTTGCCATTTGTGTTTAATCTTATGCTTCAAAATAATTAAACATTTGTCCCAATTGCCATATAACTATACCATATAATTATATGCATTATTTTGTTGAGCAATGAATCTATATGACATGTCATAAATATCAAATAAATTTATCTAGGATTAATTTGTTATCCAACAAATTTTGATACCATATGATGACCAAAATAATTATAACACTTGTAATTAATTTTATCGTCATATTCATACCTCCATATGATATACTAGAATAATTACCTTTTTATTCAAATCTTTTCTGGTGTGACCCATTGGGATCTATTTCATGTTGACAATATAATTAGGACTCCTTTTAATTCTATAAATCATAAGTGATATCTAGCAAAATGCATTATAATTACTCAAATGACATAGATGATAAGTATCGTACATAAATCACGATTTCGAAGCAATAATCGCCTGTGTCAATTCTCTTGTCATATAATATCCTAAATAAATGCATGATTGGAATGTGTCATTCTTGTCAATTTATTCTTTCTTGATCTCCAAAGTAAATCATAAATATGATTAACTCTTAATCATACTGTATACATGCAATATTACTTTATTAATGGCTCCATAAATATTTTTGCTCATATCGTATACGAGGGACAACAATATTCTTGATGAGTATTATCCTCCAAACAAGTCACGTATATTGTGGTATTACCTATGTAGCTACTTGGTACGGTTAGCGTTAGACAATACCAATAAATACACATTTCTCATATAAGAAAAATGAATATATCATACCATAGAATTCAAGATATGTATGAAACATTAATGACATAAACACAATCCTAATAATGTTTCATTTAAGGTCTGTCTAATACCATAATCTCCATTATGTATCTGTGTGATTAAACAAATAACACCTTATCGAATGGTTTGCAGAACATCACCATCATTTAATTTACACACTAATCTTTTACTGGTCAATTAATATTCTGTGTTAATTACCAAGATTAGCGACATTTCAAAGCAATCATTATTTTCCATTACGAAGTTCTACAATCTAAGTCCTCAACTAGAATAATCCATAAATAATGAAAACTCATAGAACAAAATGATATAAATCATCCAATTCATGAACATAAATGTTAGAATACAACTATCCAATGGTTGACTTCTAGATCATAACACTAACAAAGTGAACTTAACCCTATAAGTGCTCAGATAGAGTTTTGCCATTAGTCAATCGAATATGAGCAATATTGTTCATTGGCCAAGTGCTAGAGGACAAGTTCTTGTTAAATGTCATGTGCTCTGAAGCATCACTATCAATAATCCAATTTAAATAATTTTTAGAAAATTCACCTACAAAGTTAACAACATTAACCAAATTCTAATATAGATCCTAGGGTAAACCATTTAGTTATCAAATCAATGGCAACTTTAAGGCTGGTTTTGTTTGGCCAGTAGATGGAACTAAAATCGTCATGGATTATGTTGATTGGATCATCCGGGCCAGAGAGATGGAAAGCCGCGTCTTTCAGGTGCAGGGTTTGTCGTTGGGTACGCTAGTAGGTTGGAGTAAACCCATGGAGGGGTGGGTCAAGATTAACATGGATGGAGCGGTGAAAACGGGATCCAACATTGTCTCAGCCGGCGACGTAATAAAGACTTGCCAAGGTCAATGGTGCATAGGCTTCCTACAAAACATAGGAGTAGGCAACCCTTTGGCTGCCGAACTATGAGGAGTACATTCAAGTCTCACGCTGGCATGGAAGCGAGGATATCGACGCGTGATAGTCGAAGTGGACTCCTCAAAGTTATTAACATTCTTTTCTCTTCCATTAGCACTATGTCTGACATTAATCTTTTGGTGACAGGTATCCGAGGGCTGATGCATCGCGCATGGGAAGTGCAAATTAAGCATATATATCGAGAAGGGAACCAGTGTACCGATAGACTGGCTACCCTAGCCTCTTTAACAGGACCGGGACTGCATATCCTTCAGGAGCCGCCAATGAGTGTCAAGGATGTTTTACACCAAGACATGAATGGAGCTCTTCACCATAGAACCTTGCGTTAGTAGGGTGATCGGCATCGAGTGGTAGTTTCTGTTGGTTTTATTTCCTTGTAAAAAAAATTAGTGGAAATCTTATTGCTGAAAGTTTTGGTCGTTATCTGCCCCTTTGTTTTTTTTTTGTATTTTGTCTCTCTGTACACACCAACCAAGATATCCTATAATATAAGTTGCTCTTATCCAGCTTTGGTGTTGTTGACTTGTCATTTATAACTAGCTAGAAAGGCTACTCCATCACTTCATTTCTTAGCAATAAAGGCAACATTAATTGTGCTGAATTGATTAGAGGTAATTATTTCTCCTCCTTTATGACGAGAGCATAGGCATTGCTTTATATTGGGAGAGGCTCTATGTTAAGTATCTGAGACTTAAATCATATTAAAACTATTGATAAGTCTTATAAGGAATTGGTGAACCTTCTCACCTTCTCCTGTAGTAATTAACTCCTTAGCAACACTACAAGTACATTGTAGAATGCTTGCATGTGGAATAATTCATCCTAAAGGCTTTTCATCCTAGTGAAGTAGGTAGCAATGGTCATCTTTTGTTATTGCATCAGAGCCATTTTACGCTTTAGTTTATAAACTTGTGAGGCATTCCCTTGAGAAAAGTGTTCTTAAAGGTTTACCCACATCTTATGGGCAGCGTTTGAGTAAGCCACGCTATCATGAAGTTCAAGTGATATTGCATTGAAAATTTAGGCAATCACTATGGACTTGCTCTTTTGGCAGGGTAAAAACTCTCAACTACTTCATAAGGCTTCAATAAAGATCCATCTATAAGTTTCTTCAATAAAGATCCATCTATAAGTTTCTGCTTGTTTTTTGCCTTGACTGCATTGAGGATTGCTCTCATCCATATCGATAATCTTTTGCCCTTCAACAAGCAATTCATCAGGACGACTTTAGGTGTGTCTGATGCATTAAGATAGAGGGATGACATAGGGTCTTAATTATGTAGTATGTTTATTGGCCCAGAAGAGAAAGTAATTTTTTAGAATAGATATAAAGTTTGGTCATGAAATTGAATACTTGCATCGCATAGATTGCATCTCCAACAATAATCTACAGTGTAGTTTTATCTCTGATCATTCAATATAAAATGAAGAAGAACACCACCCATGTACGAATTGTAGAGAAAACCTCTAGTCTGATTGCTTTTATGACTCAAAATCCTTTTCTAAAATATGTGGCTTAACTTTTCGACTTTAGGAATGAATAGTCCAAAGCCAAGCTTAGGAGGGATTCAATGGCAACCTCCTCGAGTCCACTTAAATATGTGTCAAATCATATGTTTATTTTTAGATAATAGGATTAGCAAAGTTAAGTACATGTATTAAGGCACTATAGTTTAATGTAAAGTTCACTATTTGTTTTTCTAATCCTTTGAAAGTGATTTAAATGACTGGAGAATACTACTTTAAAAGTTTAATTATTTAAAATTTTCAATCCTCAGAGTTTAATTTCCTAAAATTTATTTAAATTAAGCTTATCATTTGAATTATATTAATTAATTTATTAAATAATTTATTTAAAATATTAATTTAATAATTAATTATGTATAATTAATACATTATTTAATGCAAATTTTTACTTTTATATATATTCTAATAGCAAATAATAGTAAAACCTAACATATTTAAACAATTAGTCAACATGTTATAATGAGTGTAATATGGAGTTAAAATTAATTTTGTTATAAAAATATTAAAATTAAATATCCTAAATAAAATTCAATTTAATTTAAACATGACTCAAATATTTATTTGAATTTTTAAAAAAATATTTGGATCTCCATTCTCTTGCATATTAAAAAATTTAAGGCTTGTTTGTTTTTTGTTTCTGTTTCAGTTTTTGCTTTTAAATTTAACAAAAAAATTATTTGCTTGAGTTTTTTGTTTTAGCTTCTTTTAGTTTTCAAAACTCCAAAAAGTGATTTTTTTACTTCTTTTTCTCATCATCTAATTAACTATTATTTAATTTATTAATTATTAACAAGAATTATAAATAATTTAATAATATTATATATTTAATTAATTATTATTAAAATTATAAATAATTTAATTCAATGTTTATAATGAAATTAAATAAATTTAATTATATAATTAGTAATAAATAAAATTAATTTGAAAATATATTTATTAATTAAAAATAATTTTAAATTTTAAATTAATTATTTTAATAAAATAAAATAATTTTATTTATACTTTATAAATAAATATTATATAAGAGATTAAAATAATTTACTTAATTGAAATAATTTATCTTTTAAATTTTATCTAATATGTAATTATTATCGGTAAGTACATTAACATTAGTAAACAAATAAAAACTAAAACTTATAATAAAAAACAAAAGTGAACCAAAGTTTTTCTTGCATTTCCTTTGTCTTGCAATTATGTGTTGGATTCTCTACATGTAACAGTTCTCTCTGTAGGCCGTCATTTCTTTGCAAAACATGCACCATTCAGTTAAAGGGAAAAGAAAGGCGCATTTGCGGGATATTAGGACTGTAAATAGAAAAAAAGGTATGCTTTAAATGAGAATCTTGGTGCGACTTTAGAGAAAAACTCACTTCAAAACAGGCTAGGCTAGCAGGAGAAGAGTTCACTGTACCACGCCAGGATTAGGCACACTTCCAATTTGCATGTCAAGTTCTTCCCACACTTTCCGAATTGAAAAAGGGTCTCAAAAAGCTTGCAACTTTGATTTGCAGTGAACACCAACCACCGTATTGCCCTCGTTTTTTAGCCTCTAGCCCATCACCAAACACAATGATGGTGGTCACAGACAAATACCTTGCCTTTTTCTCTGTGCGTTTTAGACCTACAGTAGCATGCCAGGTTATAAAGTTCCCTATCTTCAAGGAGGCCTTCCATCATCAGCTTTTAGAGTTGACATGATTGACAATGAACCTAAAACTGCACTTTACTCTTTTCCCGTTCGACTTCGCGTTCACACCTTTGCATGTGCGGTGTTAATTATCTGCACTTTTCTTTAGTAGTTAGTTCCCAATTCATCTATTCTTTTAGGAATGTTTTAATATTACGAACACTCCCTCTCAATCAATGTTGTATGCTGGGTTATGAGTCTCCATGTTACCATACCTTTGTTCTTTCGAGCTTGGGGAAGTACCCAGGCCGATCAGTGGTAATTAAGAAGAATTAAAAGCCTCATCTTTCATAAGTTTAATATTTTAGAAAATCATGTATATGTAAATAAATTAGGACAAAAGCTGTCAAATTCTTTCACAATTTTAAAATAAATTTGTTATTTTGAATTACTAAATATAATATTATATATCAAATAATATTTTATTAAGCATTCCTTAAATATTTAACAAAATTTATTACATGAATTGTTGTTGTATACATGGAAGAGTTTATATTAATACATTTACTAGCTTTTAATTGGAAAATCTATTGAATAATTTAAAAGGCTTAAAAATATTTTTAAATTGTTTTAATATTAAAAGATATTGCTAAATAATTTTAAATTTTTTATATCTTTTATCTAAATTAAAAAAAATTACAACTGACCTTGTTCTTTGTGAAGACTAGGTGTTTAATAATTAATATGTCAAATAAGTGCTTATCTTGCTTGGAAATTGAAACCCAAGCCTTTGGAATTAACCCTCGTTGATAAATAGATAACTCGTTTAGGAACAAGCTCATTTGAACGTAACTACGCGAGAATATTATGCAACCAAGAGGAGCTTTTCTGGCACCAAAAATCCAGAAGCTAATGGCTGAGCCAGGGCGATCGTAACATTAAGTATTACCATGCCCTCACCATGATCCGTCACCGGCAAAATCAGATTCTTTCCTTAACTGATGACAATGGGAATGTGCTTACAAATACAGAGGCACTCGTGCGTTTAGCACGCAACTATCTTGAACAATTATATATGGCAGACCCACAACAACCCCCTGTCCCGCTACTTCAAAGCTAGTTTCCTCCCCTCTCGCTGCATGCTACCGAGGACTTATCCCGGCCCCTCAGTGCCGAGAAAATTAGGGTCGCGTTCTTTTATATGAATCCTCGTAAGGCTCCAGGATTTGATGGCTTTACAGCTCTTTTCTACCAATCCCAGTGGGATACTGTCGAACTGTCCCTGACCTTATTCCTCCATCAAATCTTTCGGAATGCCATCTGGGACAAAGCTCTTAACCGCACCATCTTAGTTCTTATTCCGAAGATTCCTTCTCCCACCTTGATCAAGCAGTTTCGGCCTATTGCGTTGTGCTCTGTGCTCTATAAAGCCATCACCAAGGTCATTGCTAATCGACTTAAGCCCTTTCTAGCTGACCTGATAGCCCCTAACCAATGTAGTTTCATCCCTGGGTGCAAGATTACGGACAATATCATCATTACCCAGGAAGTCCTTCATACCATGCGCCAAAAAACTGGGAAAACGGGATTTATGGCTCTTAAAGTCGATCTGGAGAAGGCATATGACCGCCTGTCTTGGGCTTTCATTCAAGAGACCCTCATAAACGTCGGGCTTCCAGCATCGCTAATTACTCTCCTCATGCAATGCATCTCCACGATCTCCTTTCAGGTTAACCGGAATGGGGACCTCAGCGACGCCTTCAGCCCTTCTCGAGGCATTCGTCAAGGCGACCCCATCTCGCCATACCTCTTTGTCCTCTGTCTCGAACGGTTGGGTCACTCCATCACCCAAGCGGTAACACAAGGATGTTGGAAACCTATCAAACTGAGCCGTACTGGTCCCTCTATCACCCACTTATTTTTTGCCGATGATCTCATTCTCTTCGCTAAAGCTTCCCTTGAGCAAGCTTCTGTTATCTGGAACCTCCTTGATTTTTTTTGTACAGCGTCGGGCCAATGTGTCAGCAACGACAAGTCCCGACGTTACTTTTCAAAGAACACTCCGTCGGTGTTGGCGAAGCGTTTAAGCTGTGCCCTCAATTTCAGACCGATTAACGACCTCGGTCCCTACCTAGGCGTTCCTCTACTGCATGAATAGGCCAGCTGTCGAACTTATCAATACATTTTGGACAACGCCCAATGCCGACTCTCAGGTTGGCCAGCACATCTCCTGGCATTTGCAGGGCGCACCACTTTGACACAATCTGTGATCGCAACCCTCCCTACTTATACTATGCAAACTGTCCGCTTATCGCGCAGTCTATGTGATGATCTGGAGAAGCTGATGCGACAATTTGTGTGGGGGGCTTCGGGAGGGAAAACGCGAGTTCACTTAGTCTCATGGGAGGAAGTCTGCAAGTAGAAGGAAGCAGGGGCCCTTGGCATACGGAAGATCCGTGAAACCAACGATGCCTTATTGAAGAAATTAGGTTAGGATCTGATTACCAAACCTCATGCCATATGAGTCCAGATTATCTCCGCCAAATATGACTTTGATGCTACTAATCTCCCCTCCCATTTGGAGGCTAAGGGCGGCTCGATGATTTGGAAGAGTTTAAAAGCCATTTGGCCCCTTGTACTTTAGGGGATGTCATGGCAGCTTCGTGACGGTACGCGCACTCGCTTTTGGTTTGATCCTTGGTCGGTAGGATTCGGACCGCTGATCTCCCATGTCACTTCCCCGATCCCTCCATCCACTCTTCAACTCAGTGTTTGCCATTTTGTGGATGCCGATGGTAATTAGCAGAGGGCTGCTCTTCAGGCGTATCTCCCCCCGTCGATTATCCGAGCACTCCTTGGAACATTTCCCCCGAAACCTTACCTTGGTTCGGACAAACTCATCTGGGGACGTTCCGACACTGGTACGTTTACAGTGGCTTCCACTTACGCTATGATCCGTGACGAGGGTGGCGATACTTCACCAGGCTTTTGGAGAGCTATATGGCATTGGCCGGGACCCCAATGCATACGGTCATTTCTCTGGCTTCTAGCCCATGATCGTTTACTAACCAACCAACAACGTGTCAGGAGGTATTTCACTACCGATGGAGGTTGCTACCACTGCCACCTCGATGAAACCTCTATTCATATGCTGCGCGACTGCAACAAAGCCCGCCGGGTGTGGAACCACTTTCCTCCTTCCCTGCTCCCCCCTGCCTTCTACACACTGCAGCCCTGGGATTGGCTCACTCAAAACCTCCGTCACCACCGGCAGGTCTTCGGGCACACCTGGCCGATCCTTTTTTGAACTACTTGTTGGTTCCTATGGACATGGAGCAATCAGTCACTCTTTGATGTGCATTTTACTTGGCCTTCCTCACCTCATTCTCTTATTTTGTCTTTTGTAGGACTGATCCTTCAGGCTGCCAAGTGCCACTGTCAAGCTGGTACCGGCCCCCCGCCCCGCTAAGTACACATGATCAGCTGGAACAAACTGCCTCTTAGATGGGTCAAACTCAATACTGATGGTGCAAGCAACCATGCTACGTCCTCAGCCACAGTAGGAGACCTTATTCGAGACACTGACGGCAACTAGCTCCGAGGCTTCTCTCAACACATTGGTTGGTGCTCATCGCTCAATGCCGAACTCTAGGGAGTCTACACTGGCCTCACACTGGCATGAAATCTGGGCTACCGTCGAGTAGAACTAGAAGTGGACTTGGCAGCGATGAACAGTCTCCTTTCATCAACAGCAGACCGGGCTCACACCCACAACTCCATCGTCCTGGGCATCGACGAGCTGTTCCACCAGAACTGGACTGTTGTTCATCGACATATTTATCGAGAGAGCAACAGATGCGCTGACTGGATGGCGCACTACGCGGAACATGTAGATGTAGGGGTCATCCAGTTTCACACTCCACCCATCGGGTGCCACTTTTTCCTCACCGAGGATAGATCGGGGATCTGTTTCCCTCGACTCCTTCTGTAATTTTCGATTTTAGTTTCCCTTTACAAAAAAAAAGTACACTTCTGTTCCCCATGGCACTCAGGTTTTAGTACACTTATGCTCCCTTCTATCGTCAGATACTCTTCCAATTCTAAAGCTCGTCGAAAGCAAGAGGCCCCCGTGGCACTTAGGTTTTAGAAAATGCCTCTGCTCTAGATTTGTAATTCTCTTATGTACGAAAAGCATAAATTTTAAGTTAACTTATATAGAATATCTTATGATTATAGAAGAGACTCTTATGATTGAAATTTAGACTATAAAATTTGTTGTGTTAGTAATTAGAAAATCAAGTTTCATTTTTATTAGACTTTCATCAAAATTATTAAGAAATTTTTTTGCCTTATATTATGTAATAATTATTTTTAGCAAAAAGTTGATAAGTTAAACTTTACCAGCAAATGACAAGTATTTGTTACACCACTCAATTTTCTTTTGATTCCTCTCAATTAATGGTAAAACAATCCCTAAAGCTTAGTATCTTGGTTGTTACATGTAAATTAAGGAGTGTAAATGGAGGGTTCTTCAACTTCAAACCTAACAAGTTGGCTAGTAACGTTGCAAAGTGGTTAGCTCCATATGATACTATTAGATAACTCTTCTCTTTATCAATTGAGAGCCCATAAAGCTCCTTAAATGCAAGAAGAGTAGTTATCAAGGTGCTTAGTGATTTTTCATCAACTCTATATAAAATAAATAGATTATCTATAAAAGCTAAGCTAAAGATTTTTAACTTACTTTACTTGTGAAGAAACTTGAATTTTTCTTCTTGCCTTATAGAATGGTCAATCATCCTGGTTAATATCTCCATACATAAAATGAATAAGTATGGTGAGATTGAATCATCTTGCCTCAATCCATTTCCACCTCTAATAATGTCAGTTGCTCCCTATTATCCAAGATGAAAAAATAAGTAGTTGAGATGCATTGTTTAATCTAGGTTTTGAATTGAAGAAAATCCAAATGCTTCAAATATGGGGAAGATGAAGTCCCAGTTGACATAAGCAAAGGCCTTCTGAAAATTAATCATAATAGCACAACTTTTAAAGGAATGTTTTCTATTGTAATTCTTGAAAAGTTCATGAGCTAAAAGTATATTATACCCTATATGTCTCCCTTAAACAAAAACCCCTATGAATGATTGATAAAAGGCTTTAGAACTTTCATTTACCTTAAAGACAACATTTTAACAAGGATTTTGAACATAGTATTACAGCAGGAGATAGTTCTGAAATCCTTAAAAGAAGAAGGATTTGGCCTTTAGGAAATTATAGAGATGAAGGGTTTTGTTTAATTAACATTAAGTTTTGGGGCTTTATTGAGGTTCAGCTTAAATACTGCTTTTTCCATATCCATTGCAATGAAAGGCTTGATGAGTGATGTTGCTTCCTCCTATATGATTTTCTTAAACATAAATGATTTCAAGACCTGTATAGATGAATAAACATTATCTTAAGTACTAATTGTGTCCTTAAAATAGTCATGTGCCTTTTGCATTATTTCCTTTTGAGTCTACACTATTTCTCCATTGTTCGTTATCATCAAGGTAATTCTATTAAAGTTCCTCCAAGATAGAATAGGCTTATGGAAGAAGCTCAAGTTCCTATCTTTATCTTTAAGCCATTGTATTCTTGACTTTTGCTTTAACAATCAAGTATACACCTTCAAGGCTTGAAAGTAACTTGTCAGAGTTATTCTTTGCTTAGTTTGTATATTGAGGTCATTTTAGGCTAACAAAGCTCTTCTTGAATAAGAATGAGTTTACTTTTTCCATTGTAGCTTTCTAAGTATTGCTAATTCTTTTGCATTCAAGTCTTTAAATTCCTTTCTAACCATTTGGATTTTGCTCATGCACATATAAGATTTATAACCTTAGAATTATGAGGCTAGCCCTTTGACCATTTCTTGTTAAAAGCCATCAACTCGCACTAGATAATTATTAAAGTGGAAAGGAGTTCTTCTCTAGTAGTTTATGAATCAAATTTTGGATGACAATAAGGGTATAATCAAAGAATAGAAGATTGCTGAAATTTTTCCTTGCGATATGGGAATTTGTTTAGCTAGAATTTATTAACCATAGCCCTATCTAACTTCATGCTCATAAAGTAAGAACCACCTTGCTTGTTATTCCATGTGAAAAAATTCCTTTTAGACTTTATATTAGTGACTTCAATATGATTTGTATGGTTTTTAAAGTACTTATCGAAGTTCCTCAAGCAAATATTTGCCTTCTGTTTTCAAATGTAAGAAAATAATGTAAAAGTTTCAACATTGGAGTGAATCATTTCAACTTATCTTAGCCAAAAAATATCTAAAAAGCATGATTAGATGTGTATACAAAAGTAACTTAGATCGTAGTCTTCAAATGAACTAACTTGATTGAGAGACAAATGAGCTTATCAGTAATCAAGGAATTAGAAACTTCAATTTTACATGGATCATAAGTAATAACTATCCTCCCATAGTAGTGAGCTTAGTGATCAATAATGATTTTTCAATGATTCCTAAAAACTCAAGCTTTTTACTTTTGTCAGTATTAAGTTTGGTCTCTAAAAATGCTAATTTTTTTTTTTCACTGAGGTAATCCCTCAACACTTGATGCTTTTTAGGGTTGTTAAGCCCCTTGACATTTTAACATAAGATTTTCAATAGGAATGGTTTTGAGGTTTAGAGTTATTAGCTCTGTTTGTCTTAACTTAATCTCCTTCCACTTACCATTTTAAACTTATTCCTAGTAACCTCATACTTTATTTGATCTAATTGGGACAAACTTGAGGGAAAAGTTGTAGTAGTAATGATAGGGAGCTAGCTTAAAGTTTTCTCTTGAATAGTTAAGGGGTCCTCTGCCTTAATTTCCTATTATAAAGAAGTACTGCTATTGTATTAGAGCATTGATGATCATCCTTACCATTGATATACTTCTCTAACTCTTGATCCTTCAAATGTTCCCCTTACTCCATTTCTTTTGTCAAAATTATTATTGGATTGTTCTCTTATGGCACCTATAAATTCTCATTCTCTGTCATTCCCTCAACAACTTCACTATCATCTAATCTTTCCAATCCTATAAACTCATAGTCAGTCCCTCCATAACTTTACTATCATCTAGCCTTTCTAATCCTATAAACTCATAGTAATCTCCTCTCTTAAAAGTCCCACTTGATGGCCTCCATTATTTTCCTTGGTGTTTTAGTATGGTCTCTATTTTTATGAAACCCTAGCTACAGCTTCAAATATTATATCATTATCTCCAAGTCTCATAAGTGGAATAAATTTAGATAGCTCCCGCTACAAGTCAATAATCACGCATAAATTTGTCTGGTCTATTCTCTTAATTAAATTCGTGGCCTTATCCATGTAGATTAGTTTTCTAATAAACCTCACTGGATGGCTTAAACCTTTAGTTGACTAAGACTAATTTCTATGATTTTCTAAGTTATTAATTTAAAGTTAAACTTAAAGAGTAGAATGTTATCTTAATTCATCAATACTTTCATCAATTCCATCTTTTTCCAGTTGTGTATGGCCCAAGATGTCCATTTGTTTGCACCCTTTTTGAGCACTCTCAAAGGTGGAGCAACAATATAACTTTGTTCAATATGTAAAGGAGGAGGAATAACTTAAGTTTATCAGATGGAGTGGACTTATCAGATGGAGCAGAGTTAACACCACCTTAATTTGAAAGGAGTGAGGTTGGAGATTAATGGGATAATATGTGGAGTAAAGAAGTGAGAGATTGCTAAGGAGATTGAGTTCGTAACAGATGAGTTCAAGAGGGGGGCTTGCTGATAGGTTAAGAAGTTGTAGAAAAGGCTTTCTCTAGTGGAGCAATAGGAGAAGAAGGATTAGGAGCTTGACATTGGTAGGAGAAAAGGCCAAAAATGAAGCAATGTTAGCAGAAGATAAAGGGTTTAGGGTCAAAAAAGTTGGATAAACTAAAGAACTCAACTTGGTTAGGATCTAAATATAAGGTAGACATGATGCTAAAACTGGCTGAAAAAAAATAAGGCTATTATAACTTGGAAAGTAGTTCCTTAAACTGTAAGGATGAAAAAGCGAGAAACTTCTTCACCAATGGAAATAAAGAAGAGAGTTCCTTTAGAGCACCAATAGAGGAACCTAAAATACTAGATAATGATGAACAAACTAAGTTAACTAGCGTGGTATGGAGAAAAACTTACAGTGTTGGAGAAATAAGCGAAAGATGAGAAAAAACAAAGAAATGGTATTTAGAGAAGGCTAATTTAAAGTAGGAGTTGAAGAAGGAAACTAAATAGCATGGGGGATCATAACTCACAATACATATATTCTAATATGGTTACTATAATGGAGAATAAGCATAAGAGAGAAGGAGGGAGATTCAGTGTAGAAAATGCTGTTAGTGACAAAGTAATTGTATATTATTGTCGTGTGTCTATAATTAATAATAATATAATACATATTCTCAAAAGAAGTTATATTCCATTCACACCAACTCCAAAACCTCTTTAATAAGATCATAGTTTTACCTATGTCATCATAATCGAAAACATTCCTAAACATCAAACTGTTTAAGATACAAACTTGTTAAAGTTGCACTTTTTTTAATTTGCACTTTTTGTTTTATGCCAAACGTTGATAAGGCATACAAAGAAGTCCATTATCTAATTAATTTGGTTTGAACATCACATCTTAACCCCATAGATGAAAGCTTATTGAAGCATATGATCAATCTAGTTAACATTGATTTAAATCACTAATTTAAAGTTTTAAAGTAAGTTGGATAAAATTTATACATAATACAAGATTTTTCAAGTTTATTTAATTTCAACCTAAACATAATACACGATTAGGTTTAGTCGTGTGTGCCTCCATAAAATTCAAAAATTTAAATATAAAATTTAATAAAATTAATAATAAATTAAACTTTTAATTAAAGTAAACAATGAGTTGATTCGGTATTGAATTATAAGTTTTTATATTTTAATGAAATCGTTGTCATTTTATCTTGAATTAGTTTATAGTATTTGAATTGCCATCCATGCGTCAACCTTTTCATTTTTTTGGTTAAACCAGATTTTCATATTTAAAAATGCTACTATAAACTATTTAAATTACATAATTGTAAATTTTTTAATGACAAAGGCTATTTATCCTGAGTGGGTAGCTGAGCGGGGATAGGATCCTCTATCCAATATTATGGTATCTTATTCTGTTATATGAATCTTAGCTATTCATTTATGCGAGTCTCGCGTAAATTTATGAGGGACCCACATAAATAAATAACTGATATTTATGGGACAAAATAAAACACCATAATATTAGACAGAGGATCCAAACTCAACTGAGCGATGTAGGTGTAATTCATAAACATATTGGTTGTATGGAGATCAAATATGTGAATCATTAAAGGAATTTTATTTAATTCATAATAAAAAAAATAGCATTAAGTTAAAAAAATCAAGTTGACATGTAAAATGGTCATAATTAAACACACAAAAAATCAAGTCAATATGTAAAATAGTCATCTTTTCTTGTATTAAACAGTTCGATATGTATATATTGTTTCCATGTTTTAATTGGAACTATGGATTACATAATTATAGATTAAAATTGCATTTTGAACCTCAATATTTATAACATAATACAAAACAGATGTTTATATTTTAAAACGTTTAAATTGAATCTCAACATTTTCGAAACGTTCAAAATAGACCTTAAGTAGATGAAAATTTTAACGGAGTTAATTCTACATTAATTAAATACCATGCCAATGCTGACATAGTATTAAATAAAAAGTGAATCATACTACGACATGATAAATTAGACTTTTTATCATAAATCTATAAAAATAGGTTCTGCTGTCATGTGACAAGTGAGACCTACTAGTAGATATTTATAATTTTTGGTAAATTTAAAAATTAATTACGTAGTAGCAAAGTTTATTTTTTATTTAAAAATATATAAATTAATATTACGATAGTATTGACGTGATAATTAACTGACAAAAGAGAGTTACTTACTATAAAATTTTCATCTATTTAAAGTATGTTTGTTATATTTTAGAAATATTGAAGTTTAATTTTTTATTGTAAAGGTTGAAAATGTACTTTCCTTCGAAACTATGTTACTGTTGAGTTCTGGCTAATGACAAAAGATAAATGCAAAGGACATAAGAAATAGCAATGCAAAGCACGAAATATAGTCAAATTGTAGTTGTTGTCTGTCCTTGGTTGGTAGGCTGGCATTGGATTAGTACGATTTACCGCCACTTTTTCTAGAACGAGACCAAGTCTCCGTTGAGCACTAGCCTCTTTTAGAAATTTGGCATTGCTTGTCTGTACTCTAATACCAAAGAACCATAAAATAAAACAAACCTATGTTTAACACCTCAACTATACGAGTTGACATGTCAAGATTGATTGTGACATGTCGGCCTTTCGTTGTTGTTTGTAATTTCAAGCTTGATTTAAAATTTTACTAAATGTTGTAGTTGTTTTAATTACATAATTAATTAATATTTAAACCAATTCTAGCATTGGAGGCGTTCGTATTAAGCAAACCAAGTTGAGTTATAATTACAAAGGATAGTAACAAATCATTTCCACCAACAGAAGCAGACCTCAATTTGGAGTCTAATGAGTACAGGAACTGATGGTCTTTCTTTCCAAGCTTTGGGACCTTTTTGTTTTCTTGGTGCTAAAGATAGATGGAATGAGGTCTCATCATTATGGTTGACCTATAATGTGGAATCCTGTCATTTTCCAAGGAAACGGCGTTACATTGCCAATGACTTGAAATGAAGCTTTTTCTTAGTCTTGACCCAGTCTGAGGAAACTCCTGTTTTTCTTATTTTTCTATTATAAGTTTGAAAGAAGGTTCGGAGTTGGTGTTACTTAATACACACACAATTATGTTCAGTTCAATTTTGCAACTAACCCAATTCTTCCTCCTTTATTTTGCAAGAGAAGCATAAATAGGCACTTAAGGTGTAATGGATTATGGAGGCCGGGGGTCCAAACTTTTCAAATGGGTGGTGCTCTGAGGTCAAATGAAGCTGCCGTGTCAATTGAACCGGTGACCAACTTCAACGACTTCTTGTTGTTTAGATCTCGGCCCTCCATCTTAACTGAGCCTCATCTGACGGTTGGTGCCTCTTCCAAACCAAGAAGCAATTGCGAAAACAAGAAATGTGGAATGGAATGATAATTATTCCAATTTAAGAACACTTAAAAGTTTTACGACCTATAGTGTAGATGAGTTGGTAAGGAGTTCTTTTGACTTAAGTAAAGTCATAGGTTCAAACTTTTCTCATATATGCAGCTGTTTAAAATTTGAAGTCAGAACTTTGTATATTGCAAGAGATTTATTCGACTCGAGCGATAATTAGTTTAAGTAAGAATGATTTAAAAGTATCTTCTCATAATTGAGACCCTCCTAAAACACGCAA
>JANKOE010000123.1:0-26827 GCA_026284465.1 Erythroxylum citrifolium
TTATGACAATTTGACCCTCAAATCACATTAATTCAAAACACATGCTCTTTGGTCAAATTAGGCATAATATCTAATAAAAGAAGCCAAAAAGTATAACAAAAACCATGAAAATATCACGGAATAATGTAGCAATCTTGGGTTCAATCAAGTGCCGTCGATATGTTTTGCCAAATCATAACTATGAAGTCAAGGCATAAGTTAAGCTTTCCACGACAAATAATTTGTGGAGTTGAGTTTGATAGGCAATTGGGTAATAGCGTTTGGTAAAGAAGATATCGATAGTTCAGAGGAACAAGAAGAAATGATTGTGTGGTGTGGAGGTGTGGACATGGTAAAAAAAAACGAAAAAGAACAGAACAACTGTTAGGCTTTACGTCTTAGCTCTGATATCATATAAGAGCAATAAATGCTACGAAGATTGTACTATTATTCACAGTAGACTTCTGTACATTATATACGCAGATAGAAGCTATAAAGATAAGCGTAAACAGTTACAAGAGATTACAGTAGATAGAGATTACAACAGATGAGATCATTGTCAAGCTTATCAAGTATCAGATGATAGATATCCTTATCATACGCAAATGTAGATTGAAGACCTCATTATTAAGCCCGGTTAAGTCCAACGTACCCCAAATCTATTAAGTAGACATGTCTAATTTTAAGTATTCTGTATCAGACTTGTTCTGACTCAACCTCAAAACATAAATAGGCAGGGGACTTGAATCACTAATTTCAAATAAAATAATGAACCCATCCAATTTGAATTTATTGCAAAATCATTTTAGCTTAACTCAATTTTAAATTGGATCTATATCATGTCTACTTATACATAACTTTATTCCAGATGTACATAAATATCCACGTCTATAACATGTCTTAAATTTTGGTGCAATTATTTAAAATGAACGTACCTAGTTTGGATATAGAAAAATAATGGAGACAAGCTAATAACTCAAACAAAAACATGTTTATTTGATAAATTATGAGGATCTTCCTTCTTAATTATCAATTAGTACTTTAACAAATTGTGTACACAAGATACGGCAAAACTTGGTTTGACGTAGCTGATTTTGTTATTAAAATATCCTGTAACTTACGTACATGAAGCTGATTTCACGTAAACCTTTCCCCCCCCCCCCCCTTTTTACTAGACATACTTCATGCACACATAACATATATGTACATGGTTCAATACAATTAATGGAATTATGGAGTGGCAAATGATTAATCATGATGATCAATACATATATTCGCCTGACCGAAAGTTCTTACAACTAAATCACTTCTATATATTCTTGTGCCTAATTTAAACGTAAATCATGCTGAAATAAGTCGAAGAAACGCTCAAAAAAAATTAAAAAGATATTGATGAATGTTGGTAATGTGTTAACTACGTTTCTTTCGGGATAAGATCAACACAACACTAACTAAATAAAAGAAAACGATGCCATTGCCTATGTTCTTGAAATGTATTAACCAAAGATGTCATTGTCATGCAGTAACAAGTACTTGTTCTTAACAATTAACTTTTAATCGAACTGCTAATTAATCGTCGTTGCTCCTTTCTTTTTTTAGTGCTTATATTATTGTGATTTGGAATATGCAAGATAATTTTCAATTGATAATCTGATGTAGTTGTTCATTCGTGACTTTACTATATTATGTTGTACGGTTTTATCAATTTTATTAGTCATCCACTAATGGAAATTGAAGTTAAAGATACGAATGATTAAAAAAACTAAATAAGGAGGTAAATAATAATTGTAAAATGATGAATAATGAAATAAAGCAAGACAAAAAATTGAATATTTACTAGTTAACTCTAATTATTTTAATCCAATTCTGTAATTGCCTGCAACTCTCATTTTCCCTCAACGAATGTTAAATTTCATACATTCTTTGCAGTTGTATTAGAAGCAGTGTTCAGAATACCGTTCTGTACCGGACGGTACTGGCCAGAGCGTTCTGTTTCAGTTAGAATCTAGTACCGGAACGGGAAAAATTATACCGGTCAAAAATTTCGACCGGTACCGGCCGAAACCAGAAATTTCGGTACTTTCTGGACAATTCCGCAAAAAAAATTATTCAGGGACCATTTTGCAAAAATTTAAACTTTAACCCTAAAAATCCCCCTCCCCCGACTTCTGGATTCTTCTTCGGTGTCTCTCTCCCATGCCCAGCCACACGCCTCCTCTCTTCTCCGGTGTCTCTCTCCGTGTCTCGCCTCGCCGTCGCCGTCTCCTCCTCGCCGTCGACATCTCGTCCAGTTCTCCAGTCCTCCTCCAAACACTTGTACACTGATTTCCCTCTCCCACAGATATACACTTCACTTCCAACTCATAAAACCAGCTGTTACGTTGTAATCTCACAAAACCCAAAACCACGGCGACAATCCAGCTCCATTCAAGAAGAAAGGAAAAAGACTTGGACTTTCTCTATGAAAACGAGCTTTACACAACATAACTAAGAGAAACCCACAAATCAGCTAAAAGCAAGGGCTCTCCCTAGAAAGAGAGCCAAGTGGAGCGATGTGCATATCAGAGACGAGGAGCTCGGTCTGGCTCACAAAGCTGACACAAAACCGAGACAGAGAAAAGAACCCTACCCATGACTCTACTCTCAACTAACAATGGGAGAAACTAGAAGGGAGAGAATGAAGGATTACAGTGAGAGAGAAAGAGAGAAAAGGACGGCATTTTCAACTTTCAATTGCACGCATACCGACAAACAAAGATAGGAGTGTCTAAAACTCTAAATGGGTAAAAATAATAGTAATTGGAAAAAGAAAATAAAGAATCATCATTTACGTCCTTAACTCCTTATCCCTTACTTTACCATGAAATGACATGTTAGGTACAGAGAGTAGGCTTTAACTGGCAGGACTATCTTATATAGGATCAATCTTCCTTGGTTATAGTAATTTCATAAATTCAATATAATAATATAATCAGTAATATGCATATATTATATAAGCAAAATAAAAGTTACTAATATACCGTAGTTTAATTGCAAACAGTAAACTGGTAAAGTATACAGTATAATTGTATAATATATCAATATGGACTATTTTGTAATTTTTAAAAATTTTAGGAACTATTTTATAAATTTAAAAAATATCCCGAAACGGTACCCGGTACCGGTACAGTTTTATTCCAAAGCTCAATCCGGTACCGAGCCCGGTACGGTATTCATAACATTGGTTTTTACTAGTATTCTTGCTAAAATGGTCGATGTAGGTCAGTTTTGTGAGTCGATAGACTACCAATATTAACGTTACAGTTTCTAATCGATACGACATGTACTGACTAGAACAGTACGAAAGTTGTATAGGGATGACAATTTTCGTCCCACTCGACTCAACCTGATTCATCCTGTGATTAAAAAAAAGGTACAAAATTATATTATTTTCTCCATTATTTTCAAAAAATATAAACTAGCCCGGTCACGAGTCGGTCAACCCGTGATCGAACTGAGCCACAAACTACTCAATTAGCCCAACCCAAGTTTGACATATTGCCATCCTTAAAGTTGTCCCTAATCATATTGGATGAGCTAATGGTTATTATCTTGTTTTTTTTAATTAAAATTTTTTATTTACTTCAACCTCATCCAAATAATTCCGCTTACTCAAAATTTAAATATAAAGAAATTTAATTGAATTAAAACTCGTTAAGCAAGTTTTGGATTCCGATGGCATTTGAAATTATGAGAAGGCCAAATTTAAATTAGATCGGATCTCAGGTTTGTGACCGAGCCCGACTCGCTAGTTGTCAATCCTAATTTGAAGTAGGGGGAGTGAAAAATTTCATCCTCTTCTCACCTACCCTGGCCTGCGCAGTTTGCACAGAGCTGTCCATCGCGTTAGTCACTGCTCGATCTGCTCTCCTTTCCTTCCTCTTTAACACCACAGTAGACTATAGTTGTTGTTAGCCACAGTCCACCGCTTCTTTTCAAGACAACAAATTCTTCTATAGCGGAAAACTCAATTTTTACTAATGGCTGATGTCCTTCTTGTCCGTGTTTAATCTTTTCATTTTCTCTTCCAAATAACCAAAATCATCTTCTTTCTTGGAAACCCTGCTTATGCCTTTTCCACTTCATTAATTTTGTCTATCTTCAAAGACGGTGACAGAAGAGTTCTTCATGACCCCGTGGTTTGTAATATGTTTTGTTTTGGTTTTTTATTATTTTTTTCTAGTAAAAACTTACTAATGGACAAGGAATTGACACAACGTCATTTTTGTTTCTAATATGGGTTTCATCTTTCCTTTTAAGTTGTTACATTTACATAACCAATGTGCTACAGATTTTGGTTTGTTAACGAGTATTGCATGTTGTTAAAGGAATTCATAAACACTTACAACTCCGTCATGGTTTTGCAGAGAAGGGGACATCTCAAGCTAAGGAAGCAAATGCCGGAAAGTAACATTAAGGGAATTTGGTTGTGAAAGAGATCTAGAAAAGGTAAAGGTTTTCACATATCATTTATATAGATGCTATTTGTGCCTATGTCTTCTTGTGGCTGCAGCCTCAGTACGTCTTTACTTTCTTTATTTGTCATTTTAGATGTTAAAAAGGGCTATAAAATTCGATCAGTAACATTTTTTTTCTACTCTTGTTGTTCGGAAACTTTGTTTGGATATTCTTTTGGCATCATAGGTATCCATATTTTCCTCGTGTTGACTTTGATTGTTTTGGTTCTCTTTCTGATGCATCATTAAGTTTTTGATTTTTGATAATCAGTTTCTATAATGACTTCTGTTCGACGGGTGCTTGGGAAAATGGAACATCAAATTGTCGTGTCAATTTTCTGATTGTGTGATCTTAAAATGTTGAGAATGCATTATACATAATAAGACACACTTTGAATTTCATGCACACTCAAAACATAAAGTGCGAAAAACAAAAGCAATGAATTGGTAACTAAGCACTGGCATGTTGACATAGAAAGTAATAGTTAGGGCTTGAAATTTGGCATGTTTTTGTTGATGCTTCTTTCTCAAGTTTCACTTATTTAACAATTTGTGTTTGGTGGCTGGAAAAAGTTCGCAAATGAAGACTCAGTTGAATCGATGTGGAAGTCAACCGCATTGATCCTTGTTGTGTTATCTTATCAAACCCATTATCAAGATCCTAGAAATTTAGTTTTCATCCATTAACGCTCAAATCATTCAAATCATTGACTTCCATGTCGATTGACTATCTAGTAGTCTTCATATGCAAACCTTTTCTAGCAACTAAACACATGTTGTTACATAAGTGAAATTTGAGGAAGAAGCATCAACACAAACATACAAAATTTCTGGCCCTATTGCTTTTTGTCTCAACATGCCAATGGCTAGTTTCCAATTCGTTGCTTTGGTTTCTCGCACTTTATGTTTGATTGTCCATGAATTCCTTATTGTGGATGTTTTGATTGCCTACTAAGTTTGATTTAGTTTGGGAAAGCTAGTAGAAGGCAAGTAGTTGGTTGGATTAGGGTCCTTCATGGGTGATCTTAAGTTTAATCCATAAGACTTCGATTTTAATTTCTCATTTGTCAAATTTCGATTGTCAAATGGTCATGTTATTTTATTTGATTAGTACTTAATAGCGATATTCCATTTTGTTGCCTCATAGTTAATATTTGGTTCAGTAATAGCTTCATAGTTGCATGCTTGAGGGTTTGCCTGTTGAGTGAAGTTGGTGATGCGGTTTTAGTTGATTGCTTTTATTGCTTCTCACTCTATTTGAATACCATTGTTTCCCTTAAAAATTTTGAGTGTAGTTTCTTATTTGTATTCTGTGGATACTTTCTTTTTTTAAGTGGTACATCCTCTGAATGACCTCCTTATGATTGTTCTTGTATGGGAGGCTGTTAAGTTGTGAAGTATTCTGAAAAAACTTCAGGAAATTTCTATCTTTATGTTTCTGGTGCCTGAGTCAGTTCAAACATTTCAGTTTGTTATTTCAAATTCTCGTTTTCTTTTTGTGTGTTTGTAAACATATCTTTTTCAATATAAATAAGGGCCATTGGTGTCTCTTTGGCCCTCTTTCTTTCACGTTACCTATTTTTTTGGTGTTAAAATAAAATATATCTATTTAGTGTTACTTTTATCACAAGTTTCTCAGAAAGATAGGGTCAATTCAACAAGAAGGTTGTGGGGGACTGTGATAGCATTTTTCAGTGTTATACTTGTCATCCTGGTCTTTCTAATGCTTAAATGAAAATTATAATGGGGATTTGAAGATATTTACCATTCTCCAACCCAAGCAAGTCTATTTGCAAGTTTGTGTTTTGTGTTACCTTACTATTGATTGCCTGTCTTGTTTTGTCAGTCTGCATATGCTCTCATATATATGGTAGTTCACCCGATGTTGAAATCCTGTCATTTGAATTGTGTGATGCCTTTCCTTCTCTTGAAAAGGCAGTTTCTTTCTATCAAATTTGCCTCTGACCAATGAATTCAAGCTTCCTTTGTACTGCTTCCAATGTTCAAATAATGGCATAGTAAATTTTCCGATGTACCAAAGGAATTGCATCCCGAGAATATTTGTTCTCATTCTTTGTATTTGTTTTTTTCTCCTTCACCTACACGTCCTTACAGTTTCCTAATATGAAGCTAGTACTGCTACCTTGAAACTACAACATTTTATCTATCTGGTAATTAAAACTTACTCAGGAAAAGTTTTAGCATTTGAGAACGAACCTGAGAGCTGTTTGGTTTTCATGAGAAATCAATCTGCACCACCTTTTTAAGATAATATATGCTCATTTAGCAGGTCTCATAATGATCTGTGAATATTTATAAAACGTGGGTATAACTGACATGTGTGATATAGTTAAATGATAGAAAAAAGTTTGTGGTGCTTATTGTTGATCAATGAAATTTGTTGTGTTGTTAGCACAATTACTATGTAATGTTCCACGTTCTTGTTCGGCATTTTTGACTGCAAGAGTGCATCGGCTTTTCCTTATATTGTTTAACCATAATGCACAACTGTTTTTGTAATTATTATTTTACCCGTATCACTTTTACAGTGTTAAGGACATGAAAGAAAGGAATACTAGTACAACACTCAGGCATATCTTAGTGAATTGTGCTTCCCAGGTTTGTTGACAAGCTTCTATCCAGTCATTTATTAACATTTTTCTAAAAATTAGTAAGTTACGAACTTCCTTTAGTGACGTCTATATATAATGGCATAAGGGTTTAGGTAGATATAACCCGATGTTTTGGTGATTGAACAATTGAATATGTGCATCTTTGCCGAAGTAATTTTGAATCTTATTTATGCTCTACAGGCAAAAGAATATGGGAGTTGTGTTGCAGCAAAAGTTCCAGATGTTGAACGTGATATGTGTTTGAAAGAATTTCTTGCTCTAAAACTTTGCATGCAGAATACGGTAATAATTTTAATGAAAAATTGATTCTATTGGACATAAGGCCCACTATAATTTAAGTGAAGAACAGCCTTCTCATTAATGTGCTTCTACGTAAACTGATCTTATGTGCATCCTTTTTCCCCACAGCTTAAAAAAAGAGCTTAAGCATCCTTGTGATTTAATTAGACATATGCTGAAAATCACAATCAACCTATTGAAAGCTTGAAGAGAGATTCAAAGCACATATGAGGTTCTTTCCTCCTCAATGCTTAGAAAATACTGTAATATGGCTTTATTGGAGTATTTTGGCAGTTTATTACCTGTGTTTCTTGCAGTTTTCATTACTGAATTGTCCTTTTTCTGTGTTTTGAAGCATAACACCCTTGCATATAATTGACTGCTTCAGTTCCTGTTACTGGTCTTTACCTTGTTTTCAAGTTTAAGAGATGTCCAATAAAGCTTCAACTTCACAGCCTAGCATTGGTTTGAGTTTGTCTGGCACCATGTCACATGCTTATATACAGTACCCACTTATGAGATGCGATCAAGGGGATTATTCTAGGATGACGGGAATAAGTTGCTGATATCTCCAACATCGTATCAGGTTGTACACAATCAAAATTAAAATAAGCATAATAGACAGTGTTGAATGACATCCATCCTATCTGATTATCAGTTATACTGATTGTTTTTGAACTAATAGTTTTGTGATCGCTCCTTTTTTTCCAGTTTTGATACAGCTTTACTCATGGAAAATTGCTCCTTTTTCTTCTCATGAAGCTCCTACAATTGATCCAATAAGTGAAGGGCCCATTTTATTAATGCGTTATTCCTTAGATGCAAAGTTTGGAGCCATCCAACGATCTAGTCAAGAGATACAGTTTTGGCGGTGATAAACAGGGGAACTTTTAATCAGAGCTGCAAGTCAGAGTCAGGGAGCATATCGGGATGCTTTTGGACAGATTGCCCTTTGGGTGATATTGTACTTGTGAAGACCAGGTATAGAAAAATAGAAATCTTTGTGTATGTAACTATGGAAGTATAAGTCTAAGCAGCTGAATTTGAAAGGTTTTATGTGTGATTATTTGCAAATTTTTTGAACCAAGCCTAAACCACTAAGTTCTTTGTAAGATGCACAACTAAGTTGAGAAGGCTTCATGTTATCTCATAGCTTCTGGATTTGGCTAGGCATCTTGTTTTGGTCTCCTCTTATATTTACTTGGAGAAACTGTGAAAAGGCTGAAAATGAACACAAATGTCTTTTCTATTCTATACTTTACAACAGTATACCTTTGTAATGGCTGGAAGCATTTTCTGGTGCAGATAGCTTGATAGTCTTTTGTTCCGAGTTGTTGATATCTCATGTGCGTTAATCAAATTAGTGATAGTAGCAACAATAACTATGTAACTAACATCTATTATGGCTAAATGGGGGAAGGCTATTTTCACCAAGCAGGTATTAAACTCGGGTGGTTATCTTCATTTGTTATTTTTTTTTCAAAGAAATGCTTCAAAATTTTGAGATTCCCTATTGGTTCGGTTACTCTCAGAAACATATTTTGCATCTTGTGATGTTCCCCATTATCTGGTTTTAGGATGTCCTCTGTTTTACTTGAGTAGGTGGGGTTTCTTAGTGACATTTGGTGCGATGGAGGAAAAAGATTGGTTTTGAATTTTGGTGCTCCTTTTTGTTATGTCAAGTATATCAGAGTTGATTTTTCCGGTCACTAATCGAAGAAAAATCAAACGTTTAAGAAAAGATAATGACTCTGTGCTGGGACCTTCTTCACTTTTATTTGACTGCTATTATCTGGACTCTTCATTCTAGTTCATAAGTAACCAAAATCTTATCCTTCCTGCCTCATCAAATTGCAGCTTATCTACTGTGGCTTGGTCTTACGAAACTGAGTCAAAATCGCTTCAATTGGTAGGGACAAGAAGACTAGACAGTAGTTGGTATGTCTATACACGAGAGCTGTTTAGTACTGCTTGCTTCTGGAATGCAAGGCAAAGTCCTTCACAGGATTTCAGGTAGATTCAGCTTCAACCCTTGTTTACTCTCTAATATTGTTGAAGATTGTTGGAACTAACTGGTTCATCTGTATATTATTCTGTCATTTTGTTTTGTCTACTAGTTTTCTTGCAGGTTATATTGCTGCATCCAAATCATGAAAATGCTTGTTATAGATGAAATTTGAAGAGATCAGTGACTTGATTCTTGGTTTGACCGAATGGTTCTGTGGATTGTGTTACTTCATGATATAATATCTTTGGGTGCATTTAAGTAGACTATATAAATTTCAATTTTTGTTTCATGTTAAACTCTCAACTGCAGGGATCACTCACTTTCCAAGGTTTGAAACAATAATGGCCAAAATAGAAGCTAACGGTAAGCCAGTCCTATCTGCTGATGATGTCTATATTGTGACTGTATAGGTCCTCTTTTTGAGTTTCTTAATTGAACCTTAGTTAGTTTATTGCTGATCATTTCAGCTGTGGGAGTATATACTTCTTGCAAATTGATAGCGTTGCAATGCTGCTTCACTCTTACAGATTCTGCCATTATGCTGTTGCAGCGAAGAAAACTGGAAGCTAGTAAGGTGGAAAATTCTCTCTTGATTTTTATTGTCATTTTGTTAAATATTGTGCACTTTGGAGTTGTAACAGGATAAAATTGACTACCCAATGAAGATGTCCTACCTGTTGATATTCTTACTCACCAGGAGAGAAACAACAAAGAAAAAAAGAAAGCATATTTGGCATGTGCAGAAAGCAGTTGCTGTAGTTTTCCTCATCAAAATTTTCAAATGAGTAGCTGGTTTTTTTTTTTTTTTTGCATGCTTTTGCTATTTCAGGGTAAACAATTCTGCTTGGGAATGGCACGAACTGCTATCTTGGAACGGAGGCCACTGACAATGGTTTCCAGAGTAATGGAAGTACTGGTTATTTTGTATGCTCATTCGCTTAAAACAGGCACTTACCTCAAGGGAACAAAACCAGAAATGACTTCATCTTGTAGTGAGGAGCATAGTGGTGGCCCAAGAAAAAGAGTCAGCGCATCAACTGGTAGAGTAGATTCACTTGGAAAATCTACTAAACATGAGTCTAATGCTGGGAATAACAATGAATCCCCCATCCGATCTTCAAACACTTCAGGTTCAGAATCTGAGGACAACACCCACTTCGAATCTCTGAAAATAAAATTATCTGTACCGATGGTTGAAAACGAGAATTTAGTGGGTACTCAAATTTCTACCTGTGAAGTGCAGCCCTCTTCTTTTCAATCTCAGCCCCTTGACGTGAGTAGCAACCCCTTAAAGGCTAATGACAGTGATCAGCAAGATCCACACCTTACTTCCCCAGTGATATCACCTGATGATATGTATAACTTTGTTTTCACTCCAGTTCAGGAGGAGCTGGTTGGAGATTCTTACTTGGTGGCCATCATTGTTGAGTACCTCTGCTGGTATGTAATTCAAAATACTTGATTTTGCAATCCTCCAATCTGATTGCTAAAACTAGAAATAAGTTTTTATCGAAATGTTAGTAACCGTTTTTTTTTTTTTTTAAAGTTTGGAACTGGACATATATTGATATATTTCTGATGAAGCAAGGCACTTACTGAGATGAAAGAATACGATTACTGTCCTGTATCTACCGTCATTCTTTTGGTTTAATGAGCTGGCAACATTCGCTGGTTAGCTGATTTGTCTATAATCTTTTGAATGTTGCAGTCCAAATGTGGAAAAGATAAAAATTGCATCAAAACCTTTTTACATTGACAATACAACTTTTAGCTCGCGGTGAGAGATATTCAGAATTTGTGTTGTCCATCATTAACAAGGTTTGGAATACCACTACACAACTGTGCTTGCGAATGATGGGGCTCTTTAAGCGTCTTATTTTGTGATTATTCGTGATTGGAATCACTTATTATTAGTTGGACTGTTTAGTTATATCTCTGACTAGGCTCTGATCATCTTTCAGGTCAATACTATTCAGCCAACGTTGTTTCTTGAAGCAACTTTGGCTTCTAATGATTCACAAGTTCTTGCTGCTGTTCTAAGATTCTTTGGAGATTTTATCCCTGGATTTAGAAACTCTATGGATCACCGGACATACTCCCGCATTTTAAATGAGACGTTCCATCACTGCTACTTAAAGTGCCAGTTAAAAGGCATTCTAACTACAGAACGTAAAACAAAGATTGTCTTGGTATAGCAAAACTATGGATGTGTATTTTGTAATTTAGTTCCTGTCAGTTTTGCCATTGATACGGTGCACGACTCAGAGATAGAAAGGGATAGTTGAGAAGTTTCTGACATTAGTCTGTGGTACAGATTTCCGTTTCATTTCTAGTTAATACTCATCCTACTGATTCTCTGTTCTCATCCCCTTCCATTTATCATCTACTTTCAAATGCAAAACCAATGTCTTTGCTTATCCAAAATGTTTGGACTTTGTGATACTTTTGCATATTGAGAGTGACAGTGCATGAGGAATCTAAGCTGTTAAAGGGTTTCTACAGGTAAGAGACAGCGAGCGAGCATATATCAGTTCCATTTGTACGTTCTTTTAACTTATATCCAAAATTCGTACAAAAATTGGGCGTCATGTTCAAATTTCACGGTTTTATTACTTACTAAAATTTCATGATTTTATTGCTTTTACAGGTATTTTAGATCGCCGAAATTCTGGGAGGCCCCGATTGAGAGATTAGGAACTTGAAACCATTGTGGGACTTGCAACCTTGGATTTTTGCTTGTGTTTACATCATTTACAATAATAAACAGCCTTATCCGTTTCATATTATAGAACCATTAGGGTTTGAACTCTCTCCTTCCCACGGAAGGTTAGGTTTAATCATTGGCTGTTGGAAATTTCTTTCTTTACGAATTTCTTCCATCAAAATTTGTCGCATGATATATTTTTTATTTAACATATATTAGAATCTTCAAAGGAAGGAACAAGCTTGCAATAGGTTGCTGCTAAGTTAATTATTGCATTTTCAGTTCAGCTGCTAGTGTAGTATGATTCCAAACACGTGGTCGATAAAATAACAAGGTACCTAGACCAAATGCAAGTAAAATAAGACGGATGTTTGGCCGATATTTTTTGAACAGATAATCTTCAATAATCTTCAACAAGATATTTTTAGATTGTGAGAAAAGTCACTGATTCCTCATTAATCCATAAGCAGAAGCAACAAAAGCATGAAGAACATAAGAAGTTAGTATCTGAGCAGGGCCGGTCCTATACTTTTATGGGCCCGGGGTAAAATTAAATTTTTTTTATAAAATGAGCCCCATCTCATAAAAAAAATTTTGGCCATGAAATTTTAGTTTAGAGAGGGAGCTTGGGGCTCTCTCTCTTAGAGGGCCCCGGGCAAAATTAAATTTTTTTTTAAAAAAATGGGCCCTTTCTCTCAAAAAATTTTTTTTTTTATTTTTTTTGGGCCAAAAAAAATTTTTTTAGCCTAAAAATTTTATTTTAGAGAGGGGGCTTGGGGCCCCCTCTTGTTGAGGGCCCTGGGCGGGCGCCCTGCTCGCCCATGCCCAGGGCCGGCCCTGTATCTGAGAGTTATCGAAGAAGAGGAGCAGAAGATTTTTGAAAGTTCCTTCAGCTGAAGTAGAATATAAGTGACTAATGCATAAAGACAACCCACGTGAGCAAAAGTTAGCAAGCTAAAGTAGTGTCGTTTTACATAAGCCAATTAATTCAACACACTGTCGTATTATACATCACTCAAGCATAAGATGTAAACAAAACACAACGTCATTTGTTTAATACGCAAGCAGGTCAAAGACAAAAACACAGAAGATCACTTATACCTGGTCACGTGAGGAGCAGCTGGAGAAAGTTACAAGTTCTATGCATAAGACACATTTAAAAGGGACTGATCACATGCGTAAGAAAAGAAAAAAACGCAGCCATCATCAGTTAAAGACGCACAGCTTTAGGAGACTTCTTAAGTGAACCATGTGATGAGCACATGTCCACCTAGCATGAATCCTCTTCTCCAGCAATTATAAAAGGGAAAACACAAGCTTCAGACACATATCAGCACATACAAAAATTGTATTCTTCAATTTCAGTATTCATCTTTGAGATTGAAATCAAGAGTGAAAAGAAAAGGGTTTTGAGAGTATGCTAGAATACTTACAGTGAGTATTGAGAGAGTTGTGTGACTCTTGCAAGTGATCAAAAAAAATCACTCAAACTCTGTAAAGCCTTCTTTCATTTCTTTCTTCCTCATTAGTGAAAAACTTACCACCAAAGGTGGGAACCTTGGATGTAAATAGTTCTTGACTATCGAGCCAAGTAAAATACTGGTCTCTTTACTTTTCTGCATTTTCATTCCTGTAAATTGACAAATCTTTATCAATTCTTTGTTGCAAAAATAAGCAGTAAAGCAGTAAATGACCCAACAAATTTGAAATTGAACCTTCTTTACTCTATAAACTTCCGTTATTGACTTTTGGAGAATTTCTTATGTATTCTTCATGTGATTTTATTAGCTATTTTCTCAAACATCTCTATTCAGACTTTAATAGATGATAAAGATTGGTAGAAAGAAATGTATCAAGATTGAGTTATTGATGTGAGATAAGTCCAAAAAAATGGTTGTTCTAGTTATAATCTAGATTTTCAAAGCTTCTTTTTCTACTCAAGTCATCTTGAAGCTTTGCATAATCTTTGTCTGACTATATTTCATTATTCTTATAAATCGAGAATGACTTTCATCCTAGATGTCCAATTCTCAAAATTTTGTTTTGGGGAATTGTGGATTTTAGAAGAATATAAAGGCTCTTTTATGTCATAGTTTGTTTTAATACTATTTTGTTGGAAAAAAAATAGACTAGCAAATATTTACATACTCATATAAATAATTAAAAAGAGTATTTTACAATAAAAATTTTATTCTTGTCTCTTACATAAAATGAAATCTCTAAAATTTCATACTCCTACGTTTGAAATATCGATCTCGATTTTAATTTGAAGATGAAACTGACAGAACTATTCGAAAATAATGAAAGCAATAATACAAGTTATATATTTTAAAAAAATTAATGTGAATTATGGGTTATATTACAATTGTAGACCATCGTTTTTGATGTGACGTTAATTATAATAATTCGTGATAACGAATTCCACTGTAAGCGTGAAATTGTCACAATATATGATTACAGATCATAGTTTAAAATCTTGATTATAACTCTGAAGGATTAGACGAGGATGATGTAAACGTTGATTCAAAAATTATAAAGTGGGACAGCATGATGAAGGCAAAACGTATTTAAAAAATGACTGAGTGACTTTTTTTTTACTCACAAGATGTCGATCGTGATTATAGGAAGACACCTTTAAGCTATTCACACCTAGATTAATCTCTGCTCGCCGAATAGATCTTTTGTGGGAGACAAATAAGAGCAGTTCGAACTCGCGACCTCATTTAAGCCAGAAGAGCCCCTTACTAATTCACCTGCGGGGGTTAATGACTAAGTGGCCCACTCAAGGAACCTCGTCATGTGTAACCTTTGTTGAACACCCTCACGCTCCATTTCCATTTCAACTTGTGCAAAAAGACACTTCAACCAGAAGGCAATTCAGGAAAAAAAAGATAAATATCAACATTTCTTCTGGAAAAAAAAACTGCTTTTTGTGTTCTTCCATGTTCATCTTACAATAAGAATTTGATTTTGCTTGCCTTCAAGAATATCTAACAATGCAACTATAGTCCATGGACGAGTATATAGCATGTTAGCCATCAACAGGATTAAACAGCAGTTTTCTTATGGTTATTTAGTCTACGCAGCTAATTATTGAGAACCAAAAGGTTCAGGATCATAAAAGCTTCAATGTATAGACAGTTGCCTTCAGAACAAGCCAGAAATTAGTTGCACAATCTACAACGAGCTTAGGTGAAACTATGCAGACTAGCATTGTTATATGAACTTCACACTTTGCTAAACTAATTGTCTTTAAACTGTCACGAACTCACCTATATTCCTTTTATGGAAGATGCCATCTTCCCAGAGTTTCTTATTTTGGATATGATCTTAAACTATGCAAGCACTGGAGCAACATAATCAGAAAGATGACATTTATTTTGCCAAAGTGGTTACTTCCCTTACATGGCAATTAGAAACAGAAGCCTCGAGTATGGTTTAAAAGAAAGAAACAGCATGCTGCGAGAAATTTACACGAGTACTATCAATAAATGAAAAATTAAAAATAAAGAAAAAGAAAATCACACGGAAGTAGATTTTATCAGTTTTGCACCAGCAGTGTGATTTCACTCATTACTCTTTCTTCTCTTCCTTCTTTGCCTCCTCCTTGGCCTCCTTCACTCTTGGTTTTCCCTTCTTGGGCTTCATGAAGCAGAAACATGAGCAACAAGGGCACTGAAACAAGAACTTCATTGCTTCTACCTGCTCTCAAAACAATCCAAAAGAAAACTCCTTTTATGTAGTAAAAAGCCTATCTAGTGTCTCTTTTTTATCTAATAATGTTAGCTTCTTTTATCTTGTGACTTTCAATTCACACATCGGATTCCAATTCAGTCACTTTCAATGAAGAATTTGCCTACCTAATAAAGCCAGCTTGCTTTAGAATGACTAGGAAAAGGATGACTTCCAGTGGGGACATCATGAGCGTTTGAAATTTATTGCTCCTAACTTTGGCCACTTATCTTGAAATCGAATGGTCGTTCAATTATTTGTCTGACAAAGAGGTTCCAAGCTGGCACGCAATCAGGAACGTAAGTTTTACATAAGAATATGCGGTTAATCATACAGTTGTTAAAGGCTGGCTTCTTTTTCTAGTATTTTTTTTGTGCACCCAAAGTATTTGTCTGACAAAGAGGTTCCAAGCTGGCACGAAATCAGTGATTAATTCCTTCTAGCCCTCTTAGGAGCTTGCTGCATTTCCAATAGTGGGTTTCGAACCTCCAACTATTTGGTTAAGCGGCGAAAGCATGTACCATCTACGCCAACCCATTGAGTTGGTTTCTTCTTCTAGTATAGGAAATGGTTTTGATCTTCTTTTTCATTTCTCTATCTTTGTTTTCCGTTTTAAAGGACAGCATATGGGTGGAAAGAAGGCAATGAGACTAAATCCATTTGAGAGACAGAGAGAGTGGAAAAAGAAACATACCTATTATTATAAATGATTATGAGATACCTATCACAAACCATTTGCATCGTTGCATACTGTATAGCTTACTTTAAAATAGTGTTCGGACATTGCCAGGCCACTTTTACGAAAGCAAATACATACGAAAGCAAATACATAAGAATAAAGCGAGGTGATTCGGTGTCTGAAATGCGAATTAGGCTACAGTTGTAACTGATTCAGACAATCGTCCAAGTATTCGACGACCACTATATATTCGATATACTATTTAAACTCTAAAAAGTGAAAAATACAGGGACAACCAAAGAGGTTCCTTTCCTCTGCTTTATTACTGATTACAGGGGAGGAGGCAGAAAAATAGAGTTTAACATTGACAATGGCATCTCATCATAAGCCAGGTGTTAAGATAGCTGTTACGTTACATGAATTGCAGGATGTATGTATCATTTCGTCAAGAACTCGCACCACTTTTTAAAGTTTAGATGATGTTTTCCCTTTCTGAGATGATTTCCGATAATCATATACTCCTACGCCACGTTTTCGTCCATGGCGTCCTGCATCAACATATTGCACTAGAAGTGGGCAAGGAGCGTACTTATTGTCTCCCAAGCCACTGTGAAGAACTTTCAAAATTGACAAGCATATATCCAATCCAATGAAATCTGCAAGCTCTAACGGACCCATTGGATGGTTTGTTCCAAGCTTCATTCCTGTATCAATGTCCTCCTTACTCGCCACTCCTGTATAAAGTGCATAGAACGCTTCATTTATCATAGGCATTAGGATCCGATTTACAACGAAGCCAGCAAAGTCTTTAGAGTATATTACTGTCTTGCCAAACCTGCAAAACTACTGCTCAAGTTAATAAACTAAATAGTTCAATGATTGGCGGTAAGTACTAATCAAAGCACAAAACGGGTCCCCATTAGAGGGGAAATTATTGAAAGGACCATGAGGTATCAGCAACATTGTCAAACTTGACTTGGAAGTTGACCTGGTCTACGCAAACTGGAGCTTAACAAAGGTCGACCAAGATTTAGCCAGTTCAACCCAGTTTTCAGATTGACCAGTCCAGAATGTTTTACGGATGTCCAAGCCTGGTTAGTGCTACAGGTCCTCGGTTTTCCAGGTTGATCTACCAGGCCAGGCAGTGTTTCTCAGCACTGAGCATCAGCCAGTAGAGAAGGAAAAGCATATGTATTTGGGTCACTAGGAGTAAGGAGGCCAGTGGTTCTTAGAAATCATCTAAAGCTTCTCCAACATCATGTTAATGAGAATAGAAGATCATAAGGTCATCAAGTGAGCTGTCCTCTGAAGACATACATTGATTTCTTGAAGCAACTTTAAACAAAATAAAATTTAGAACAAGAATACAACTCACTAACCTCTCCGCCAAGGCCTTGGTTGCATAAAACGTATCATCCGATGTATTAGCACCACGAACAATCTCAACTAATTTCATTATAGGAGGAGGATTCATAAAATGCATGCCAATAACCTGCAGAGATATTTCTTCCACCCAGTCATTATCAGAATCTTCAAATGTCATTCTATATTAATAGAAAGAAGTCTTCTCTTCAGAAGTTCCAACGATAACCTTGATAGGTCTGCTAGTTGCAGATGCTAGACGAGTAATGGAGATGGAACTTGTATTGGATGCTAAAATTGTCGAGCATTTTGCAATCTTATCCAATTCCAGAAACAACATCTTTTTCACGTCTTCAGATTCTAGAATAGCTTCGATGATAATATCTGCAGAAGATAATTCTTGTACATTTGAGGAATATTTTAGTTGGCTCAAAGCACCATCACCATCCGCCTGTCAAGTTGGATCACATAACTGTGGAAGTCAATGAACACGAAATCAAAGCACTTGACATTTATTTCTGTAACTAGCATCTGTTCTTTCATAATTCAGCACAAAGCACTTACTATGTTTGCAAACAAAAGGTTTCAATTTCCTTACAAATTCCAATCTATCTTTCTTTCAAGGCCTCACATGAAAAGCATTCTGACTTACAACTGGAAGACTTATAGCAGTACAGGTAAGAAAATCATCATAGTGTGTTGCTAACTACATCTCCTTGCTTATATCGACTTGCAAAACTTCCAACAAATACATAGAGCCACTTTCTACCATTTTTCACAAGACACGGATTCAAGCCATCACAAGTATAATCTAACAAACTATTTGAATCAGAGGTCAGTTCATCATCATGTCCACTCAGCCTGAATCGTACTCTCAGAGTCAGAGTGAACTCATTAAACAAATCAGAAAGATAATAACTTTAGCCCGCGATGCCAAAGGAAGCCACCGAAGGAAAACACTTCACTTCACCGAAAAAGTGGATCCTATCAAGTCTCGCAAGTCCCAAATCTTCCAATGATTTCACGTTGCACCAGTATAATCAACAAAAAACTTTATCTTTCATTATTATCTGATTATATCCGAGTCTTGAAGGTTCTAATTATCGTATTTACCTGAGAAAGGCGGCCTTTGGAGACCAAACGATGGATGTTATTTGTGATGAGTTCCTTGGCTCTGGTGAGAGCCTCCGGGTTGGTATCAACCAACCAGGTGTCGAAGCCGTGTGCGGCAGCGAGTTGAGCGATTCCCGATCCCATCTGACCGGCACCCACAACACCTACTGTCTTGATGTGAGCCATAATCTTCCACCACAGCGGACTAGTTCCAGTTGTTTGTGCTGGGATTGAGAATGCGCCCAGAGATATTTAATTATAATAAAATCGACTATATATTAAATAATTAAAAATATTTATTTATATGAATTTTAAATTATAATTAAAAATATTAAATATAATTAATTAATTAATTTTGATTTATCTTCATCTGTCGAGTTTCAAAACATCATCGTATATAACATTATTGATCTAGCAACTGATTATCTAAAATTAGTTTGTTTCTTACAACAATCTTCGAATACATGACAGGACGAAGCCTGCAGGTCTGCCCTACGCTTGAGTATAGAGTGTCAGTACCACAGTTGGATTGGACTTGATAGACGTTGTACTTGTATCCACGGGATCATTTGTATAAAATAATTATTCAACATTTTGTTTATATAATTTTGTAAATTTATTAAAAAGATCACAAAATTATCTCCGCTGTTTGATATAATCATTCAATTCATCTAAGTTAATAAGCTGAACAGCTATCTTTTAAAAGAAAATTATAACAAAATTGTTCAAAATTATGTTGTATCCAAAAAATAATTGTAATTTAAAAGAAAACTTTTTATCAAATGAAAAATATGGACAAAGGACACCTAAATTATAACTTTTAACATATGAGTGATTATCTTATTATCAAAAAACTAACTGATATTATACATATTTAAGGCAAAAAATGACATACAATAAATATATTTAAATTTGTAGAAATTGAAAATTTTATATTTTAAGAATCAAATTCATAACATTATAATATAAGAATTGAATTTAAGTTTGATCTTAGTGTGAATTTTTATAATAATTTTTTCGTTTAATTAGTAAATAGTACAACAATAACAACACTCAGTATAAATTTCGCTAATATGCAGAATCTGAGGTTAATTAATAAATGATGATGATTATATATATTATATAAATTGTTTTTATTAAATAAATAATTGTGCAACTTATTTATATTTTATAATTGTTAAAAATTTTAAAAATATAAACTCGTGGCTAAATTTTAATTAAACTTAACTTAGTTTGTAAATGTCTATACTTTATAAGTAAGGATGGCAAATAGTTGGCTAGATTTTGGCCAAATGTCAAATAAATATTTTTATTTTGATTAATAAAGATATTTATTTTGAATTTGAATTTGAATTTGATTGAATTTATAGCAATTCGAATAATTTGAAATTCAATTACTGGCCAATTATATATAGATAAAACAATCTCATCAAAATTAATTAATTAAGACATCAATCAATGAAGATAGTTTAATTTCTAACAACAATTTAAACATCATAACTAATAAAGAATTTGATGAATCTGATGCAAATTTTCCATCTTCTCTTACGTATTAGGATAGTAAAAAATCATCAGATCATGTAATACCTTTGTTCCATCAATTCATATCGAATTTGTTGATTATGAAATTTCATGAGTTTGGTTTGGCTATATTCTTGAACATTATCCAACGCAACCTTTATGATCAAAACGTGGGTTCGTTAAATCTGAGAACGCCTATAAATATGGATCTTCTTCTGTCATTGTTGCTACTACTAAGGGTCTACTATCATGATCGATCTCGAGGTACTAATAAAACATGTTCTTTACTCTAATTCCTCCAAGTCAGTATAGGTAATCTTAAGGCACTACTTAAATAGGTTATCCCTTCTAATACTTCCACTTCCATATCTACCACCACGGCTAGTTCTCATTGGATTTATGATTCTACATTGTAATCATGTAACCAAAAATATCAAACTCTTTGTCTTCTCCAAAACTTATATCTTCTTTACTGGTTATACATCTACCTCTAATCTTAGTCTCCTCGACATCTATTACAGTCCCAACATAACCATCAATCTTATTTACATGAGTCAGTTATATGAAAAAGGACTAAATGTCAGTTTTCTCCCTTTGGTTGTTAGGTACAAGATCTAAAAATAACTATCTTCTTGGGATAAATGAACCTTGCGGAGCAACTTATAGGTTTTTGGGACATTGGATTCATTTATGTATTGATAATACTATTCACTATTTCTTGAAGCTCGTCCGAGAGATAAATTTGCCAACTTTGTAAATAACTAGAATTCATATACTTTATAGTCTAACAATAAAATTTTTCTATAAATCTCTTATAGTACTAAAATTAGAATTCGAATAATTTTTACAAATCACGACCGTATTATTAAAAGCTTGATAAAGAATTTAAACCAAAATACCATAAGAAAATGAACCGCTTTTTTGTTCCTGAGGAAATCATTGACTTCTCTGGTACAAAATGACATAAAATAAAAAGGTATTATGATTTTGTCTCATCTATCGGGGGTCTATTAGTTTATGGGAGAAAATCAAGTTATTTGGATTTTTAGGGGTCGATCGTAAGGTGGGTTGATTATTTAAGCTTACTTCTCTTCATCTTCTTTTAAAATTTGTTTCTACCACTACAACTACCAATTCCTCCATTCATCAATACATTTGTGTCTTGGTCATGCTTCAACTAGTAAACTTTAATTTCTTGTGAGCTTTTTGTAAGCTTTTCGGACTACTAGCATGCAATAATATTTACCATCATTTGCAAATATGAAACACTAAGACCCAAGTGAACATCGAAATTAAATTTATATCAGATTATACCTTTCACAACCGAAATAACAAAGAAGCTCATAGTGTCGGAAGAGCACGTCAAATGTCGTGCCTCTACTGGTATCCACACCCTCACGAGACTGAACAAACGCTTCTAATGTGCTTTCATCACTCTTGAGACTGCTTTCTCTCTATCACTTGAGGAGGAGGACGACAATAGGATTTCCTTTTTTTTAGGCAGATGAGTCTCACTCATATCAAGTCATACTATACATATATATATATATATATAGTAAAACCATAAGGCCCAAAAACCCAAAACCTATTAAAGCCCAATGAATGTTCAGCCTTTTAGTGTGCGACCATGTAGGCTTATTTAATATTCGTAGTAGGCCCAAGGTTCTTTTAGGCCCACAAGGTTTAAGTGGTCTCTAGCAAGACATCATAACTATCTAATATTAAATTAGGTCGAAGTCTAACATTACCTAAATCACATATGATAAATTATAGTACATTCTATAATTGGTTTGTGGGGCATACACTAACACTTTTAGGTTCTATAAAGTTTTAGTCATTTAAATGTTTAGGTTATCAGCTTGCAAAACAGCCTACCTTATCCTTTAATAATAATGGTTCTATTTTTGATAGTCCATTTGACTTGCTTCATTATGACATTTAAGGACATTCTCTTATTTCTTCAGTCAGTAAATTTTGTAACTTTGCTATTTATTGATGATTATTATAGGTTCACTTGGATATACTTTATTGATTGAATCCAAGTTTTCTATATTATTTGGTGACAATTCCATAGTTTTTGATATACTTTTTGGCTCTTATTATCAAATATTGTGCTTAATTTAACTAATGAGAACTTGTTTTGATTTAATGTAGTTTGAAGGTAAAAATTGTCACAAATGGTTAGTAATTGTACTCAATTGATTTTTAGGACAATAGATACTACAAACTACTACTTTTCATTGCAAGACACTCAAGAAGTAGAGCCAAGAGTGAAAACTAAGAAATTCAAGAACACAAGTCAATAACACCAACAGGTGAAGTTCGTCGTGGTGAGCATAATGTTTTGCCGCGGCGAAACCAGAAAATTCAAGCAAAATCTTTTGGGAAAAGTTCACTACGGTGAAATCACAATAACCTGCCAGGAAAACCTTTCGGGAAAAGTTTGCAGCGACGAACTCATCTTTTTGCCGTGGCGAAACTTTCAGATCAGAGCGCAAGTCTGAACCATTTTTGATAAAAACCACTTACCCATTCGTGAAAACCGACCAGACACCTACGTAAAAACCCTATTTCGGAAAAAGAGAGAGAAAATACATCATTGGATAGCCTCCAAACACTATCATCATCTTTTTCTCTCATCCAACCCTATTTTTCTTCTATTTTTCACTGTCAAATTTCTACCATGGGTGCCTCTGATTCCTTCTCAGTTGTGAAGCTTCCGAGAGTTACGCATGGCTATGCATTTCGTTTCCTCTTAAAGATGCAGTAATGGCTGGAGTTCCATGAGCTTAAGAGGGGAGTAGTTCTATCCATAGTTCAACTTTTACTTTAAAATTTCCTAAGTTTAGGATTTGTAATGTATGGTTGGGCTACTTGATTATAGTTGTAATCAAATCCTGGATATTCATAATGTGTAGTTTGGATTCGTTTATGTAGAACTTGTGCTTTAATATATGAAGTTTAATATATGTCTAGTTGCGATCTCTGATGCTTTCCTATCTTGTATGGTCATGTTTGATATTGAGATAATTCTATATTTCAATTGACTTGTTGCATGGACTTATCCCACTACACATACTAAGAGCATTTAATAGGGTTTTAAGAAATGGAGTCCCCTTGATTAGGATCCTAGACTTAAAGAGTTCTTTAAGGTCTACCAATTTGAAACTTAGTGATTTCTACTCCCATCAAAATCAATTTCAAATCATGATGGCCAAAGCTCATTTTCAAGAGGGCTATAGGATTCCAAATCTCTCTATATTCAAAAAAAATTTGAGTGCTGGGTTCATATATCCCATCTCTGATAGTGAGTGGGTTAGTCTGATACATGTAGTGCCTAAAAAGAGTGGGATAATTTTGATAAAAAATGATAAGGATGAGCTTATTCCTACAACAGTGCAGAATTCTTGGCGTGTGTGCATAGATTATAGACGATTAAATGATGTCACACGAAAAGATCATTTACCTCTTCCTTTTATTGACCAGATGTTTGAAAGGCTTGTAGGCAAATTACATTACTGTTTTCTATATGGTTTCGCTGGGTACTTTCAAGTACCTATTGTACTAGAGGACCAAGATAAAACCACTTTTACATGTCCCTTTGGTACCTTCGCATATCGAAGGATGCCTTTTGGTTTATGTAATACTCTAGGGACTTTTCAACGTTGTGTGATGGCTATTTTCTATAAATTTTTAGAGGAACGCATGGAAGTCTTTATAGATGATTTCACTGTTTATGGTAGTTCTTTTGATAATTGCCTAACTATTCTTGAAAAAGTTTTGAAAAGCTGCATTGAAAAGAATTTGATTTTAAACTTTGAAAAATGTCATTTCATGGTCAATGAGGGCATAGTGCTAGGTTATTTGATTTCTAGCAAAGGGATCGAAGTTGATAAAGCTAAGATTGAGGTTATATCTTCTTTGCCTTATCCTGCCTGTATTAAAGATATAAGATCATTTTTAGGTCATGTAGGATTTTATAGACGTTTTATAAAATATTTCAATAAGATTGCATTACCTCTTTCAAAGCTTTTACAAAAGGATGAAAAATTTAAGTTTGATGATTCTTGTAAAGATGCTTTTAATGAGTTAAAATCCAAACTCATTTCTCCCTCTATTCTAGTTGCCCCTTATTGGAATTTACCTTTTGAGCTTTCATATGATGCTTCTAATTGTGCAGTAGGAGCTATGTTGGGCCAACGGGAGGAGAAGCTCGCAAGAGTCATTGCATATGCCTCGAAAACACTAGATCCAGCTCAAATCAACTACACAACAACTGAGAAGGAGCTGTTTGCAGTAGTTTTCGCATTAGAAAAGTTTAGGCCTGATTTGTTAAATTCTCATGTGACCATTTTTACTGACCATGCAGTTGTTCGCTATCTCCTCAAAAAACCACAATCGAAGCCCAGATTGATAAGATGGGCATTACTTCTTCAAGAATTTGATATTGAGATAAAGGATCGAGCCAGGGCGGCGAATCATGTAACTGATCACTTGAGTAGGATACCAGACGATACAAGGGGAGTGGACTCTTCTGAACTTACTTGTGATTCTTTTCCTGATTCAGTCTTATGTGATTTAGTTTTAAAGGAGCCTTGGTATGCACATATAGTCAATTATCTCGTGATTGGACTAATCCCTCCTCTTATGTCTAAGTTGCAGGCCCAAAAGCTAAGGAGCAAAGCTAGGCAATACATTGGGGATGCTCCTCATCTATGGCGAATGTGCAGTGACCAAGTCATCAGAAAATGCGTGCCTAGTGAAGAATTAAATGCAATAATTTCAGCTTGCCATTCAATGGTTTGTGGTGGGCATTTCAGTGCAAAGAGAACATCTAGGAAAATTCTAGATTTTGGTTTTTATTGGCCTACTTTTTTTAAAGATTCTTTTACATTTTGTCGATCATGTGACAAATGTCAACGTTTTGGAGGGTTAAGTAAAAGGCATGAAATGCCTCAGCAGACTTTACTATTTTGCGAAAATTTTGATGTTTGGGGTATTTATTTCATGGGTTCCTTTCCTCTATCCTTTGGTTGTGTGTATATCCTTTTAGCTGTCGATTATGTATCCAAATGGATAGAAGTTGTAAATAGTGTCTAAATTTCTTAAGTCCAACATTTTCTGTAGGTTTGGGATTCCCAAGGTTGTGGTGAGTGATAGAAGAATACACTTTTGTAATAGGGTAGTTGATAATCTATTTTCTAAATTTGGTGTCACTCACAAAGTGTCCACTGCACATCACCTACAAATCAATGGTCAACCTGAAATATCGAATAGAGAGGTGAAGTATGTCTTGGAGAAGATAGTTAAGCCATCAAAGAACGACTGAAGCTTGCGTTTAGAAGAAGCACTATGGGCTTATCAGACTGCCTATAAGTCACCAATAGGCATGTCTCCCTACCGTTTAATATATGGCAAAGCTTGCCATTTGCCGGTGGAGTTGGAGCATAAAGCATATTGGGCAGTCAAGCTGTTGGGTCCCGTTTTCGGAGCCCAACAACCGTACTCATAAACCTTGTGCTTATTACCCTTTAGGATTATTTGCCATTATTCCACCAGGTTGGTGTGCCCACAACAGTCAATCACTCGAATTATAACTAGCCTTCTTCAAAGAAATCTTAGCTCTAAGTCTTTAGTTTGTTTTGTATCAAAAATCATCTCAATCGAAGTTCTACAGCTCAAGATATACTTAAAAAACTAAAGCGTGTTCATACCCCAATAAAGCTCTCCCAACTGACCTCTCACTCACTCTAATGCAAACTTTCTCAAAACAACTACAAAAGATACAAATTTTGTTGGGACCCGATCTCAGGAACCGGATCCTAACCGGAAAACGGAAACTAATCGGAGCGAAACGAAAACTCGGATAACAAATGACGAATGATCACAAATCCGACATCCGCGGACTTAAAAACTTTAGAAAAGCGCCGACGCGGAAATCCTAAGACATTCCAAATCCGGTATATTTTATTTTTTTATTCCTTTGCTCCTTTCTTTTTCTTTCAATCTTATTCCCAATCATATTATTTCCCATTTTCATCCTTGAACTGAAAACCTATCTTTAACAAAACTAATCTCTTATTCTTATTCTTTTCTTTTTCATCTTTTCCATCTTAAATCCATTTTCATACTAATCAAGACCATATAGTTTTCCCTTTCTAGGAAACTATTCCTCATGCAAAACTCAATTCACTTAATTCTTCTTAATCATTTTCTTATACATTCATATAAAACCTCAAACTCATTTTTAAACCCATTTTACCGAAATTTCGGCAGCATAACGGCTGTATTTTGACAGCCCAAAAATTCTGCAATGACAAA
>JANKOE010000123.1:26927-39800 GCA_026284465.1 Erythroxylum citrifolium
AGATCGGATGAAAGAAAGTCAGTTCGTCCGTTATGTTGTGATGGTATTTTTGTTTAAATTGGTTTTGGTAAAAATTATGAGTTTGGGCATATGTTGTGTATTTTGGAGAAATATGTTTTCTTATGTATTTCGGTTTTTGCAATTGGTGTTGTGCCGTGGCTAGAAAATGCCACTTTTGGTAGTATTGAAGTACGGATTTGTATACGAATATGGTTGGAATTGTGTATGGAATAGAAAAGTGATTTATGGATTTTGCATATAAAATTGTATATGAATGAGATTGATTCTAATGACGGATTTCTGGATTGAGATTTATGAAGTGTATTAGGTATAGGATTGTGTTGTGTATGCTGGGTTTTCTAGACAGGAGGTCCGATGATGGTTGTTAAGGTTGGATGTGATTTTAGAAGTGTGTTTTAAAACATTACAGATTTTTTAGTTTTGCAAAATGCAGCTGTTATGCTGCCCGATTTTCGATAAAATCGGTTTATGGCAAAGATAGAATAAGATTAAGACTTTGGTTAATAGACGAATTGTGGGATTGGTATGATTGTATAAGAAGATATGATAGATTTTTGACGAAACAAGTTTAGTTCAAGGATCAAGTGAATTTGAGTTTGAGTGTAAATGATTTCAATTGGATATTGAAGTCACTTTGATTGAATAAAGATGAAAAGGAAAGAACTAAGAATAAAAAAAATTTATACCGGTTTCGGATTAGTTTGGACCAAGTTAGTCTTAGGGTATCTAACGCGACGCTGTTTCGAAAAGTTTTTCTTTTCGGATGTCGAAATCTTGCCATTCAGTTTGCTTCAGTTCGTTTGGAATTCGATTCGAATTACTTTGCTTCATTCTTTTGAATCCATTTTCATTCGTTTCGCGCTTCCGTTTCCGTTCGCTTCGCTTCTGTGTGTCCTCTTTCGTTTCAATTTCGCTTATGCTTTTTCTTCCGCTTTCGCTTTGGCCCACTTCCAGGTTCGATCTTCGCTTTTTATCTTTTCCGTTTTCCAGTTGGGGTCCGGTTCTAAGATCGAGTACCAACAGCAGGGTTATCTGTCATTATTCCACAAGGTTGGTGAGCTTATACCAGTCAATCACCCGAAATTCAACTAGACTTCCTCAAAGAAATGGTAGCTCTAAGTCTCTAGTTTGTTTTGAAGCAAGAATCTTCTCAATCGGAGTTTTACAGCTTAAGATATACTTAAAAAGCTAAAGCGTGTTCATACCCCAATCATGCTCTCCTAACTAACCTATCACTTACTCTAATGCAAACTTTCACAAAACAACTCCAAAAGATACTAATTTTCATGGAGATACAATGAAAGATGTTATGAATCCTTTGCTTCAAGAATCACATCATTTGAAGGTCGGATGAGGAAGTTATACCTGAAAGGATTAAACATGTTTATACCATCAATCATTTTGTACCCATATTGGCGCAAATCCCATAACTTTTGCTACAGAGGTCGGATTGATTTTGTGTTTGACAGTTTGAAAGAAGACTTCGAGATCTACAACTTTCGTGAAGAACTTGAAGCGAGATTCGACCTCTAAAAGGACCAAAAATGGAACAGAAGATGACGATACAAACTGAGACAGTGCAAAAAGTCAAATTAAGACGGTCCAACTAAGATGAAGCAAACTAAGACAAAGCAAAACTAAGAGGAAACAGAAGTCAAACTAAGACGGTCAAACTAAGACGAAGCAGAAGTTAAACTAAGACGGTCAAACTAAGACGAAGCAGAAGTCAAACTAAGACGGGCAAATTAAGACGAAGCAAACTAAGACGAAGCAAACTATGACGAAGCAAAACTAAGATGAAGCAAAACTAAGAAGATGCAGAAGTCAAACTAAGACGATGCAAAAGACAAACTAAGACAAAGCAAAAGTCAAACTAAGACGGAGCAAAAGTCAAACTAAGACGATGAAGAGGTCAAATTAAGACGAAACAAAAGTCAAACTAAGACGAAGCAAAAGTCAAACTAAGACGATGCAGAGGTCAAACTAAGACGAAGCAAAGGTCAAACTAAGACTATTCCAAATAACTTTCTACACTCTCCAGAGCATCTCCCCTCTTAAGGACCATAACTTTCGACTTAGATGTCCAAAGATTTCATGTCATATACTGTTGGAAAGATAAAAGAAAGACCCACAACTTTCTAGAAGACAATTTTGCCAAAATCAACCCAGGTCAACCAAGAAATTTCCCTAAAGTCAGTACACGAATTTTCCCCAATCATGGGCAAAAACAAAATCACAAACCATTAGCATCAAAAGATCGTAGTTTTACAAAGCTTTAATAGGCATTTTAAGCCCCAATACGTCAATGTTTCAAAAGAAACTCCAAACAACAAAAGATACATAAACAATAGATTGTTCAAACTGCAACTAAACCCTTGGTTACAAGATTTGCTTAAAATTCAACAACATTTCAAAAGTGGAGTAATGCCTTGGCCCTTGACTACTCAATCTCTTGCTCATCACCTACTTATGGGGAGGAAAGTGGGGGTGAGCTTAAAGCCCGTGGGTAACAATTTTATAATTTGCAACAAGCAAGGACATTTTTAAAATATTTTCAATACAAAATTTCATATGTATGCAAATCATGAATGCATTACTCTTACCAACTTGTCATGAACACATAAATACATCAAATGGTTTGGGTAAGTCCAAAACATGACGCACTACACATTTCCAATGAAATGGTCCTATGTATTTGTGAATTCTTGATGGAGTCCTTGAGGGAACTCCGTGCCACTAGTGGGCAGGCAGGAGAAGCCTATACTTGGATCAACGTGCACGTGATCGTTCTTGAAGGACTACCACAAACTCACATAACACATAGATTTCAAAATCTTGTAAGCTTGATGCCCAAAAAGGCACATCCTCTTGAAAACTTGCTTTTCATATGCTTGTTATATCTTAAAAACCAATTCCAAAAGTATGATTTCATAATCATGCATCATTTCAAAGAATCGTTTTAAAAACAACTTTCGATAAATCATCACACAAATCATGTATAAGCATGTAGGACAATCTTGCAGCATTTAACAACATTAAATGCACATGAATAAGGTAGTTGCAAAATTAATTTCTGTCATTTATTGATAGAAAATTTTTATTAGCTTATCACCTAACTATAAAAGTGAAACCCATCTTGAAGTCCTTGACTATGGCTTGTTTAAATATGCCTCTCCTCTTGCTCTTCTTGTCCTTCTTGATTTTCTTCAACAATGACAAAAATTCCAAATCAAAGGATTTCAAATTGGAAAACCCAAAGAACCAAATGCATGAAATTGATCCTGGAATACTTATACTCATACCTTTCTTAAGCTCTTTGAACCAAAAACTTTTAAAACTTCAAAAGATTAAAATCACTTACCTTAAATCTTCACCAAACAAAGATTTTCATGGCTTTAATGGAAGCTCTAACCTTCCTCTTCCTTTTTCCCTTCTTGATCACTCTCAAAATCCCTTTTGAAGGTTAAGAAAGATTAAAACCTAGCTTGCTCTTCTTTCTTTCCCCAAACTCAAGAAACTCTCTCCCTTCTCTCTTCAATTTTGTTTTCTCTCTCTTCCAAATGCAAGACACCCCATTTTCTTCTCCTTTACACCATTAATGATTGCATAAAGTCCCCTTTTTGCCCCTACTTTAATGCCTTATGGTTTTTAAACTTAAGTGACTTGCCAAAATTGGCCTTACATTCTCCCATTACTTTAATAGTTCAAAGCCCTTAGCCTATGTTACCCACATTAACATGCTAATCAATTCCAACACAACTAATCTAGCAAGACCCTAAAATTAATCTAATCATGTTTATAATAAAAAAAATTCAGGGGCCAACACAAGCAGTGCAACATGGACGTGGAATCTTCTGGTATGGAGAGGAAGCTACAGTTACAAGAACTAGAGGAGTTGAGGCTAGAGACGTACGAGAAATCTCGCCTCTACAAGGAGAAAACAAAGTTGATGCACGATAAAGTTCTCCCGAGGAAGAACTTCAAGGAAGGGGACAAAGTTCTGTTATTCAAGGCTCGTTTTACTTTTAAGCACGGAAAGTTCAACACTCGTTGGGATGGCCCATACATAGTCACTAAGGTGCATACTTTTGGTATGGTAAAGCTTTTACATGAAGAGACTGGAAGCAAACTCAAGGTGAATGGCCATCTATTGAAGCTCTACCATGAGAACCAACAACCCTGTAATTCTTAGGTTGTTTCTTTCTTTCACTTATTTACTTACTCTTGCTCTGTGATCGATTATGACATTTTCGGGTGCATTAGTTTATTAAGTAAGTGTGGGGGAGAAACTATTTCATTAGGAACAATAGCTTAGTTTTTAATTTAAATAGTAATTTTTCAATTCAATAAGATCCCCTTCTAATTTTGTCTCTTGCTTTATTTTTGTTGTGCTTGTTGGCGTGATATATCTTCAAGCTTGAGGAAATTGATATGGTTAATTGTGTTGCACTTTATTTTCTTGAGCTTATCTGGTGCCTTATGACTTTATATGTGCACTTAAAGGTTACTGACTGCCGAGCTTGTGTCATTTGTTTGTCAGTCATGTTTTTCATCCCTTTGTTGAATGTTTATGTCTGTCTTATTAAGTTTCAGGTTAATTTTGTATGTTTCGCCATGGTGTGGATTCATTTTTGCCGTGGCGAAGTTCCCAGTAATTTTTTTATGTTGATCTACTCCACGCCGCGATGAAGTAACCTTATTTCTTTATGTTGCTCTTGGGTTAATTTAGCCACGGTGTGGAGTCCACATCGTCGCGGCGAAGTAACCTTATTTCTTTTTGTTGCTTTCGGTTTAATTTCACCGTGGCGCGGATTCCACGTCGCCACGACGAAACCCCCGATATTCCCTTTGTAATTCTTTCTGGTTAACTTCACCGCAGCGACCTTCAACTTTCGTTGCGGCAAAGGTTTAATCTGCGCCAATTTTTACCTAGTGAGATTACCATTCCACCCCTATTTGTTCTTAACCATTCGTATTCCCTATCTCCTTTCTGTCATTTCACACAACCAAATCCCTTATTACACCTTCTGACTCTCGCATTTGTGTTACACTCACATTTCGTCGTGGCCATCTTCTCTTCGACCCGACCACTCTCTCACTTGCAGGCCTTCTCTGCTAATATTCCTCTCTACTCTTCGTAAGTATTTCTTTTCCTCTTTTTCTTAGTTTCTGTTAATGTTTAGGGTAAACTAGTTTGTACTTTTCGTTTTCTCTTCCATTTTAGCTTTAGATTAGTTTTGTCTAGGTTACCTAGAATTGTTCAATATCTTCTGCTAGTTACGTAGGTTATCATTTTTAGTTCGCTTTGTTAGTTTGCTTAGTTTATGCTTTTATGTGTGTTTTCTACAGGACAATACCTCGAACTAAGAATGCTACCCCTCCTAGTGAGTCTGATTCCTCCGACAGCTTTACTTTTGAGGAATTGTATGAGAAAGTAGATACTAGGCCCATTATTAAAGAGAGACCCTTTCCTTAAGCTCCCCCCGAAAATCCTTTTGTCCAGCAACTTGTTGCCTCTTAACTAGCTGGCCTAGTCAAACCACGTACCCAAGGCAACGATAAGTTCATTTTCCATTTTTATACCTATGCCCGGTTCCACGATACGATGGAAATTAACTTCCGTGGTATTCGGGCACCAAATGCCTTCACCACTGCCAATATCCGTCGTCATTTTGATCTTCCCATATGTTGCTGATGCCATTATGACCAGCTCATACATAAATATCCAATGGCTGATGTTATCCGCACCCTCTGTCAAGAGGGCGTAAAATGGCATTGACCACGATACACACACTGTTACCTTAAACGATCTGATTTGCGGCCCGAGACTCGTCCTTGGCTGCACTTGGTCTGCAACAATATCGTGCCCATCACCCACCTAGCCTACGTCACCAAACAACAAGCCCTTCACATTTACCTCCTAATGATTGGTCGTCCTGTTGACATAGCTGACGCTATCGGCTCAGCCCTCCATGACTCCATTAATGCTGCCAAATTAACCAACGCTATCACCTTCCCTCACCTTATCTCCGACATTTTCCAAGCCCACAACATCCCTGAGCTTGATACAGACAACTATTTTGACCCGGCCCCACTCTTTAGGTATGATTGTCTAAAACACCTTACCATTCACCCACCACTTCACCCCATACTAGTGCATGATATTGGTGCAGCTCCAGTAGCTGATGTATCAGTCGAGGAAGGCCCGCCAGTCGAGGACAACCATCCAGCCCAGGACATTCCTGAGCCTGTTATTTTACAAACCCTCGCTGGGAAGATTGACAGAATTTATGCGGATCTCTCCCATCATTGCGTCACTCTCTCCCTGGAGATGGAACAGTAGAAGGAGAGAGAGATTATGTATGATCGAGATAGGCGTTATAGTCGGCGCATGGATGTGTTGATCGCAGAGCATTTTCATTTCCAGTTGCCCTCTAATGAGGATGACCCGATGAGCGGCGCTGGCACATCTGGAGCAGGACCATCTAGGTCCGGGGCTGATCATCCTGTGAACTAGTTTGAATCTTTTATTATTTTTGTCTTCGAGTAGTTATGTATTTAGTTTTCAGTCTGCTGGATACTCAGTTACCTTGTTGTTATTCACATGATTAATGGCCAGTTGTTTATATACTTCTCATTATGCTTTCCTCTGTGCGTTATTATTCAATAGCTCTACTGTTCCTCTTCACTACACAATTGTGTTTCGCTTATTTCCTAATTGAGGACAATATGGAGTTTAAGTATGGGGGAGGACATTCCATCTTGGCATTTCTCTTTATACATTATTTTTGGCCATTTAATTGCTTTTGGACAAGTCATTTGTGTGTTATCTTCCAATTTTTAAACTTGGCAATTGAGGTGAATTAAATATTTCTCCAGTGTTTTTTCTTCTTTGCCACATTTCGTCGCAACGAACTTATGTTACACCGCGGCGAAGCTGCTCATTTTCAGTGTTTCCGCGACTCTTTCATAAATAAATTAAAAAATAATAAATTATGTGTTAATTCCCTCATTTCAATGGTTCTCCCAAATTAGATTCTTTATACTTCTGTGTTTTGAAGATTTTGTAAATTTCAAAGTGTTACATGTGTTTTTAGAAAACCATCCATGTTTTTAAATGATAGTTGATTTTGGCTAATTTTATTTTCAATGTTTTCAACGAGAGTAAGTGAGGGGTACGCTAAAAAAGTAGCACTATGCATTTTTAAACCTTGAGATTGCTTAATTGAGATACTAACCTTGTTGGAAGGATATTTGGGCCTAAATTCTTTCAATTGTGTGTGTATTTGCTTAATTTCATATCTCTCTAGAACTTGTTTTAATTCTTGATCAAAGCTTAATAAACTAAAATTTTGTTAATATGATAGAGACATTTTTTTCAAAACCCTTCCTACCTAAACACAAACCCCAAATACTTAACCATTGCTAGCCCCTTTGAGCCATCTTTTTGAGTGCATGCATATTTCCATAATTGATGTAAATATTTTATCTCTAGTTTTTAAAAAAAAGTCCAGAAAGTTTCCTCAAAAGAGGAAAGTTATTGAGTTGTGAAAACAAAAAAACAAATAAATAAACAAAAAATAAAAAACAAAAAAAACAATATGTGTGTGTGTGTGTGTCATCAGCATCACACCCAGTCCGAAGTCCCGCAATGAAGCGGGATCTGAGGAGGTCTGATAGTACACAGCCTTATATGTGTGTGTGTGTGTTTAACATTTTCTTTCGCATCGTTGATGCTTGTTCATGTGGAAAATAATTGCTACTCATCATTTTTCTTCTATTCGATCCATTTCATTTAGCCTTTCGTACATTACAACCCTGAAAGTCCTCTTGATTTTCGAAATTATAGTTCTTGTGGTGGAGAGGTAAAATTATCATAAGCTTATAGTAGAGAATGGACTAAGCAGATTTTAAAGTGAAATTATCCCAAGACAAGTGAGTTGAGAGTTAAACACTTTCCCTTGAGAGAAATCTCTTTTGCTCTATCTTTTGGATTAAATACTTATAGGGTTTATTTTCTTAGCACTCTTTCAGTCTGCTTTGGTTGATTTCTGAGAAAGTGGTTTAACTGATTTTCTGCTCTCATTTTTAAGCATGGTCGGTATTTTCTTTTGCACTTGTGTCTCTTTGACTTTTATAAGCTTTGTCTAGGAGTACAAAGGTCTAAGTGTGAGAGAATTTGATTGAACCCAAGTTTTCTATATTATTTGGTGACAATTTCATGGTTTTTGTTATACTTTTTGGCTCTTATTATCGGATATTGTGCTTAATTTAACTTATGAGTGCTTGTTTTGAATTAATGTAGTTTGAAGGTAAAAATTGTCACAAATAGTTAGAAATTGCGTTCAATTGATTTTTAGGACAATTGATACTGCAAACTACTACTTTTCATTGTAAGACACTCAAGAAGTAGAGCCAAGAGTGAAAACCAAGAAATTCAAAAACACAAGTCAACAACACCAACAGGTCTTGCCGCGGTGAAACCAGAAAATTCAAGCAAAACCTTTTGGGAAAAGTTCATCGCGACGAAGACCTGATGTCGCCGCGGCGAAGTCACAATAACCTGCCAGGAAAACCTTTCGGGAAAAGTTCTCCGTGGCGAACTCGTCTTTTCACCGCAGTGAAACTTTCAGATCAGAGCGCATGCCCGAACCATTTTTGATAAAAACCACTTACTCATTCGTGAAAACCGACCCGGACACCTACTTAAAAACCCTATTTTAGGAAAAGAGAGAGAACACACATCATCGGACGGCCTCCAAACACTATCATCATCTTTTTCTCTCATCCAACTCTATTTTTCTTCTATTTTTCATTGTCAAACTTCTACCATGGGTGCCTCTGATTCCTTCTCAGTTGTGAAGCTCCCGAGAGCTATGCGTGGCTAGGCGTTTCGTTTCCTCTTGAAGATGCAGTAATGGCTGGAGTTCTATGAGCTTAAGAGGGGAGTAGTTCAATCCATAGTTTAGCTCTTACTTTATAAATTCCTAAGTTTAGGATTTGTAATGTATGGTTGGGCTACTTGATTATAGTTGTAATCAAATCCTGGATATTCATATTATGTAGTTTGGATTCGTTTATGTAGAACTTGCACTTTAATATATGGAGTTTCATATACGTCTAGTTGCAATCTCTGATGCTCTCCTATCTTGCATGGTCATGTTTGATATTGAGTTAATTCTAGATTTCAATTGACTTGTTGCATGGACTTATCCCACTACACACACTAAAAGCATTTAACAGGGTTTTAAGAAATGGAGTCCCATTGATTAGGATCCTGGATTTAAAGAGTTCCTTAAGGTCTACCAATTTGAAACTTAGTGATTTCTACTCCCATCAAAATCAATTTCGAACTATGATGGCCAAAGCTCATTTTCAAGAGGACTTTATCACTGTTTAATCAATTGTTTTCCATCTTTCCGTTTTCTATATCCCAAAATCCCAAAAATACGTTTTACATACATTTTACAATTCAATTTAGTTCAATTAGTGATTTCAACAATCAAAACCCCTTTTTTTCCCAATTAGCTTGCATAGCATGACATATAGGTTAACTTAGATCCATTCATTTTACGTTTCGATCAAGTGAAACGACCCGAGGTTGCACCATATATTGCAATCCTTAGATTATTTTTGATTTAACCTCCAAGGGCTTAAAGATTAAAAAGGTACAAATCATTTATGAAACATCATTATGAGTTGACACAAATTTATATTACATTTGCTACCATAATTAAAACTCAAATTTCTCACACTATTAAAATTATTTGCACAAACAACACTATAGAGTATAGATATTCTTCTTTACTTCAATCTCTTAGTCAAAATGCAATATTGTTCAATGTTTATGTCCTCATATTTCCCAACAAAATAGATAAGTTGAATAAAAACACCTTAACATTTTTGATTCAGTTCATACTTTTTTTCTTTTTGCCTCATGTCTAAAAAAAATTAGGGAGAAGCAGCTCTTATTGCTGTATACCACCTTGGTTCTTTATAATTTATCTCCTTTTGAAAAGTTGTTTAGTAAGCCTCCTGTGTATTCAACCTTACATCCTTTTGGTTGTGCTTGCTTTGTTCTTTTACAACCTCATGAACACACAAAAGTAGAACCTCATACTCGCCTATGTTGTTTCCTTAGTTGTAGAATATAACACAAAGCGTATCATTATTAGGATCCTATTTTAAATAAACTACACATTTCTTGTCACGTTACCTTCTAGAAAAATATTGTATTCTCTTCTTTTTCCAAATGTCTTCTATTAAGTAGTTTCCAAGTTTTGATACAAATAACTTTAATGTGCCCAAAATTTACCCTAACTCATACGCTTTCACTTAATCTACACCAAGTGATGATCTTGCATCTATACTTACATTTGATACCACTCTTTATTATTCCACTCGAGTACGACAAACTCCTTATCATCTTACTAATTTTCACTATTATTCTACTATTGCAACTCTCTATGAGCCTCGCTATTATCATAAGGTGAGTACTGGTCCTCTTTGGCAATAAGTTATGAATGAAGAACTTTAGGCTTTAAAGAAAACTCATATTTGGTATTTAGTTATTCTTTCTCCTAATAAGATATCTATTGGCTGCAAACAGGTTTACAAAATTAAAATTCATTCTAATGGATTTGTTGAATGTTACAAAGCTCATTTAGTATCCAAAGGGTATATTTAAGAGTATGACATTGATTATGAAAAAACCTTTGCTCCTGTAGCTCAATTAACCCCTGTTCATAATCTATTGGCTATTGTTGTAGTTCAAAAATGGCAACTTTTTTCAAATGGATGTTAAAAATGTCTTTCCCTATGGTGATTTGTTAAAAGAGGTTTACATGCCCCTGCTATAAGATAACATTCTCCTTATAAGTTTGTAGGCTTCAACAAGCCTTGTATAGATTGAAACAGGCTCCTAGGGCTTGATTTGTAGAATTTACCTCCACCCTTGGTCAAATTGGCTTTAATTCTAGCCCATATGATTCTGCATTATTTATTCAATGTACTACCTGGGGCATTGTTCTTTTATTCATTTATGTCAAAAGTATGATAATAATAAGTGATGATGCCTCTGGAATTTCAAATTTACAACATTATCTTAGTTAGTCCATTTTGAAACGAAAAATCTGGACACTCTCAACTATTTTTTATGTTTGAAGTTTCTTATACTTCCTAAGGCTACTATCTCTATAAGCCAAATATGCAAGCATCATCGACAATAAAACTGCATCAACTCCTTTGAATGACACTCCTTTTGATGATCTCACTTTCTATCTACAACTTATTGGTAGTCTTATTTATCTAATTGTTACTTGACCTGATATCTCATATGTTATTCATATGGTTAGTCTGTTTATATCTGCCCATTGTTTATCTCATTTTTTTGTTGTTATTTGGATCCTTCGTTACATTAAACGAACTCTTTTATGTGGATTACACTTCTTCGTTGTTTCCTATTTGACGTTATCTAGTTATTTTAATGTTGATCATTAGGCTGGTGATTCAATATAATGTTGCTCTACTACTAGTTATTGTATCTTCTTGGATGATTATCTTATATATAGGTGTAGCAAAAGGCAAATTATTATTGTTCGATCGAGTACCAAATTTGAATATCGTGCTTTTATTGATGCTATATCATAATTACTTTGGTTATGATGGTTATTAACTGATATGAATGCCACACATTCTTTTGCCACTATGCTTCATTGTGATCATAGATGTGCTATACTAATTTCTCACAATGATGCTTTTTCATGAACGGAACACATTGAAATTGATTGTTACTTTGCATGTCATCTGTTGGAACCCGAATCCAGATGTTCAACCTCTTACGAAAAACCCATATACTTATATCCGATTATAAAGTCACTTAAAGTCCTCAGACTAACTCTTGCAAGATTCATCTTGATTTCCTCAAATAAAAAATAATCTTCTTAGGGCCCAAAATTAAATCCAATTCCTAATCGGGGCTTCCTAGACCAACATGCGGACTCATGTTCTAAAATTTTTAACCAATTGCTTCACTCTGATTGAATCCATAATTTCGATTTAATTCCTAAAACTCTCAAATATGTGTACAAAGGTGGACAATGTTTTTAGAAAACTAATGCTTCGAAAATTAAGAGAATCGGAAGTCAATTTCAAAAGTTATAAGAGAAAATCAGAAATGACCAAATGAATAGTAAACGACCAAATGAATAGTGAACAGCCAACTTCCGACCCTCCTAACTTTTTACTCCTAACTCCGAATAGGGCATATCATACCTCCATGGAAAGATGAAAAGACCCTCTACATCTTTCATGAAGGATGGAAAAACCGATTTCTGCTCTAAAGGGGCGAAAAACCCTTCCAAAGGTTCAGCCCAAAATGCCACATGAATAGTAATCCGAGAAACCCTAAATGCATGTGGGCAGCAAACTTCAAACATTTATAACTTTTTCATCTTAAGTCAGAAAATTACCCATTTTATCCCGTTTTAAAGATCTTAACGTGCTCTACGAACTTCCAGAAGACCTCGTAATTCGAATCAATCGTTTAGGAGGTCTAAAACCTAAGCGAAGTTGTTGCCAAATTTATGAAAAATTTGACAGCACCTCCCCTAAAAGTGCATCTAGCCAAAATTTTCAATTTATTCATCCAAACTACAAACCTGCATAAAACCACTTCAATCTTCCTTATATTCAATCATCCAACTACCAAAAATCCCAAACACCAACTTAAAAGGCAACATCACACTCTTAGGTATTTCTATTATTTGAATTCCTATAGGTATACCATCTCATTCTTGTTTTTTTCTCATTTCCAATCTTACAACCATACAAGCTTAGGAAACTTATACCATA
>JANKOE010000123.1:39900-50285 GCA_026284465.1 Erythroxylum citrifolium
TTGAATGGGGGGTGTGTCCTCCAAGTTTTTTGTATGACGTTTTATCTTTGGATTTGAATAATATGCGCTGAGCGCCCGTTACAACATTTCAAAAAAAAAAAGGCTGTTTATTGTAAGATGAACATCAATTGAGTAAACATTTTATCTCTAGCATTTCGTTCTTTCTTTCTGTAACAAATATAGTTTTTAAGTTTGATATTATTTCGTTTTCTAAAAATAAAATAAAATAAAATCCATTAGCTTTAAATCGGAACGAATTCACAAGTGGCTTCGATTTTCGAACCTTGCTTTTCTACCAAATACCTACTTTTTGTTTTTGTGTTTTTCCTATCATGGAACTTAGAGAAGAGACAGCTGTAAGGAATTGACATACACTATAAAAGGAGAACATAGGCAGTTGACACTAGAAGGAAGGAGTGTCCCCGCGTGGCTTGTCAACTTGTCAACATTTTGAACAAATATTTCAACCCAAACCACCAAATCCAGAGAAAGACAGACCGCAAAGGTTTGTCAAAAAGTCAGCTCTTTTGTTTTCATGCAGGATGCATATCATGGCACCCTTCTCATAGGCAATAGATTCTTTCTTATATATAAAAGAGGGACCTTTCAAAGACTTCATTGTTGCTCTTCTTTTCTTGCTACACAGATGAAATAAAGAATATCAAATGACATGACCTAGAGGGCGAGAAAATTAAAGTCTAATGGATAGCGAAAGATGTCTACTTTCAAACTTGAGACCGTGACTGTTCGTTGAAAATTGGAGATTTTGATTTTCCTTCACTTACAAGAGGGTATGTTTTTGTTGAAGCCTTTGATGAATTCATGTGTATAGACTCTTATAGCCTCTCTCTTCCTTGTTGGACTATTTAATATTCTAATCCTCTGATGAGCTTGTGATCTTGGGATATGCTTCAAGTTTTAAGAATTAATCCTCATCTTATTTTTAGACCTATGCTTAATTTGATTACTCCTGCTCTTTTGTTGGTTATAGGTGCCTTGGGATGTGCGTTTGAAGTTTCTGACGTTCGTGCAAGACTTTCTTGCTTCCAATAGATGGGTTAGTTGCCGTTCAAGCGTGGTAGGTCTTTGAGGTTTGTTGATTAGAGTCAAGGGTTTTGGTTATTGGTGGGACTGGGAACAAGTTGTCTCTATTGTCTAAGCGGCCTGACTGACTTTTGTATGCTGTGGTGAACATTCTTTTTCTCAATTTAAGTTGCGGGATCGTTCTTGTTTATGGTTCCTAGAGAGTTTTTGCAGTCAAGTTTGGTCATTTGCCTTTTCTATTGTATGCTGAGCAACGCTTGTTAAAGCTGGGGATTTTGTTTTCACTAGCTTGTGCTTCACTGTAGGTTGCTACGTAATTTCATTCTCTTTTTGGTGGGATTTTAGATTTGCAGATTGCTTCAGTCGTTTTCTGTTTTTGAAAAGAAGAGCCTATGCATATTGGTATGGGGGGTTTGGTTTGATTTCAGCAAGGCAAAGCTTTGGTTCAGTTAATTGTGGAGGTGGTGGTTGTTCCAATGGCTTTCCTCAAATGCGTGTTCTTTGCTTGTGTTCTAGTTTCTTCTTTGGCTCGTCAAACTCTTGGCCAACCCTGTGATGGGAATGATTTGCTTGCACTGAACGAATTCGCAGGGAATCTTAGTGATGGGTCCATAATAACAGCATGGTCCAAAAACAACTGCTGTCAACGGGATGGTGTCTTCTGTGAGAGCTATTACAATGGTTCGGTTGGTGGAAGAAGGGTGACTATGCTGATTCTTCCCAAAAAGGGTCTCAAAGGGAACATTTCAAGCTCATTGGGCAGTTTGGATCAGTTGAAATCACTTAATCTCTCCTTCAATCATCTTCAAGGTGGATTGCCAGTGGAGCTGTCAAGATTGAAGCAGCTAGAGGTTCTTGATTTGAGCCATAACATGCTATCAGGACCTGTTTCAAGAGTGATTTCTGGTTTACTATCCATTCAGTCACTGAATATCTCTAGTAATCTGTTCAATGAGGAATTGCTTGAGCTTGGTGAATTTCCCAATCTTTCTGTATTTAACATAAGTAACAATTCATTCACTGGCCAAGTTTCGACTAAACTTTGCAGCTTCTTCAACCGGATTCATATTCTGGATTTGTCAATGAACCATCTTTTGGGCAATCTTGGAGGCTTAAGTAATTGCAGCACATCTCTACTGGAACTGCATTTGGATAACAATGGACTTTTAGGTGCTCTACCAGACTCTTTGTACTCATTGTTGGCTTTGGAACGACTCTCAATCACCAACAATAACTTCTCTGGCCAGTTAAGCAAGGAATTGAGTAAGCTTTCTAGCCTTAAAACCCTCGCTATTAGTGGCAACCAGTTTTCTGGTCAGATTCCAGATGTTTTCGACAACCTTACTCAACTTGAGCAACTCCTTGCAAATTCTAATATATTTTCTGGGCTGTTACCTTCAACATTGTCTTCCTGCTCGAAGCTTCACATACTTGACCTCAGAAACAATTCTTTATCTGGCCAAATTGATCTAAACTTTACTGCAATGCCAAGTCTTAGTACACTTGAAATTGCCAGTAACCATTTTTCTGGGCACCTTCCCAATTCTTTGTCTGACTGCCATAAGTTGAAAATTTTGAGCCTAGCTAAGAATCGCTTGGAAGGTGAAATCCCTGAGAGTTTTGTAAGTCTCACAGCTCTTTCGTTTGTTTCATTGTCCAACAATAGTTTTCTGAACTTACCAAGGGCACTATTAGTTCTTCAGTATAGTAAAAATCTATCTACTCTTATCCTTCCAAAGAACTTCATTGGTGAGGAGATCCCCACAAATATAAGCGGGTTTGAGAATTTAGCTGTACTAGGACTTGGGAATTGTGCTCTTAAAGGCCAAATCCCAGATTGGTTGTCGGGTTGTAGGAAGTTGCAACTTCTTGATTTGTCGATGAATCAATTGGGTGGCAGTATCCCTCCGTGGATAGGTCAGATGGAGAACTTGTTGTACTTGGACTTATCTAATAACTCACTCAGTGGAGAGATGCCAAGAGGTTTGGCTGCGCTAAAGAGCCTGATATATGCAAACTACAGTTACTTGACAGATTCTGTTGGAATTCCCCTATATGTAAAGCGGAACCAGAGTGGTAAGGGTTTGCCGTACAAACAAGTCTCAAATTTTCCACCTTCAATTATTTTGTCCAATAACAGGATAAACGGAACAATTTTTCTTGAAATTGGACTGTTGAAGCAACTTCATGTCTTGGATTTAAGCAAGAACAACATAACTGGGACAATACCAGACTCAATTTCTGAAATGAAAAATTTGGAAGCTTTAGATTTATCTTCCAACAACCTGTATGGGTCGATCCCACTATCATTTGAGAAGCTCACATTCCTGTCGCAATTTAATGTGGCTTATAATCAACTGAGAGGGCGAATTCCAACTGGAGGGCAGTTTTATAGCTTTCCCAACTCAAGCTTTGAGGGCAACCCTGAACTTTGTGGAGGAGTGTTTTCTCCTTGTACTGCTAATGACAACATACTGAAGCCAGTTACTCCATCCAATTCAAAGGGTAGGCTTGGTGTAAGCAAAATTTTAGTCATAACCCTTCCACTAGGAGTTGGACTTGCAATAGCCCTTGCAGTTCTTTGGCTTAAGGTGCATAGGAGGGATATGGGGGATCCAATTGAAAGTATGGACGAGGAAACCAGCCGTCAAGGCAGGCTATCTGATTCCTTTCAGCCTTCAAAGATGGTGCATTTTCAGAATTCAGATTACAAGGACTTCACTGTTGCTGACTTGTTGAAATCAACAAATAATTTCAATCAAGCAAATATTATTGGTTGTGGTGGATTTGGACTGGTTTACAAAGCCTCCCTTCCTGACGGCACAAAAGCTGCAATCAAGAGGCTTTCAGGAGATTGTGGTCAGATGGATCGTGAATTTCAAGCTGAAGTGCAAGCACTGTCAAGGGCTCAACATAAAAACCTTGTTTCTCTTCAAGGGTATTGCTGGCTTGGTAGTGATAGGTTATTGATTTACTCATACATGGAGAATGGGAGCTTGGATTATTGGTTGCATGAATCTGTTGATGGGGTATCAACTCTTAAGTGGGAGTTGAGACTCAAAATAGCTCAAGGTGCAGCTTCTGGGTTAGCTTACCTGCACAAAGTTTGTGAACCACATATAGTTCACCGAGATGTGAAATCAAGCAACATACTTTTGGATGAAAATTTTGAAGCCCATTTGGCTGATTTTGGTCTCTCAAGGCTTCTCCGACCTTATGACACGCATGTGACAACTGATTTGGTTGGAACATTGGGTTACATTCCTCCTGAATATAGTCAAACATTGACTGCAACTTGCAGAGGTGATGTTTACAGTTTCGGGGTTGTTCTTCTTGAGATTCTTACCGGTAGAAGGCCTGTAGAAGTTTGCAAAGGGAAAAGCTGCAGAGATTTAGTCTCTTGGGTGTTTCAAATGAAGTCTGAGAAAAGGGAGGCAGAGGTTATTGATCCATCCATTTGGGATGAAGATCGTGGAATGGAGCTTCTGGATGTTCTTGAAATTGCCTGTAGATGCTTAGACCAGGATCCCAGGCGGAGACCCTTTATTGAAGAAATTGTTTCATTGCTTGACAGTATTGGGGTCCAAGGCACATATGACTGAACTTTTCTCAATTTTGTACATCGAAGTTCTTTAGTTTCAATTGGGTTGAATAGAGGATGGTATAATTGTAAAGTGAGGACTTTGTCCATGAAATGCTAAAACAAGTAATTCACTACTATTCATGAAAGCATATCCATGCAAGCCAAGAGCACAAACAAGCCATTAATATTTTCTGACAAAAGGCAAAGTGGCAAAGTTGCCTTTCCCAACTTTGCCTTTTGTTTTCAGCTATTTGGTTTTGCTCATATTCTATTTTGGTGGATGTATGCAACATCTCATATGCATGGCCGGGACTATTTTGCAACACTGTCTGCAAGCAGTTAATCAGACCTTCCTTGCATTGTATTGCATTGCATCAGAAGTCCTGCCGTGGAATGTATTTAATACCTTTTTGCACTGAAACGCCAATGCCTGGTTCAGAGTAATTGTATCACTGTATCAAGTCTAACATGAGTTTCTGCTGGTTCTTGCCCTGGTCTTTCATTTCCATTTATCTAGTGTTGCCAGGTTCAGCTATCTTCAATTTTCAATGAACATAGTCCTATGAGATGAAGCATAATCAGCTGCGATTGCTAGTTTGCAATGATCTTAGGAGGGTATTCTATGCAGCTATGGTTATTTTTAGGGATGACAAATTGGCCACAGCTCGATCCGGCTCAAGTTGACTAGGCTTGAATTGAGCTCGGGCTTAGGAGGGAGGGCTGCGTGAATGGGTATCAACTTTGTGGACTTTGGGCTGCCCGGCCCACCTACCTGGCCCATTGTCAACTTATTTCTATCGGCATAAGCATGAATTTGGTGTTTCAATTTACTTATTGTTTATTCCTGCCTGTTGAAGAGGAAATGCTTCCAAGAAAAAAAGATGGTTGGCTAATAATACCTACGATGATGTGTAACCTACCTCATTTTTATTCCAAAAAATCTTAAATTTAGACCTCCAATCGTGGGCAACTTCTTTGTCAATATTAAAGATGTCTAATGAAATTATTTTCTTATAAATGGATGAGTGAGACCATTGTTGTACCACAATACACTTATCTATTAAGTCTTCAGATAATTTTTAATCCTTATGTTATTTGTGAAAGTTCATTTACTTCCTAATTTTCACCTCTTGGAATATGTTGAAATTCTATATTATCAAAGAATTGTAGTAATTTGACAGTGACAGTGTAATAAGGTAATAAAGCTACACTCATTCATATATATATTTCCCTACCACTTAGCGTAACACTCATTGTGAATCTATCTTGCTTAGATATAACTTTATGTTGGGTAAGTATTTCTTTTGTGTTGGCATAAGAATTCAGCAAAATAGTAAATAGCTTGTTCATGACCAACCTCATTACTCTAGGCCAACAAGCATCCAAAGGATTCTTCTATCGTAGAGATACACATCTTCAATGAAATTTCTTTTCTAGGGGCACTAGCACTGGGAATTTTGCTAAATATTCTTTGATACCACTAAAAGCCACATGGTGCCTTTCCTCCCAGTCAAATTTATCTAAACTCTTTATCTTTAATAAGTCTGAGAATTCGTTTGTTCATTCCTGCTATATTAGCAATGAATCTTCTCACGTAGTTCATTTGTCCTAAAAACCTCTTAAGCATCTTCTTATTATGAGGTGGTTTTGCTTTAAGAAGGGCTTTCGTTGTATTCTTATCTAATTCAATTCCTCTGTTATGAACCAAAACCTTAAGAAGTTCCCTACTTTTACTCTGAAAACACAATTTAAGGGATTCAACTTTAATTTGTGCATTCTCATCTTATTAAAAGCTTCTTGTAGATCCTGGGTATGATTTATACTCTCTTTTGACTTCACGCCTATGTCGTATAAACTTCCAGCGTTTGTCATACAAAGTCATAAGAAATGACATTCATGTCTCTTTAACATGAGGCACTTACATTCTTTAGCCCGAAAGGCATTATAACCCACTTAAACGTCCCAATTGATCTTGGACATCTAAAAGTTGTTTTTAGGAATATCATTTTCAACTATAAGAATTTGGTTATAACTCAAAAAGTATTCCATGAAAAAAAAATGTCCAGCCATCACATCTATTAAAGAATTTGCAATCAACCTAATATATATCATTAGAAGTAGCTACAATTAAATCTCTATGGTCTAGATAAATACTATTTTCCATTTTTCATGAATAGAGGCACAACATTAGCCAACTACTTAGTGTACCTTGCTGATCAATAAAACTAGCCTTATATAAATTTTCAATTTTTCCTTTGACTTTCAACTCAACTTTTTTTGACCATCGCTTAGGAGGTTACTAATAAGGGTACAATTCTGTCTTTATTGAAATTTGTGTTTTACCAATGTTTTACTCCATCCTATCATCTTAGTATGCTCCCAAGCAAAATAGTCTTTAAATTCTTTCAAAAGTTTCACTAGTTCCAACTTTATCTTTGAGTTCGAGTCTTTATTAATAAAGACTCTACGAAATTTCCCTGAATTGCCCAAATTCACTTCCTCTATTGATTATTGACTCTAACTTTCATAATCATAAAAATTCTCTAGAGTGGATTTTGACTCTTGTACACCATCATCAATCATTTTTGATGCCTCGTCTACTTCAAAAACCAGTTTTGCATTATCATATCTATTTATTTCTTTTGAATTCTTCCAAATCTACTACATTTGATATTTGGATTTTCCGGCTATAACTACCACGCATTATTTTTGTAAGAACTCAGTCATTAGGCTCCTCTATAGTAGGAGTCTTCATCGGCATAAGAACAAGCATAATGGTAGTTGTTTATAAAATTTTCAACTTCTATTTTTATCTTTCCTTATACTTCCTTATACCAAAATGACTTTTGAATTTGTATCAGTTTTATATGATTCCTATAGAATTTTTCTTCCATCACATCATCTCCTTTTTATAGGTTGCTTCCTATGATCATGAATCAAACTATATGATTTCTACTTCATCTCCTTTTTATAAAAGTAAAAGTTAATGAAGAGACTACGAAACCCTATAATTGGCATGGATCCAGCCTCTCCCCAATTAGACTTAGTAGCTGGTATATGTATCAACAACCAATATTGTAGTTAACAAAGTTTTCCTTCCTGTTGTAATATTTATGAGGAGAATTCCTCATATCCTAGAAGTTTCATGTTGAATGTAGCAACATATACTTCAGTTGGGATCAAGTTAGTGTCACTTTTTCCTAATGCTATCACCATTTAAGTCGGAATAATGTTTATTATTGACCTATTATCCACCTAAACTCTTGAAGTTATTCTTCTATTGATATGATCTTTAATATATAGAGGTTTTATATGTTGTATCATAACCTCATTTGATTTTTCTAAAACCATTTTTGTAACGCCCCAAATTAGGGGTTAGAATAGTAAAGGAAGTCGTACGAATTACGTTTGTTATTGCTTATTGATTATGTACTTAATTGTGCTTAAGTATTTTGGCATGCATTCATGGCATTTTTTGGGTACATTGGTTTAATGAAACTTCGGATTGATTTGGACAATATTAATATATTTTTAGTACTTTTTGGATACTTCAATGATTTTTAGAAATTGTTGGTGACGAATTTATTATTTTTTGAACAATTATTTGAAAGTCATTATTTTATGACGAAATTTTTGGTGAATTTTTGAAAGTTATCTGGAACTTCTGGGTATTTGTTTGTTAGAAGAATTCATAACCGTGTAATTGATGATTAAATCCTCCCAGGGGGTATTTGGGTGTTACAATTGTTGATCAAGTTGCCAATACTGACACTTTGCATTCACTTTCTCAAGAGAGGTTTCCACCCTCTTTGTACTAAAGGTGTCTTTTTTTAGTTCAAGTTAAGGGCATCTTATTCTTTGGGTATCTTACTTGTTGCTAATGTCAAGATGGTGGTGCTACAAATTTAGGTTATCTGCGCTGATTACTTGGAATTTGAGATTCTTTTTTTTGCTTATAAATTTGAGTGAATTCTTCTCGATGATTATGTTGGATCCAAGGAATTCTACAACCCTATTTCCAGAAGTTGGTATTATATTTAGGAACAAAAACCAATGTTCTTGAATTTGATGTTGACGTCAAACGGATTTCCACAATTTTCAACTTCTTTATGACCTTTAACAATAGGCACAAATCAAATGTAGTGGCATTAATAGTTGCTAGTGGTGGGAACAAGTCTTCATCTATCAATATAGTTTGGTCAGTTTTAGCAAACATTAGACTTCCTTTATTGTACAGTTTTAGATTACATTCTTAAACCCCCAACATGAATTTATTGAGTGGCTCCAATTGTTGTGATACTTACAATAATCTCTACCTTTGATTTCCTCTTCTATAGGAATTATATGCTACAGAAAAGGTGATAAACTTTTCTTATAATAAATAATAAAAAATCCCCTCCATTTTGAAAATGTTAAAGGTATACTAAACATGGGTCCATGAAGCTTGCATTTTCTTTTTAACTTCTGGGGATTTACATTTCAAAGAGGGGCAAATGCAAGTTTTAAAGACATCGACTTTGACTACTGTCAAATCATAAGAATTCTTCTTGGTAACATAAGAGGCTAGTGAATTCTTTTTATGGTGACCTTCTTCCTTAGGGAGCTCTTCATATTTAGAGGCTTTCACTGCTAATTCATAGAAATCACAAAATTGCATGTCTTGAAATTTCTTCCATAGTTTAATGTCCAACCCCTTTTGAGTTAGTTTTATACATTCAGTTTCTGGAAGTGTGATTCAACATTAACTTCTTATTTTTTTAATGAGTGATAAACATATCATCATTATCACCACTCTTCTTAGTTACTCTTGATAACTTTGCTATGCTAATCTTAGGTTTAGTTTTAAAAAAATGAGCATGAAGCAATCTTTTCATTTTAGCCAAAGAAAAAATTCCTAGGTAACAAAGTGTACCGCAAAAGGTGGTCCCTATTAAAGAATTCAAGATTAGCTTAAAGTAGTTAAACTTTTCATAATTAGCTAATTCTCCATATTGTATAGTGAATCTAGCGACGTGTTCAATGGTAGATTAACCATCTTCACCAGAAAGCCAGTTCAATTCAGGAATTTTGTAGCCATAAGGATAAGGATTATCTTGATCAATATGTTCTAAATAAGGTTTAAATAATTCTAGAAGGCCAAGATGTCTTAAACTAAGCCCGTACAATTCATGAACTGTTCTCTGACTACTTTTAGATCAACTTGTAGTCTCATTTGTGGTGAGTGAATAATGGGATTAAGGTTTATAGCTACAGTGTTACCTCCCAAACCATATTATGGTTCCTTAGCTTCAGCTTCTCCACCAAATCCTTGTCTATCTAAAATTTGGAGCCTGATTGCATATAGGTCATTACCTAGATTAATGCGAGGAGGCACCATAGGGATATCTACACACAATTGTAGAGGGATATATCTTTCGTCTACAAAGCGAGTGGCTAAAAGGCAGCTACATTCTCCGACTTTCATTATATTAGGAGCAGGATGCCCCTCGAGTCCTTCAGAGATTTTGTTGGGACCCGTTTCTGGAACCCAACCAATCGATCAACGTATCATAGCTTAACTAATATCACTTCATTTTTTTTTCATTTACACATCATTCAAAGTCATTTTTCCATTTTGAAATCATATATCCCATGTCTCCCATTTAATCCTTCATATTTAAAACGTATCCCTTAATTTATCAAAAACTTATTATTCCTTTTCTTTTGCCAAATGACACTTAATACCCTCGATTTATCAAAAATTGGGCAGCACCTCCTC
>JANKOE010000123.1:63881-97127 GCA_026284465.1 Erythroxylum citrifolium
ACTTTCAAAGAAGTTACATAAATAGTAACTATACAAATTCACTTTTTCAATTATAAAGATGTTACCCATGATACATGCACACTTAAAACACTCATTTCATACATTAACCTCCAACATCATTAGCAATATTACCCAAATTCAACACTAATTTCCTTATTTACCAATTCTGACGTCCAATCAAAGTTCGGGGTCCAACAGATTTGCTTTGCAAAGACAAGCAAATTTTGCCCACCAAATTGTATCATAGCAATATACAGTTTGTCAACCTTCGTTATTAAGAATTTGATTCCATCAATTGTGGAGGTCGCTTTAAATTTTAACTCTAAAACTTCATTTATGCTATTCTATTACAACGATTTTAGTTTCTCGCTTATAGGGAAGTTATCTGAAGACAAGGTTGCCTTCTCAAAAGTTTTTACCATATAGGATACAAAGCCTTCATTCCCTACTATTATAGGGACTTCTTGTTTCAAGATTGGAGGTAAAGCAATTTCTTTCCATTATGTGTTCCTGACATCATGGTCCTATAAGACTTGCCAAATTGTTTGGTGTTAATCTAGATCGTGGATGTGCCAAGGAAGAATTCTCCCATAATTTATACTCGAGTTCTATGGCGATATAAAAAAGCTTTGAAAAAATTCACAATCAATACTCTAATCAAGTTTGTCATTAATCATTCTATTTTTAATTACTAATTCTAATTATTTTATTAAAATGATCATTCATAAAATTATAAAAACATTTCCGCTGGGATTTGATCTCGTGACATTACTATGAATATCTTAATATTATAAAGTTGCATAATCTTCACTGGTAATGAGTAAAATTGGGTAAGCATTCTTCTATATTTGTAGTGAATACTTCGTTTTATTGAGTAATACGTCTTGTTAATTAATTTAAGTAGATGCACAATTACGCTGGTAAAAAATGGATTTCTAAGTTCCAGATAAAATTAAAAATTGAAACTATGGTTTAAATCCTACGGTACCTGAACAGATAAGTGTGTGTGTGTTTTAAGGAAGACGACAAAGGAAAAAAGTAGCATAAATGATATATGCTCAAACATATATAGTTTATCAAAAGTTTTCGAACTCGAATTGAATGTGAAAATTTTAGTTAGGTTTATGGCTTCCATCCATCCTAACGAGTTTGACGGAAGATGATTTATAAGTCATTGTTCTTTTTTGTTTTCACATAGAAGAGAACTTTTGATTTATTCGTGTTGGAGAGGAAAAAGAAGAAATGCTAATGGAAAGATTGAGCAACTGAAATCAGCTACTTTTCTTTTTTAACCTACGTACAGGATTGAAGAAGAACACATGAGTCACTTGGAATCTGATACGCTAGCTCCCTACTTTTATCCCATTAATCACCAAATAAATTCCAGATGGAGAGGGGTGAAAGAGTGACAGACAGACAGCAAGCAACCAAAACGATTAAAGCCAATTATATGAACAGAACAGATAGGTCAATGCCAAGAATGATTCAGAGATGAAAGTGATACTTCTCTTCACTTACATAATCGCCCAAAACGCAGAAACTTTTTCACCACGGAAACCGGTATTCACGACGCTGACATGGGGAAGTCTGTTTTGTCTTGTTAAATTTATATATAGACAAGGAGTGTTCTTATCAAACTGAAACTTAATTTGTTTTATTATAATTAAGAATTTCCTAACAGGCAGGTAATATGTGAGGGTTACTTAGTCATACTTTATAGTATTTTTTATGATCTACAAACAAAAAAATAAAAAGAGATATTGGAAAAAAATACTTTAGTATTTTTTATTTTTCAATTTATTTTGCTATTTTACTCCATGAATTTAGAGAGGAGAATATATCTGCAAGTTGAGACAAAGAAGAGAGCCTGGAAAGGGAGGATGGAAAGAGAGAATAATAGGGACCAAAAATTCCAACTTAAGAGTGAGAGTGACGGGCATTTGATGGTGGTGACAATCATATCTCCATCACAGTTCCATTTCATGTTGTCCAAAAAGAGAGCGACGCGGAAGAGTGAGGAGGTGAAAGTTTGGGTGCTTACATGTAAGACCATAGAAGAATCATCATCCATGGCGTATAATAGAGCCATAGACAAAGTGCTGAAACACTGTGCTTGTACTGTACACTAGCCATGTGAGATTTTGCCTGCCTACAACGCTACTATATATACTTATATACGATACAAACAGCAGTATTAGTGCCATTAACATAATTCCACAACCTAAAATCCCTTGTAATTGTCCATGGGATGAACAACTTTAGGTCTCATGGCAGTAAAGACAGAGGAAAGTAGATAGGAGAATAAAGCTTGGCATGGGAACTAAAGATTGAAGACTGATCTGTTTAGCCCATTTGAACAGGATAGAAGCATAGGGTACTCTTGTTGCAGTACATTGCTTGTCCAACTCAAAGAAGCAGAATTTTGAGCTAGCACTGGTGGTGCTGTACAGTACATTAAAGAGTGCACTAAATTTTGACACGTCCTTCTCACGGCTCTGCCAGCTATGTGAATCACCAGTGAATTATTGCACCATTCATAACTCCAACAATTTACTCTCTACTTTGTCTCGTATTTATCTCTTACATCACTTGAATCAAATACACTTGAGTACATCCCACATCTTGCTGTATGTTTTAAATGCTGCAGAACTTAAGCCTGATCAGCTATCCCAGTAAGATACCTTAATGAGACAGATAATGTAGACAAATCTTAGTTTCTATTGTTGTTTAACTTTAGAGAAAATCTTGAGGAACGGGACCACCTACAGAACCGATACTCAAACCTGAAACCGACAAATTCCTATGTGAAATGAAAATATTGCTCCGGCCACTAATACGAGAATTTGGCAGGCCTTTTTGTGGAAGCAAATCACAACAAACAAAACAGTAAACTTTCTTTGTTTTAAAGTTGCTAACAATTCGTTATCTCAACTGATTCATATTAACACATAAAGACACCAGAATATGTAGCCTATGGTCTCCATCATCTTTTATCACCTTTCCCTTCAACTCTCTAAGGGTCTATTTATAGTACTCCAAGTACCATAAGAACTTTGCCAGCTTCCACCAACTGAGCAGTGAAATTTTCAATCTTCTAATAATGGATGCTAGAGCAGCCGAAGCTAGGCGGGGTTTGAAAGAGAAAGATATCAGCAGAGATGATTTTGTCGTCGAAGACGATCTGGAAGATGATATGGAAGAGGAGGTAGGTGGTTCTGCTGGTTTTGTTGACGACGAAAAGAAGGGAGGAGTTAGGGCTGTGAATGGGAAGAGAAGCACCAACGGTGGCGTTTCTAGTGGAGGCGGCGGAGGTGGCATGTCGCTGCCGTCTTGCCAGGTGGAGAAGTGTGGAGCTGATTTGACTGATTCCAAGAGGTACCATAGGCGCCACAAGGTCTGTGAAGTTCACGCAAAGGCACTTGCGGTCGTGGTTGCTGGTGTCAGGCAGCGTTTTTGTCAGCAATGCAGCAGGTATTTCTTCTCTAGAACTCCTTCCAGATTATTGATAGTTGTATTCTGTTTCTGCCAAATGATGAACTTCTATCCTGAATTCCTTTTGCTTTCTCAATCCTAGTGGCTCAGGGATGGCTGTAAAAGGAGTATTAGTATCAGAAGTTCAAATGTCACATGCTAATGTACATGCAACTAAAGACTAGAGCATTTATTTCTTGAGTTCATGATAACAAGATTAGTGGGACATGGGATATGATCTCAATGGAACGTACATGGAAGAGCGAGCTGTTAAGCTATTGAGAGATATTTCACTTGAATTTTTGCTCCGAACATTTCTTTTTACTTGCATATACTCACAAGCAGAACATGGTACATTCAACAGTTGAAACGAAAGTAAAATATAGAGCAAAATTTCGTCGATATGTTTCAGAATGAAATTTTTGCAAGGTTTGTCTGATGGATAATATTGGCCAATGATTCGATATCGATAACTTGACTGTAATTAATAGGATCATGGAACAATCTATCAGCTCAAAATGCATCCATTATAGTGGTGAAAAGGAGATTTTGGAATGGTTGTTTGGACTTAGATTAATAAATTTTTCATGTAAGGGCACACATATTTTCAGTAGAGTTTGATGTACAAGATCATCTGGCTTACTTGACAGAGAGTACGCATATCAATTCAATTCTCCAACAAGGTGGAGGGGAGATGAGAATGTGAATGTGAATGTGAAAGTTAAAACACTTTTTGTTACTGTGATTCTTTTAACTCTTTCTGTTTTCACATAATCTGATCTCTTTACTTCCAATGACGACGAAGTACTATAAGCTGTCAGGTTCCATGAGCTGTCAGAATTTGATGAATCGAAGAGGAGCTGCCGCCGGCGTTTGGCAGGACACAACGAGAGGCGTCGGAAAAGTTCGTCTGAAACATATGCAGAGGGGTCAGGGCGCAGAGGGGCTGTAAGTCAGTTCAAAGAAACCCAGTGGAGGCCAGCCGATGATAGAGGCAGCAGCAGATTTAACACAACTGTCCCTGCAAATCCCACTTGCAAACGATCCCAGATCAGATGAACCACTAAATCTTGCATGCTCCCTCTCTTCTGTCATCAAATGATTTAAACCATTACTGTGCTATAAAATCTATGATATATACAAAAGATATATCAATAAGATTGCTAAAGTCTGTAATATCTGCATACAATCTATGTCCTTTGGCTCCGACATGTTGCAGAGTCTTAGTTTATGTCAGGAAAAATTGAGGTCTGTTGGGTTGATCATGGAGAGTATGTCTCCGAGTTGGATGTGTTATAATGCGCATAGGGTGTTAATCTCCTTGTTGGTGCTTATAAATAAGATCGCATCCTTGTGTATTTCCTCTGCAGAAAGTATCCGCTTTTGTACAATTTATAGTATATTCGACTCAAGCTGGTGCAGGAATGGTGAGATTTTCTCTTCTATGGCTATGATGGTCAACACCAACTTGTTAAAGTTAACAGAATTCTTGTAACACTGGAGACCAAAACTGAGGTACAACAAGAAAAGAAGGAACGACAGACACAAGTTCCATTATAATCAACATAGAATATCTACTAACTTGTCTTTTCTGATGTAGTTCATACCCGAAACAAAGAGCGATCAAGTCTTATGTTTTAGAACTCCCATATTCTCGATTAGATCCAAGAGAGAAGAATAACTAGAAATACTTTATTTTTGTTATCACAAGAGCCAGTCCAATCACTGTTAACAAGTTATTTCCGTTTCTCTTTAACCAAATTCCAAGGTCAGTTGTTTGGACCTTTTACACTTTACAAACCATTAAATTTCAGTCATGTCTTTCGAATAATGTTTTCTTCTTAGGCTCATCTTATGAATTGTGATTCTAAAGGATTTGATGGAATTATACAATCATCAAATTCCTCTTTTTTTGTGTATACTTTTCTTTCTTTTCAATCTTTCAAAGTAATGGTGCTAGAATTCAATGATTCCAAAGATAATCTTACATTTGAGGGTATGATGAACAAGACACATTGGTGAATAGTTATGAAATTCGACGATTCCAAAGATAAACGCTAAGTGTATGGCTCTCGGTACAATTTTTTTTTTTTATATAAACAGGGAAAGAAGAACAAACTAAACTAAATTAGTACGTAGAGCGGCGGTATAACGCGTCATGCTGGTCTCGAAGGAGACAGTCCAAGACAGTAATCGGAGGCTCCAGGAAAATATACAAGCCGGGGCCGGTCAGGATAGCAAGCGAGGCGAGGTGGTCCGCGCATTGATTCCCCTTCCTAGGAAAGTGCTGGAGCTGGATTTCCCAATCGCGCTGGACGAGTCGCCAATGTGTTTGATAGACATATTCCAAAATTCATGATGTTGCTCAAATCTATAAAATTAAATTAAGATGTCATTAAGTAAACAAGGATATCGGTTTGTCTCTTGCAAGTTTATGGAAGAAAATGAACTACTACTATTGTATTACCAGTAATCTATCTGGAGATCCCTATATCTTCCAGAAAACCAATGCTGTCAGAGTATAAACCCATTCTGGAGAAGATTAGCGACAGACTACACAATTGGACCGCCAAATCCTTATCACTAGCAGGTAGAGCATAGCTGATTTCATCAATCTTAAGCTCTCTACAAATATATTGTACATCTCATCTAGTAATTCCGAACTCTGTTATCAAACAAATGGAGAAGTATCTCAAGATATTTTTGTGGAATTAATGGAGATGGAAGGGGTGAGTAAAGCAAAGGTTAAATGGAAGGAAGTATGCGTCCTTAGAGAACATGATGGGCTAGGCTTCATCCCTGTCAAGACTGTTAAGAAAATAATGCTAGCAAAAAGTGCTCTCGGAGACTTCTAAGGGGAGGGAATTCCTTACGGGTGAGATGAGTGAACAGCTATTATATCAAAGAAAGACACTTTTGGAGCTTTACATGTCCAAAGAGTGCTTCCACAATTTCCTCAAACGTTTTCAAGGTTAGAAATTCGACAAAAGAGAATATCTTACACCAAGTCAAGTGGGAGATAGGAAGAAGACATACTTTTGGAAGGACAATTGGACTCAATTTGGGGAGCTAGACTATATGAATGAAATATAATCACTTAGGCTATGTTTAGTTGAGTGTTTATTAATAGAATGGAATAGAATGTAATATTATTCCATCATTTGAAATGAGAGTTTATAATGAAATAGAATGAGATTGGATGAAAGAGGAGGGTTTCATATTACATCTCATTCCATCATAAATAGTAAAAATGAGAAACCTTCAATTTAGGAGGTTTAGGATAAAATATAAAACGATAAATAATTTTTCACTATATAACATTATAAACCCCTCTTCTAAATAACATTTCACTATATTACATTATGAACTCTTCCATCCCTCTCAAACAACAATTTTCTAATATTACATCAACTTCTATTCCATTCCACTATAAATCATTCCATTCCATTAAAAACCTTACGTCCAACCAAACATAGTCTTAAGGATATTTTCCAACGTGATAACACTAACGGGTCTGCAAAAGTTATGTCCTACCAGATTGGTATGGAGAAGTTATGTCCTACCAAGGACAGCCTACACTCTCTAGTTAGCAATAAAGGGCAGACTTAAGAAGGAAATGGAGTCCCTATACCACCTATTGTTCAGGTGTACATACTCAAGAGAGGCATAGTCCTACATCATGCAAAGATGCAGAGTAAGACCCCTTAAAGAATATTGGCAAGAAACAATTGAGTGGTGTAGCAAGCTCAACTGTGATACCAAGGAGAACAAAAAATATTCTAGATTGCACTAACATACTTTGTGTCCAAAATTCGGGAAAAACGAAGCTCCAGATCTTCAGGGACCAAATCTCATCTTTATGAAGTTTTAGGGTTGACCATCCCCAAAGCATCCAAGACCTTCTGTGCATGCATAGACTGCTACGTTTCTAGAATCCTAGCTAAATGTTTTAGCTACATATTTAAAAAAGTAGCTAAAAACATTTGGTTGGCCAAATAATATTACGCTTTAAGATATATCTAAGTATAATTAATTTTTTTCATGTAAGATGAAATGTTTGATGTATTTATAAGCACTTGCACAACCATTAAATAAATTTTACATTTTCTTTAAGATTATTCGTCAATAATCTAAGTACGTTTTTATGGTAGGTTGACGAAGCTTTTTATGGTCATTCTTTTCGAAGTTCCATGTTAGAAACTCAATAGTAATAATTAATTAATACCCCAACTATAATGGTTGTGTTGAATAATACAATCTAGCGTCTATCTAAACTAAGCATAAAATAATGAATTCCACATATATTTCATCAAAGAGAAATTGATATAATTATTTTTCTAGACAATTCAAAAAAGATTCCAAGATACAGTGATTTGAGACTCGATAAATAAGGTAAAGAAATTTCCTATGTCTAGATCCCCAACAAGGCTCCTTACACGTTCAAAGACATCACTTGAAATAGATAAAGATCTTCCCCTTACAGTTGGTTCATTTAAGACAGTTAGTTTCATTGGTTGTTGGAAGCCTTAAAATTTTGATTCATTGCTTCCCTCTTCTAATAACTTCTTGGCTCTATCTAAACTAGCAGAAGATACATTAATTGATTTCCCAGTTGCAGTATAGAATAGTGAATTACATTAACCCCACATCCATGCGTTTCACCTAAGGAACAAATAGTATAGAACAATCACCTTAATTTCTTCACAATCCATTGAAAAATTAAATCTCAAAAACTAAATAAGCTAAATCAAATGGTATAAAAAAACCCAAATTCAAATACATGCATACTTGATTGAATGATTCCATCATCATCACGATGAACAGACAGAGTTTTCACAGTCGATGACAGTTTCAAAACTACCAATTTGCCTAATCTTGTACGGATCGTCAGGACATCACCACCACGTCCATTTTCATCTAAATTCTTTAGAATATTTGAGCAACCTTTATACAACACATAGTATATACAATCAACTATTCATCTAATAGCTTTTTAACAAAAAATGAGATATAGAAAATAAAGAGAGAGAGTTAAGTCGAATGGTACTAAAAACCTTGAAGAAGAAGATTGGCCATTGAAGACAAGTGGTGATTAGACTTTAGTGAACAAATTTTACTGTGCATTGATTTGTTCTTCAACGAGAAGGATTCTGTTGGATACCTCCCATCTAAACTCATTTTCCACATTAGAAAATGTATGCCACGTCAACATTTTATGAAGAGTTTATATTATCAGTTTTATTTTTTAAATGCAATAGAAACTAAAACACGTCATTGATATAAAGAACAAACATGGTAAAGAGCAAAGAAAAAGCCCAAAAATTCATTGCATTGAAAGGTTTAACCTTTTCATTCTAAAAGCTTTGGGCCGAAGTCAACTATTGCATTAACAAAACTAAAATTCTATAAGGCAACTATATAAATTGCATTAATTTAAAATAGTATCAATACTTAAAAAGAGGGGGGGGGGACTCATCCTATGAGGGTTTGTTGAAACAACATGACTAACAAGATCCTAAAACCAATATCCAAGAAATTCTCAATATAATAATTAAAGATTTTAAGGGAACAAAATCACAAAACCTATTGAAAATATTTTATAAAAAATTGGTTTTTATTGTTAGTTCTTTTTTCTTTTTATGTTGTCACCAGAAGATAAGCAAGTCCTTCCAGCCATTATGACATAAAGGATAACACAACATGACCACACATTAGCAGTTGCACCATCAAATCATGTAATCAAGGAAGTAATTTAAGAGTTAAACATAATTATTTACCTTCAAATCTCTGTGGTACATGCCCTCACTATGACAATTTGACACTTCATCAATAAGCTATTGAAAGTACCTCTTTGCTTCATTTTCTAGCTATCTTTCATGGTGAACCTGTAAAATGAAATCAAGTTAGGACACGTGCCAATTACCACGTAAGGAGTAGAAAATTGGAGACCAAAAAAAGGAAAATGTTGATCATGCATTGGTTTATTTTAGCCCCCTAGAAAAACTACAACAAACCAGAAGATACAAGAAACTAAACAATTCTATCGAAAAGTTTGCCACCAGTAACAAACTCAAGAACAATATATATCTCTAAATTAATTAATTACTACAACGTGAAAGGACTGAGAGTATGTTTGTAATTGTTGTGACAAAATCATCTAACAAATGGGAAAGATCCTCTCAAAATTTAACTATATAAAATGGGAAACATACAATTTGTACAAATATTTCTACTAAAAATTAAGTTTCAAGCATACTACATTTCTTGGTTTATTTCTTTTTTTGTTAATACATACTTGAAACACTACCTTGTCTCGCTCCCTCACACACAAGAAGTTTTTGTGTGGTGAAAAAAGGCAAATGAATTGTTATCCACGACACAAAGAGAATTAGTAGACATTCTTTTGCAAATGAAATTTTCCAGACTCGTTATATTCAACACAACTAATCCAAATGAGACCTAAAGAAGCAAATACCTCTTAATCTCTTAACCATTAGGTTGAAGTAACAATATTCAGGATAACACAATAACAAATAAAAACCTCAAAAAATAAAGCGACAACAACAGATGACACTCTTGCTATCTTTGCAATTTACTTGAAGTGATGGTAATAAGCAATAAAAAAAAGCCAAGTTCTAGAGAAAATTATTCCAATCATATTAAAATGTTAGTTGAATAAATAGATTTAAAGTTATAGAAGCACAAATAAGTCAAATGTAAAGCCCATTCATAAAATAAAACGAACCAAACAGCCCATCCCAGCCCAGCCCATAACTAATAAGTTGTATAACAACAACATATGGAAATAAACATTAAGAGAACCAATGAAGCCACCATATTTTCTTCATCTTTCTCTCCATTCACACTCTTTCATCTACATGTAACACTTCCCTCATAGGTTCCCTCACTGTGTTCGTTCTGCAGAAAAATTAGAGAAAGTTGTGGAGGTTAACATCCCAAAATCTCTCACACTTAGGTAAATTTCTAGCTGCAATTTTGTGACTATTTTTGTGAATTTTGATCATTCTATACTAGTTTATAGTTGGATTGTACATTGTCATTGTTTAGGACAATAATTGAAGTTGTATGAACAGATAAAAATGGAGAAAATGTGCTAAAATTTTGATAAAAGAATAGTAGATAGAAGAAAAGAAGAGGGTGAAGAAGGTGACATCTTTTGAAAATTTAAGTTGCGTGTAGGGACAAAATAGGAAAATCCAAAAGTGAAGGGTAAATATGGAATTTACTTCCAAGAAGGGTGTTTTTGGTATTACTTGAAATGGATGAGGGTGAAATAGAACTTTTAATTAGTTAAGGGTATTTTGGTAATTATGATGGTTATGTTAGTTAGGATATTAATTTTTATAATTAAGAATAAATTAGAAAAGAGAATAAGGTTAGATTATTAAGTATGATTAGGTCAGAAATTTTTTTGTAAATTAGTTTGATAGAATTTTGTAAATTCTGGGTCCGAAAGTCAGATTAAGGAATATTTTAAACTATCAATTAGTTGAGTTTGAAATCAAGGTAAGCATAACCTTGAAATTTGCTTTTAAAATAAAGTATCGTTTTGTTATTAATAAATTATATTTTGAATTAGTCACCAATTTAATTAATGATTAATGGTTTCATGCATGAATTACAAAGTGTTTCGTATTTATATTTTGTTATGTATATTGAAGTGTATTAATTGTTATTTTGGCAAAAATGTGTTATTAAATAAGGACTGGTTGAAACTATCTTGTGAACAATTGGTGAAAATCGAGAATTAATAGCTTGCCTAGGATAGGCTATATTCGATTGTCTTATATGGATATGTTGAGTTGATATGAGTGAGTGGCAGCTAGGTATCTGTCTGTAAAGCAACTACCAAGTCATCCTAAGTCCCAAGGATGTCCTATGTCGATGGTTAGGTATCGGAGTGGTACCGAAATATCCTGAGTCTTAGGGATATCCAGTGTCAATGACTAGGTAATGGAGTAGTATCGGGGTACCAAGAGAGATCAAGAAATTGAAGTACCTTGTGTCGATATTTATACAATTAATTACATGTCCACTGGGTAAGCGATTATGATGAGATGAGCCAACAAACCATTGGATGTAAGTCTATTAGGTTAAACTGGGCCCAGGCAATTCAATTAATTATTAAATAAAGCATAAATGACATTTATGTATTAATTTTTGTGTTAACCACTGTTTGGTAAAAATTTTGTGATGCGTATCAATTGCTCATATTAAAATGAGTATTGATGTGTGTCTTTGTATTATATGAATGTTTCAATCACTTGACTAAGTTTTATAATTATTTTTTAAGTTATTTGATTTTAAAGGTACAATCGATTATCCTTACTGAGTAGGCAGCTCACCCTTTGCCATTATTTTTTTTAGGAGATTGAATAATTGCTAATAACCCTAGTGTACAAGTCGAACCAAATGGTGTTTAGGTGGAACCAACAGATTAATTGAGTAAAGTTGTTCGATTGTATATATTTTTTAATGTGACAGTTTGGATAGTTGTGTTATATAGAATATTTTTGTGTTTGACAAACAATCCTCTCTTTTGGAACTAATAAGGAACTGGATAATTAATGATATGTTTCGAGAACTATTTAGATAATTGTGGTTTAAAAAGTTTAGGAGCGTCACATCAAATGCATTAAAAAATCCAACCAGAAAGGTATTGCAGATATCAAAGCATCAAAGGCACATAGAGAACAATAAATGAATATGAAGAACTCAAGAACAAAGATAGCTCCATCATTGGTTGACACAACAAATGGAACTCTTGACTAATGAAGAGAAGAAGAACAAAAATATAGCCTTTCATCTGCAAATAAGAGGGAGATTAAAAGTAAAAACTATCGAACATACCAAAGAACCGTGCAAATATTCTAGTGAAGAAGCACAAGTTACAAGAAACATTAGATGTCATGGTAGGTAGAAGAGGCTTTATGATGGTACTAATGCTAAATACTCTTTGAAGAAATTGTATGTATGAAGTAGTAAGCCAGTTAGTTAACTACTAAATCCATTAAAGCAAAAGTAAATGTCAAAACATAACAAAAAGAATCTTCTTAGAGAAACTGAGTAGGAAGATGGAAAAAAAGATGCCATGGAAACTTAAACAATTTTCAAGAAGATGCAATGGGAATTGAGACATTGTTCAACAAGGAAAATAAGCAACAAATGATCAAAATATGAGAATGGTTGATGCATTACTCGAGTATTCCGTATGCACTATACAGCATATACTTTGTAAACTACCATAGAAGACAGAACTACAATTCAGCAAAAGGTATTTGCAACTATTTAATTAGCAAAGCCCTAAACTTTCGAATCAACTTTGTATATACAACCTCTAGTTGCAAGTTAACTACTGAGATATCAAACAAATTCAAAAAGAAAAAATGCAAAGTATACTCGTGTCTCTCCAAATACTTCCCCTTTAAATCTTGTACTAAAGAACTCATTGAGCTACAACATCAGACATGAACTCGTCCTCATCTACCAAACAACAATCATAACAAGATCTTAAAATGTGAAGGGAATAACACTAAACACACTATATCTCATTATAAGCAATGAACTAAGTGATGAGTGTTCAATTCTTGTCAAATGGTTGCAATTTCAAATCTCCAACTTTGTACCAAATTTATCTAGAACTCAAGGGAAGCCTGAAAACAGATCCAGATGATGTGTTGTTCTTGCGACAATGGCCTAGTGAAGAGCACACAAAGAGGCCAAGAACCCTCATGTGGATAAAGACGAAGACGGACGAGCACTAAAGACGAAGATGGACGAACACACTAGACTAAGATGAAGACAGACAGGTGGACAAAGATGAAGACGGGTGTGTGGACGAAGATAAAAATAGACATGCACACACTACACAAAGACAAAGACGAAGACAAAAACGAAGACAAAGACGAAGACATATAAACATTTTAGTTGTTGGAAGCCGATGACAAAGGCGAAGATAACTTAAACAGATGAAGATTACTTCTTAATTAAGTTATCAATATGCAGAAAACGATGTTATTTCTATCATCTTTTGTTCTTATTCTTTTGGCTACGAAAATATTTTTGTACTCAAATAGTTTTAGCTACGAAATCTATTTTTGTAGTTGATAATATGGAATTTGTGTCTTTTAGCTACGAAAACTATTTCGTAGTTAAAAATATTTAGCTACAAAAATATATTCGTAGAGAAAAGAAAAGGAACAAAAAACAATGAAAACGAAAAGGTCTTTTGTTCTTTTTTTTTGGTAAATAAAAGAGCTAACAACTAGCTAGAGCGAATAATAGGATTAATGTGCCGAGAGGAGTATTAATGATAACATCATCGTGGCCTAAGAGGTTATTCATTCTATGAAAGGCTTCCAGGGTAGATCGGGGTGGATGGCCATCAAGGTTGATCTCGAGAAGGCTTATGATAGAGTCAGATGGGATTTTTTGCAGGATACTCTTCTTGATGTCGGGCTTCCTTCGCATCTTATCAGAATCATTATGACCTGTGTCTCGACTTCTTCTATGCAAGTATTATGGAACGGGGGGGTGACGGATGAGTTCAAGCCTACTCGTGGAATCAGACAAGGGTGTCCGCTTTCTCCTTACCTTTTTGTTATGGGGATGGAAAGGTTAGGACATTTGATCAAGAATGTTGTTGCAAACAATTGTTGGAAGCCTATCAGACTTGCGCAGGGTGGTCCTTCTATCTCTCGTCTTTTGTTCTTCTAAACAGCTATAAAAACAAATTTCGCAGTTAAAAACTATTTAGGTACGAAAATATCTTCTTAGTCAAACTCAATAAGGATTTAGAAGAAAAGTTAATCTCTCAACGTCCCCCACCCCCACCCCACAACAACAAGTTGTCTCATTAAAGATGACAGTCTTGGCCTAGCCCAGCTCGTCTTTGGTCCAGGTTGACCGAGTCATGGGTCACTAGTTGGGCTCAGTTTCGGGCTGTCCCGACGGGGCCCAGCCCATGGCCAGATGGAAAAGTATAAAATGGCGTCATTTTGTCAAAAATTTTTAGAAAAAGGTTAGCCTATGGCTCGACCCATTGGCGTCCTTATGTCTCACAAAATTTTAAGATACAAACCCTCAAAACAATCTCAAAAAAATCAAACAAGGATAAAAATCTAACAATCTTTTAGGAATGTCAAAATTAGCCTAGCCCGATCTGACCCGATTTTGGCCCGTATTGACTGGGACAGCCCTTGGCCCGACCGTTACTTCAAAAAGACATCATTTTTAACATTTTTCTTTATATATATATATGGTGGCCCGACCCATTGACATTCCTACCCTCTTTTCCCTCTTTTTGTTTTTATCACTTTTGAATATTGTGGCCGCACTTTCTATCTTTATTCTAGAGCAAGGTTCAAATAAGTTATTTATAGGCACCTCTTGACTTTACAATTCAGAACCCTAATTGAACTGAACTAACTAAATCACATTTTATCCTAATTAGATTAGGATCACATTATCCAATAGGATGGCATCCTTATCTAAATAAGACTATAAGATCTATCTACATCCCAACTAACAAGATAAGAGATTATATTTAATTAGTACAATCATATCTTTGGATGATCCTCCCACATAGTCTTATCTTTTAGAACTGATATATATCTACTATTATCTTATCTGTTACGTCATCCAAAATCTCTATCCATTAATGATGAGTTTCAGGTACATTGGTACATGGTTTCTACATGAATTATAAAACCATCTACAATCACCAAAATTCTCAAAATATGGTTAGATACTCATCACAAACTGTAGACACATATATGATCGCATAATATTCTAGAAGCATGCATGAAACTATTAAGACATAAGAATAACATTTTTCATCTCAAACCCGCTCGTACTGTACAGTTGACATGCCATGGAATGTACCATATTTCACTGGACTATGAATCCAGAGATGCGCCAACAATGTAGTGAAAGAGAGGAGTGACTGAGGAGGCTTCGTGGCAATGTCAGCTTCGACACACCAACTTGATAATAGAGGAGGACTGATATAGAGGAGTGGAAAAAGTCAATGAAACAGGGATTGAACGTTAAAGAGTAAAATTGAAAGGAGGAGAAAATTAGAGGTTTGTATTTATTCAACATTTTTTTATACTTCAACCTTTTTTTTTATATTGCCAAGAAATTTTGTGGTCCATTGACATACAATAATCTAGAATGATAAGATCTATTTTTGTATTGTTTTAATGCTGATATGATATAAGAAAAACATAATATTGATTATAAGCATAAATGTTGTTAAGATATATGTTATATATTTTATTATTTAATTTTGGCATTATTAGATAATTGGACCTATAAGATATGTAACTTCAAGATTTACATTGAATTTAATTGGGTGATGATAGCTAGACCATAACTTGGTGTGATTAAACAACAAATATGATTTGACTTGGATTCAAAAAAAAGACTATCTTGGATAATATTTTAGATGTGATAGAACTCTATCTTGACTAGAGGTTTGCTTGATTATGGCCATGTAAGCTGAAAGGTAGTATGTGAAATCAGCAGATGGTGTGTGTGTGACTCTTGTATTCCTCTATTTTGTTGGCTGCACAATTTCTGGAATTTTAGGGCTGTGAGCTTTTAGCTTTGTGAGAGTCACTTGGATGAAGAGATTAATGTGTTGATTTTATGTTGTTGAAAAATTCATCTTGGCGCTGCGATGTTTATTGATTTCTTGGTGTATGACTCACAGCTAGGGTGTTATGTGAATTGCATGTGTCCTCTGTTAAAGGATGGCTGCAGGTTGTGCAGTTGATGTGGTGAAGGCTGTGAGGGTGTTGTTCACTATGGTGATGGTGTGGCTTTTGTTGGTCCTTGTGTAGAGGTTTATTTGCTGGACTTGTAATGCGTGATGTGCTGCTACTGTAGCCATGAGTTGGTACTGAAATTTGCATAAATCAGCCTATATTTTGTAAACAATTTTTAGATCTAATTCGGAGGAGCTAAACCCATCGGGAAGTTGTTTTGTTTCTATCTCAAGTATTTTCTATTTTGTCCTTAGTTATTTAATCACTTGAGTTGTTTATTTATTGTCTTTCATTAAAAAATTGTTGAAAGAAATCCTTTGTTGAGGTTAACACGAGTCGTTCGTGTGTATTGGGTGTAAAAAAATTTCACGAGAAGTGAGGTTGAGAGATAATGTCAAAGGTTGAGTGGTGTCGGCCCAGTAAAGCCTTGCGTAAATTTATTGTACTTTGGTGAAGTGATTAAGCTGGGTGAGGGCTCTGCAGACGTAGGCAACGTATGCCGAACTCCGTTGACAAATCTCGATATTGATTTATTTTATTCCTTTAATTTTCTAATTTTTTTGTGTTTGCTAGAAACGAATCGAAAAGTTTGTGAAACTACTCCAACCACTTATACGATTTTTCAATTAGTATCAGAACGGGTCACCAAATCAAAACTTAGTAGTAAGTTGGTGTAGATCCGAGTTTCGCTAACATGGCTACAAAAGAGGGTGCATCGATCACCAGACCAGCACTGTTGGATGGCTCTAACTATCCTACATGGAAATCACTTATGAGAGTCTTCATCTAAGCTCTGGATACAAAAGCTTGGCATTCTGCAGTACATATGTGGACACATTTGATGATTATTAATGATAAAGGAGAGACAGTTCAAAAATATCCATTTGAATGGACAAAAGCTGAAAAAGAAAGTGCATTTGGAGATTCACAAGCAATGCATGCAATTTTTAGTATTGTTAATGAAGGACGCTTCTCAATGATATCAACCTGTGAATCGGCTAAAGAAGCGTGAGATGCTTTGCAAACTATTCATAAAAGGTCTAAATCTGTGATAGCGTCAAAACTACAGATGTTAGCTGTGACGTTTGAAGAACTGAAGATGGATGAAAATGAGACTATTGGGGACTTTCATGAAAGATTGCACGATATACCGAATCAGGCACATCAACTTGGGAAGAAATATTTCAATCTGAAACTAGTCAAGAAGACGTTGAGATCACCACCTCCAAGATTTATTCTGAAAATGACAAAAATCGAGGAGGCTCGTGACATCAATGACTTGTCATTGGAGAAGGTAATTAGAATTCTTACCAATTTCAAAATGAATTTGTTGAGGGGCAAACAAGAAAAGAGAAAAGGATTTTCACTACAAACTGAAACTGGAAAAGACATAAATGATGCAGAAGATGAATCTGACGAGAATGAGGGTATGGAATTATTGACAAGAAATTTCAACAAATGGTTAAAGAAAGTGAAGAAGGATATATTCGATTTTAGGCAAAATGCTGAGATCTCATCAAATTGTAATCTCAAACAATAAGGGAAAACTCAAAAGGGTGAAACAAAAGTGAACAAAATTCAATGTCATGAGTGTCAAGGCTTCGAACATCTGTAAGGGGAATGTGCTAACACCTTGAAGAAGAGAAGTCCTATATAAGCACTTGAAGTGAGAATGAATCCGAAAGTGAGTATGGTAGTGAAGAAGAAGCTGTTAATAGTATTGTGTTAGTTACTTAGTACAGCAAAAGTTTAGTTACTTGTTTAACAGTAACCGAGAAGGAAGTAACTGAAGACAAAAAAGTGAGAAAATTGGGAAATTTTAGAAAAAACGCAAACAATTCAGCTCAAAGCTCAATCTCATATTGTGACAGTGATGACAGTACTTCAGATGATAAAAAGGAAGGTATTTATGAAGCCTATGAGTTAACGCATAGTAAATGGGTCCAAACGTGTAAGAAAAATGAGAAATTGAAGTAGGAAAACTCTTCCATGAAGAACATCATTCAAGATCTAGAGAAGAAGTTGTTGTCTACATTAGATGAGCTTGGTGAAACAAAATTAAAGTTGGTCAGTATAGAAAAAGGAATAAGAATGTTAAATGGAGGTACCGAAAAGCTAGAAAAGTTGTTTGAAATTGGTAAGGCTAAAGGAGACCTTCAAGGCATTGGCTATAGAGGTAAATGTTTCAAGTCAAAAGATGAGAAAATTGGTGCAACCAGACTGTCCAAGGAGAAATCTCAAAGAAAAATCGAAGGCTTGTACCTATATGTCACTTTTGTGGAGTGATTGGGCACATAAGATCGAAATGTTACAAGTTACAAATGGTGTTTCAAATGGGTCAAAATCGAAAATATAGACACTCTCCATTAAATTTTTAGCAACAACCTATGGCATCGAAGCAAACTTGGATTAGAAATGGTCAATTACAAGCACAAAGATGTTGTAAAGGAAAAACAAAAAATTCTCTAGATTCATAGTTAGTTACTGTTTGTGAAGAAACCATTCAGACAAAGGATAAGTTAGTTACTTCAGAAGAAGAAACCGATGACAAAGATAATACAACAAAGAATAAGGCGAAGTTTGAATTTCTTCAAGGGGCAGAGGGACTGTGTACTTTACATTTTTAAGTGTTTTCTTTTTAAAAAAAGAAAATGAAACTTAAAAAAAAAAGAGAGAGATTTGTCTTCTTTAGTTTTTATGTTGCCATTGTCATCCCATCTTTTAGTAGTTTGCATTGTGACTTCTATTTGGCTCCACCGAAGACTCTTCAGCTATCTCATCAGTATAGGTGTCTCTCACTCAGGTATCTCTCTCTCTTTCGGACATATCTCTTGATGTTTTGAATGATGGTAAATTGTCATCTTGGTGTGCTTATGATTCTTCTGCCGCTCCTATTGTTGATTCTTATGATTCTGTGTTTTGACACTGTTTTGTCAAAAGGGGGAGACGTCAAATTGTTTTTTGTGATTGTTCTATTCAGGGAGAGATTTCAAGGTATATGCATGACTATTCGTCTTGCTTTTTGGCATCTTTTTGCCACAAGGGGAAGAAATTTGGATGATTGGATAATTTTGATGTTCTTTGGAACTTGATATTTGATTAAGGGGGAGTTCTTTTTTTCATCTCATGTAGAATGTGCATTTGATGTTTATATGTCCAATTATCTCCTTTAGGAGTAGTTTCAAATATGTGACAAATAATGCAAAAAATAGGGGGATTGTTCAGATATGTGTTATATGTCTTATTATTTAATTTTGGCATTATTATATAATTTGACGTATAAGATAATGAAGCTTCAAGATTTACATTGAATTTAATTGGGTAATGATAGCTGGACCATGGCTTAGTGTGATTAAACAACAATTATGATTTGACTTGGATTTAAAAATAAAAAAGGCTATCTTGGATAATATTTTAGATACTCTATCTTGAGTAGAGATTTAGTTGATTATGGCCATGTGGGTTGACAGGTAGTATGTGAAATCAACAGATGGTGTGTGTGTGACTCTTGTATTCCTCTGTTTTGTTGGCTACACAATTTTTGGAATTTTGGGGTTATGAGATTTTAGCTTTGTGAGAGTCACGTAGATGGAGAGATTAATGTGTTGATTTTATGTTATTGAAAAATCCATCTTGGTGCTGCGGTGTTTATTGATTTCTTAGTGTATGACTCACGACTGGGGTGTTCTGTGAATTCCGTATGTTCTTTGTTGAAGGTCGGCTATAGGTTGTGCAATTGGTGTGGTGAAAGCTGTGAGGGTGTTGTTTGCCATAGGTGTGTGTGGTTCACCGTGGTGTGGCTTTTGCTTGTCCTGTTGTGGAAATTTATTTACTGGACCTGTAATGCGTTATGTGCTCTTGCTGTAACCGTGTGTTGGTACTGAAATTTGTATGAATCAGCCGATATTTTGTAAACAATTTTCAAATCTAATTTGGAGGAGTTAAACTCATCAGAAAGTTATTCTGTTTCTATCTCAATTATTTTCTATTTTGTCCTTAGTTATTTAATCACTTGAGTTGTTTGTTTATTATCTTTTAATAAAAAAATTGTTTTGAAAATCCTTTGTTGAGGTTAACACGAGTCAGTCGTGTTATTGAGTGTAAAAATATTTCACAGGAAGTGAGATTGAGAGATAGTGTTAAGGGTTGAGTGGTGTCGGCTCAGTAAAACCTTGAGTAAATCTATTGTAGTTTCAATAAAAGTGATTAAACTAGGTAAGGGCTTCGCAGACGTAAACAAGGTATATCGAATTGCATTAATAAATTTCGGTGTTGATTTATTTTTTGTTCTTTTAATTTTTCTGATTTTTTTGTGTTTGCTAAAAATGAATGGGAAAATTTATGAAACTACTCCAACTGCTTATACAACTTTTCAAATATATCTGGTGATGATACGATAATTATGAGAAGTTAATAAGTAAAATCGAACTTAACGATAAAGGTTTTAAAAGTTATCTTATTATAACTATTAGACTGGTAAGAATAAGATAGAAACCAACTGCAAATTTTAAGAAATTGGAAAAGACGGTAGTTTTAGTTATATAAATACTAGTGACAACTGAATGTCCATATAACTAACGTTTGTAGTCTCTTTCGGCTAGAATAACTCTCGGATCAGTTATCACTTTGTATCGTACGACAAGAGTATGTGGTTGAGAGTTTGACTTTGGAAAGAGGCCTTAGCTCTATAGACTATAAATATTAAATACTAGAGAAGACGCAAAGCCGGAATAACTAGGATTCGTCGTTTACTTCTCTTGGAAACCCATTGTGAACTTCGCCTTTTTTATTTAATGATTTGGGATGTTGTATACAAATTTATATAGAAAACGGTCCGTGGGCCAGCTCTTAGAGTATATTCTCAAGTTCAACGCAACCAAGTAGTACATGCATTTTTTACGGCAAATAATATAAAATGTCCCTGTGTTATAGTTGATAATTTATATTAACCCCTGTATTTTTAATTCGTTCAGACTAACCCCTGTGTTTTATAATTTCATTTAAAATGTCCATTTGAAATTTTTGGGACAAAATTACCCTTCGGTTCAATTATAAAATTTTATTTCTAAATTTTTGAGACAGATAATCGAAGGGTAATTTTGTCCCAAAAATTTTAAATGGACATTTTGAATGAAATTACAAAACACAGGAGCTAGATTGAACGAATTAAAAATACAGGGGCTAATATGAATTATCAACTATAACACAGGGGTCATTTTATGTTATTTGTCATTTTTAATTCACCTTTGACATAGCCCGTCTCCTTACATTTCTATATAAATAAGAGCCAGGCACATAGGTCTGCTGCACACATAGAAAGACCGGTTTCATTAATCAAGTCATAGCGTTGTATTCATTCAATGGCCATGTTCAACACGAAAGGAGGCAATTTAATCAAAATGGTGCTGTCTACTTTTCTTCTTCTACTAACCTTCCATTTCCAAGCTGGTAAGTTAATAACTCGTAACGCCATGCTAACTAACTGCAGAATATCACCATGTAGTAAATCCTTTCTAATGCTTTGGTTTTGTACTTTGAAAATTGTATGGTTGTTCAGCTGAGGGATACATTCCGAGATGTCAAGCGCCTTATGCTTATCGAAACGGAGAAACTTGTAAATCTATTGCCCAGACCTTGCGAGTAACTTATTCAACTTTCCAAGCATGGAACCCCAATCTGGATTGTGATAATATGTTCGATGGACAGTGGCTGTGCAGTGGCCATCAAACCCCACTAAGTCCTCGCACCTGTCAGATAGCGTATGGTTTTATACGTGACCATGATACTTGTGAAACTGTTATGTCACAGTTCGGTTTGCGTATTCAGCGCTTTGGAGAGATTAATCCTGGCCTCAATTGCAACAATCTCTTCGATAATCAATGGGTTTGCATATTCATGTATAAAAATTAAATTGAGTTTGATAATCATTTCCAACGAAAAATAAAACGACAAAGGCTTCCATGTACTGGGAAGTTATCCATTGCGTTTGGTTTTATTTTTGTATTAATAATAAATATTTTTACCCTTTGCTTTATCATTTTTGTATTAATAATAATATAATGCAGCTATTCAATTACTATTAAAGATGTAAGTCATGTAACTGTGTTAAAGAGATTTGGTCAGGCTGCAGAAAGCTTTTCCAAAATGTCGGGCCCGTATCCTATCCGGTGCGTTTTTCAAGTATCAGACATGAAGCACAAGATGGCCAAGTTCCTCCAGTTGATGAAAAATTTGAGAGGAAAACTTATGTTAGGATCAACTACAACAAATGATTAGAGAATTTCAAACAAATTACTTAGCAGAAACACACAGTGATAAAAGGACACAGGATTCTAGCAGCAAAGCACCACAAAAGCTTCTTCCTACGTACAAGTTCTTACCTTAATCTTTCTACTACAGGCTGTCTACATCTCAGTGCAACAGTGACTTCACTCCATGAAAGTCTCCATGACATCGGGATACAACCCAGCTTCTGAATTCCTATATTCCACCGGATGGTGCTGATGATGATCGACTGAAGTTGAAGAAGATGACGAAGCCATTCTTGCAGGCAATGTGAAGCTTCGCTTGAACTTGTTTTCCATTTTTCTTATGCTATCAGGATGACTATCTAAGCTCAAGAACTCATTAGGATTTGTGCCACCGGTGTGATGCATATTTGAACCATCTGAATTTGGATTGGGATTTTTTCCTTCAAGGATAAGAGGTTGGTTACTTTGATCAGTTTTGTTTCCTAAGCTATCAGGATTAAATAAAAGCTTGGCATCATCAGTTCGACCTGTGAGAGCATTGAAGAAAGACAATCCATTAGGCCACTTGATATCATTATCTTGCTCTCCCATCGTTTCTTCCATTCCGGTTTCAGATGAATGAGGGAGTAAGAACATGTGAGGCTCATCTCTGGCTTGAGGAAACCCAAGTCTGGCTGCTGGGTTTTGAAAATTTGATGAAGAAAGCATAGCTGCAGATGGAAGTGGCCTTTGACCCCAGTTGAAGAGGGAAGAAGGTGGTCGTGTTGGAATTGGAGATTGTTTAGTTGGAATCGACGAAGAAGAGGCAGCATTTCGCGTTGAGGAGAAGAGCTGGGATAGGTAGAAACCCGATTGGTAGCCAAGTGATTCAAAAGTATGCCTCATTCTCAGTACAAAATGAAGGTCTTCAGGTATCTAAGAACAGAAGCAGTATTTGGTTAGTTGACTGTTCAAAAGAATGATATTCCCAAAACTTCAAATAAAAGGAAAAGAGATGAACTAACAATCGTGCAAGAACCCAGTTGCAGTAGGCCATGGCCAGCTTGAATAACAGCAATTGTCTGGTAAAGACAAATTAATTGTAACAAATTTTAAGCAATGGAGATTAAATGACAGCTATTAGAACAAAGCATAAACAACAAACGTTAAAGCTGATCATTCTGATACCAACCTGAATGCCAGACTCAAATTGATCAGTCCATTCAGGAGGAAGCTGCAATTATAAGACCACAAAAACATAAATGTTAAACATCAATCACCAACATATGATATTACATCCGAGATAGACTAACAACAATAGATAATTATATATTGCCACATTCCAAGGTTTCTTGTATTTGTAACTTAATGCTAAAAATTTTGAAGAGATGCGGGTCTTGCTGCATACAGCATCAAAAGAACTCTGCCAGTAGTTGGAGATATTTGGTTCACATTCAGTTGGTTCTTTGAAGACCCATTTATGACACTTATCGGAGGCAACTTTTCCCATCAACCTGCTCAAAGGAATTAAAGAAGATATCCGTCAAAAGACCCCAATACACAAGAAGGATTCTGATTCTTTAGCTTCAATCTAACAACTTTCCTACAAAACATCCCCTAAACAGACACATAATTAAATCCAAAATAACAACACCTACCCAGTACCCACCCTTCTCCATAATTATATAACTGAATGGACATTTTGCTGAATGCTTTCCTGACAGGATCCTCCCCATCAATGTCTTCCGAGCAATCTCCCACTCTTCCTCGGCAATACCCATCTTCCCACATCAACATCCTTCGCATAATTTCATTTCATGTGTCAAAAGATGTTATTAGAACCTTGGTATCGCATCTGAACAGTGAACGTACATACACATAATCCGTTTGATGTCTATACATGCTTCTGCAAATACTAATACTAAAGATTTGAAGATTCAGAGACCAAAAAAAAAGGCAAAGAGCAAGAACAGAGAAAAGGGAATGTCAAAAGGGTAAGGTCCCCACCGTTAATTACCAAAATACCACTTATCATCACTATTTGGAAAGTTTTGGAAATTGATTTTACCAACACAGAAAACCATCCATCGCAAACAAATGCTCTTTGTTTCCTTGCCTGTGAGTTCTGTTTATTAGTTGAAGCTAAAAAACAGTCAACTACTTGCTCGGCTGCTAGGAAAGACCAGAAGAAAGAATAGGCAAAACAAACTCTTTTCCGAAATGGTAACTTGGGAAATCATAAAAACCACATAGTTGGGACTAAAAACTCGATTTAATCCCCATATCCACCTGGTTTTGTTAGCAACCAAGAAGAAGAATCAAACAAACAAGCAAGCAATACTCACAAACTTCCATTATCATCTCCAACCTTGCAACCATTACCACCCCTGACTCGTCTGCAAGACAAATGAAGAAGTAGCCATTTAAGGAAACACTTCAAAATCAAAGAACAAGCAGCAGAGAATTACAGAATCAGAGAGAATTGGTTGAGACAAAAAGCGTATGGAAAGAGCGAGTACGGGCGAGGACGAATAGTCCAGAAGACAGAGTAAGTCCATTCTGAGTTGAGACAGACGCTTCTGAGGGCCTCATGAAGGGCCATCATCCCAACAGCTTCTTTGCTTCTATCTGCTCCTCCTGAGCCCACCATCTCTCTCTTTCTCTACAAGTCTCTCTCTTTCTGTGTCTCTCTAATATTATGTATCTTTCTCTATATACATATGTCAATTGTAAGCCCTCTTTTTCACTTGACTATTAACTTGCCTCACGACTCCTTTTCAGTGCTGCTTCTTTTATTATTCATCTCTATCTCCCCTTCTTGTCTTTCTCACTTCTTAAGTTGTCTTTCTCACTTCTTAAGTTAAAACTTGCCCTCCCTTTCTCTGTATCCCTCTATCTCTAGCTAGCCATTGGTTATATATATGTCCCTTTGCTTTTATCCTTTTAATACGAAACTCCGCCACAAAGGTGAATGAAGAGACCCTCTATTTGTTTTGATGGTGGTACCGGTGGTTGATCTTTTGATGTAAAGAGTGCTTGAGAGCGTTAAAAGAGGGGAAAGAAAAAGGTACCGAAACAATGTTTTACCCCACCAGACTCCATAAAAAGTGGGGACAACTTTTCATTTTCCCTCTCTGCGTCTTCTTCTCTTTGCCAGTTATAGTGAGTGACAGGGAGGTGGAAAACGACGCTAGGGATCGTCCGTCTAATTTTATCGTAACTTAACTATAGTCAATAGTCAAAACTAATTTTTGTTCAATACTTAAAACTTAAAACAATGTTGTTTTAGCTAATAGACAAGATAGGATAAGTCTTTCAACTTGTGTCAACTAATAGTTACAACCATAAATGGTCTTGGCTTGCGAATCAACCCGTTTGTTTATCGAATTAAACTATTGTGTAACTTATTACAACAATAGTTAAGTAGATTGGATGGGTACGTTCTGCTCCAATATCTTTAAGGAGAGGGGTTAGTTTAGTCCATATAACTTGCCTAGATATTCCCTTGATAATAAATAATAATAATTACAACAAGTACTGTATTAATTTTCTCCGTACATTAATATTATACAATTTAATTTTAGAAAAGGGGAAGGAATTTCTAATCTCTGTACTCTGGACCACGTAAATTAGGGGGTTTGGAGAAATAGACACGTTTTAACTTGAGATACACAATTTACTCATCAACAAAAAGTGAGTGGAAATGAAAAGGACTTGCAAATGGCGGTGTTTAGGTTTTCTTCACGGCCTTTTCGATAATTCACCGGTTGTATAAGATACCCAGTCACCGCTTTATACAAAAAGAAGGACATGATAATGTAGGAGGGAGTTATCCTTTACCTTGGATAAGGACAAAAATATATATATCAAACAAAAATTATTTGAGGACATTCTATAAGCGGTTAAGCCTTTGTTTGGATCCTTACTTGCACAAAGGAAATGAAAGGAAAGGAAATATTGAGAAAAAAATAGGAGAAAAGAATGGAAGAGAAATGAGATTTCCTTTCCCTTGTTTGTTTTCCTAATTTATCAAGGAAGAGAATTGAAACTTATAGATCTTTATGTCCTTGATTGTAGAACTTGTTTATCTTTTGTTAAATAAGGATACAATGGTAATTTATTTATCTTGTCTTGCTTTGTCTTGAATTTCTCCTCCTTTCCCACCAATTTGGTAGGAAATACATTTGGTCCAAATTTCTCTCTTATTCCTCTGCATTCTCTCACTTTCCCTTTGCTTTTTTTTGTCCAAACAATGTAAACCAAGAGAAATACAATTCTCTTCCTTTCTTTTTTCTTGCTTTCCTTCCATCCAAACAAAGGCTAAGTGAGCACACCTCTCTGAATGACCAACTAGCGCACCACTCCATAGGCAAACCAAGCGGGCGCACCTCATCAGTGAGGGCTCAACTGGCGCTCCACCTACAGTTAAAACCCTGGCTGTCCCAGGCTCTTACAAAATGAGCTAGTATGAAATCGAACCTGGAGCCTAACCAAAGCCAAGCTCCACTTTCAACTATCTAGCCACACCCAAGCTTCATTTTTTAAAAATTTTGTGTTTAAACTTAGTGTAAAAGTCTTTATTATTCAATCAAATTAACAAAGTAATAGTATAAATGCTTAATTGGCAAAAGATGTAACTATTATTAATTTAAATATTAAAATAAGTACTTATGTTATTTAAATTATAAAGATTAACTCTGTTTTGTATAAATAAAGGCATGAAATAATATTTATGTTTATTCTCTATTTCGTTCTATGTTTCCTCATTTTATTTTCACAAGAAAATAATATTTATATTTGCATAATAAAACTATAAAGTAATTAAAAGACCTTAGGACATTATAAGAATAAAGGAAATTAAATAGCAAGAAGGAAGGGAAAAGAAAATTAATTTGGAAAAATAAATATAAGAAAATATGTAAAGAAATAAATAAAAGATGAAGAAAAAGAAATGATAACATTAAATGATTTTCCTTCTAGTACTAAATATTTAAACAACATTTACAAACTCTTCAACTCAAATACAATTTTGAAAATTATAAAGGTAAGGTTACCATTTTCTTATTAACATATACATTATTTGAATATTTTTTAAATTTGAAAAATATATACTTTTATAATTAAAAGGTCCTTAATTATTGTATATAAAAGTATAAATAATTAAAACTGGAGTTGATAAAATGTTAAGATAGTAATTTAAAACTATATTCAAGAAATCATGTCAAAAGTAGACAAAATTTTAATTTGATCTATTAAAAAAGCATGAAATTATTCAATTTAATATATAATGAATTTTTAATATTAATCTCAAATTCATTTTTATTATACTAAAATAATTTTATTCTTAATCGTCAGGTTATGTACTTTTTCAATATTCTAAACACATAATTTAATTGATTAATTATGTTTTAAGTTTCAATATAATAATGAAATTTTGTAAAATTACTTATTAAGATATGAAAAAATTTCTATAAAGGATTATTGAAAAAAGTCACATATAGGTTCTTCAATTAGAGACTCAAATTTTATAATCTTCAATTTTTAGTGAATACGAGAAAGTGCTCATCTTTACGCCGCTGTTTTAACTTTTTTATTTTCTAATTAACTTCTCGCCAATTAATAAATCACCTTCTCTTTATGCTAAGCATAGGACAGAATCTTTACTGGTCAAAAGGGGTAGGCAGGAACTCTGAGGAATAGATTTGAGTTAATTTTTAAAGTTAATATGATAATATTTCATGTCAGTTTTTGTGTAGGAGCCAAGGTATAAGGGGTAATCTTAATAAAGTTGTACGGTTGCTGTGCAAAAGAAGTGCCCACACATGGTAGGGGGCACTTGCAACTGTTTTTAATTTGCCTACAATCTTCATCAGTAAGTCAAATGAAATTTCGAAATTGCCCTCTGACTGATTTTGCCTTAATTTTTCAATCAATGAGTTCATATCAAAGATATCATCTTTAGTTCAATCATAATTAGAGCATTTTGATTTCTAATCATGTTTTAGGTCCATATAGATGGAAATGCAATCAAGTGCTTGTTTGCCAAATCCGAACATATCTATAAGCACCTAAAACCTTGGCTAATCAATTTAGATTTGGCAAAGACATGGGAAAAAAGCAGATTTAGAATAATGAAGCTTATAATGATACAAATGGCGTTTTATGTATAATCTAAACCCCATCATTGGTCTAATTAAACACAAAGAAGATGAGTGTATAAGTAATCAATAAGTGAGGACAAACCATTAACCATCATCACATTTAACTTAATCATTTGTTTACTTTATTGTTATTATCATATAGCACGCCAAATATGTTCGTACCATTCAAAATCATTTTCTTTCTTTCACACGGTAATAAAGTTATTTCTTACAGAAAAGAGAAACACATGGCGTGCTTAGATTAGAGGAAATGAAATATATAGATCAGGATATCATGTTTTTCAAATTTTAGTCATCTTGGTTGAATAATTGACGACTAAAAGGATACTTGATTAATTCGGTAGGTCTCAGCAGAAAAGACAATAATCATGATGAATGAATATTATAAAAGCATAACCTCATTTCATGTCGTCAAAAGCAGTCTTTTGCAATTACTTTGGGGGCAGTATTGTCATTTGGCGATGGAAGAGGAAGAGGGGTTGCTCGCATAAAAATGACGCCAAAGGCAGCAGGTAATATGATATGATTATTAAATCATTATTATGTACTCTCTGCACCGTTGCTGTTCAGTACACACACGCACACCAAGCTAGGAGAAAGGACTGAGGTGTCACGTGCGCACGTGATCCTGCACGAGTCGGTGCATCGTTTCTCTTAAACAAACTCTCTGCGCACGAATTGCGGGGCTCTGCATCCTCTACCTACGACATCCGGCTCCTTATCATCACGCGCTCCATAACCACGCCCTGCAGCCATCACTCTCTTCGTCTATCTTCCGTTCACTCGTTCTCTTCTTACCTTTTATGTATTCGTTTGATAAAAAATGATGGAACCAAAATCCGGTTGAACCAGAACCAATTACGAATTTGTATTGACTGTGGCGCGTGGCGTAGTAGCAGAGGAGAAAAAACAAAAGAAAGCATCAATCTAAATCCGGAGCTCCGCATTGACCGGCCTAGGCATCGCTCCAACCTCGCGACCGTATCTTTTGCAGGTCCCACTCTGAAAATCCCCCAAAACCTTCTTTAAACCCCTACGTCCTATCTACCTCCGTCACTGTGAGAACTCACTCTCTGCCCGTCTCTCACTTAACTTATGTAGAAGTTAAGTTGCAAAAGAAAGGGTAATAATATTACACGAAATGCTCCTAAATGAGAAACCATAATCCAATATAATCATGCATTACTTCATGCACCTGTTAAATAGACAGTAAGCTAGTGGTTCTTCTCAATATAAGGATAAACTCTCGATACTAAAGGTAGTTATATCATTACCGGAATAGTTACACTAATGGATGCAAGGACGGAGCTACAGTGGGGCAAGTGGGGGCACTTGCTCCCACTGGCTTCATAAACTTTTACATGAAAAAAATATTATTTTAAATTTTTAACTCATTAAAAAATTAAAATTTTGTTATTATTAAAATTTTGCTCTCATTAAAATTTTTTTTTGCCTTCAGTAAAATTTTGTCCCACTTAAAAAAATTTCTGGATCCGTCCCTGAATGGATGTGTTACAAAAAATATATAATAAGTTATATAAACTCCTCAAAAAAGGCTCCTTTTTTTTAGAAAGTTTTAAGTTCAAGTCATACAAAAGAATAAGAAATAGAAAATTTTTCCTGTCATTGATCTTCTAGCTCCGTAGGTAAAACTTCTTAATCGGATCAATTACGGATGCCTCACTTTTAGCAATAATATAGGAGTTGAAGCTACTAAAGAATTCAAGAGCTGCTAGAAACTTGATGCTGAACAGGCCAATGATCAATTAATAGTTAATCAATAAAATATGTGACGATTTTTTGTAAGCAGAAGTTATTTCCTTTTTTGTTTAATTTTATTGTAGGCAATAATAATCGGCCACCTGCTAATTAATTGTGGGATTTTGATGGAAGCCAGCTATTTCTTACGTGTAACATCTGTTAGTGTTAATACTTCACCGCGCTAGTTGTTAAAAGGATCAACAGTGGCAGTTTCGGTTCACAGTGTTAGCCTCCTTTATGCGCCTATTTTTCCATGGATTCGTCAAGAAAATAAGTTTACTTTATTGATGGGACTCTTTGTAGTCAATTTCGCCATAATCAAGCTCTAGATGATCCAAACAAAATGCCAAAAAAAAAAAGGTCACGCCTCTGGGTAAGAATCTATATCTACCGACTACCGGGTAAGACATGACTTATGAGACATTATATGATCAGGAGCTGCCATGCAAAAACCGAATGCTTAAAACAAAAACTTTCCGCAACTTTTGTCCCAACTAGTCAGCTTCTACAGAGGATTACTGTTACGGGCAAAGGATGGAAAGTATGTCACGCCGGAGCTCCATGCATAGAAACGGTATGCATTTCGTGTATATATCATTTCTTGCAATCCAACACCAAAAACGTTAGTCGGCTTATGCATATGCATGGCTAAAGCCTCATATTGGAAGCGTAAATTTCAAACTAGAAATGACTAATACCAAATAAAAGTTTTCAACCACGCAACAGATCTAGGAAGTGTTCGTTTGACGGTGTCACCTACTCCTATATGACCGGCACCATGGAGAGAATTTGTCAAACACCTTATTACCATACCTGAGAGGCTCCACCTATAAAACTAGATAAGATGGTATAATTTCTTGTTAGGCATATGTCTTTCATCAAACCAAACCATTTTTGTTGACCTTTGATTTTGTATTTTTACCTACAATATGCATGCACGTTATGGCAGTCAACACGAGAATATTATCACAGCAAGTTATCTATAGTTTTTCTAGCCTTTCCTTTGCAAAAGATAATTTGTAGTAATTATTTTTAATTGTACATTAAATAAAAATTTAAAAGTTCATACTAATTTATTAATCAACCTGATTTGAATAAATTATCTAATGAATTTTTATTTAATTATATATTCAATAAATATTATATTAAAAAAAGATTCAAAATTTTGAGTGTTTAATCAGTAAATCAATAGCTCATTTTGCTGTAGTTGAACTAGTCAAGTCAATTCGGTCGATGTACTAAATCTGAAAACTATCGTTGTTATCGCACATGGAATTGTGAATGATGTAAAAAACCACTTATTAAAGGAACAGAGTTTGGCAGCATTGGTTCTTTATCTAATTCTTAATCAAATTAACAATGAGAATCTGTCGCTTTATCTTCGCGGCGCCTTTCCATCTTATTTATGAAACAATATAAATATGCGTGACTCTTTTAATCGTTCCCAGAAAAATTGGTGACATCTTGCTTTGGCATTTGCATCTTATAAGAAGTCATGATCACGTGCGGTGATGACATTATGCTTCTGAGACTTGGCAAGTTGAGACTCTTGCGCGGGTGTAGACAAAAGGGGTCATATACTCTTTCAATCAAATAATATTTACGTGTGAAAGCTGATACGTATTTGTCATAGTCATAGGCGCTTTATTTAAAATACCTAGAAAAAATAGTATTATATTATACACACTTTGCTCTTTGTGGGTTTTTGATGTGTTTGTTTTGGACCTCTAATGGGTGAAATTGCATTGATGAATTTGTATGTAAAGGCGGTCAAGTTCTGACTCAAAAGACAAAGTCCGAAGGACATTTAGTTACTGTTCTCGGCTCACAAACTTTACGGGGCCTTGCTCTTTTACTTATGCCCCCAATTCTGTATTGAAAGCCTTGTGCTCGGCCTAGATAGCCCAATTTAAGATAGGATGATCCAAAGAGGTCCTACATCTTGGTTCTCTGTTGTGTCCGATGGACGGCCAGGATAAACTACAAAGAGAAGTATGGCCAATGGTTGATTTGAATGTATGTACGAAAATTCTTTTTGTAATCCTTATAATTGGTATATGATAATTCCAACGGGATACTTAACGACTTAATTTCGGCATTCACGAGAAAAATTAATGTTAAATCATAAAGAAGCTCCAGTTTAATTTTATGATAAACCAAATCAAGATTTAGTAGAAGAGGGCATTAACCATGTGGCTCAGTTCCTCATTTTACAGCACCATACTTTAAAAATCGTGAGGATTGATGTGTTGAAATAACTGGGATTCTATTACTTGAAAATTTATTTGATGTTCTCGAGGATAAAAAACACATAAGACTACTATTCGACAATTAATAATAAAACTAAATATTTAACATGATATAAATATCTTAAATAATTTAATTTATTTTAAAAGGTATCACAACATTTTTGAAATAAAGCTGTCAAAATGATTGTCTTCATAAGCAAATTGCATTTTGCAATCAAATTAAAAAAAGAAAATTCAAAATCAAGCTCTTTAAGGAAATTGGATTGCAAAAGCAACCGTAACTTTAGGGGTCATTTGGTTCCATTTCTGTTTTTCTGTTGTTGTTTTTTATTTCTGTTTCCTGTTTTTGGTTTCTTTTATAAAAAAAACGAAAACTTGTTTAGTTGAGATTTCTAAAAAAAAACTGAAAACAAAAACTTGTTTGTTTTTATTATCATGTTTCTATTATTTTGTAATTATACTATTATATGTAATAATTATAATATAATACATTATATTTTTAAATCAATTAATTATCATTATAGCTAAAATTAAATATATGCAAATCAAATATTATTAAAAAATTACACATTAATTGTATATA
>JANKOE010000123.1:97227-107843 GCA_026284465.1 Erythroxylum citrifolium
ATTTTATCTATAACACCATTTATATCCAAAACACTCATTTAAAAACATTATAATATTTTTAATTTTCACCAAAAGTTTAGGGTCCAACAATCTTTTTCATTTACTTCCATACAATCATTGCCATCATTCATATTGTTCAAGCTTTCCATAACTAAATGTAATAACATATAAGCGACATTAATCACAATAATATTTACAAAGTATTAAATGCTAAAATATATATTAAAATAAACATGTGACAATGTATTGTATTCCACATTTAAAAAAAACATCGGTTCTCTACATTAATAAGATATTACATCAAGACAATGAAGTCTTGTGAGGTGTAAAAATAGGAATACATGTGAAGACTTGCATGAATGTTTCTAACAGTTGCATTTAAAACATGAATACACGTGAAGACAATGAATGTTTCAATAAAAAACATCATACACGTGAAGACTTGCAGGGTAAATGCATTTAAAGCTTCAATAGTTACATTTAATGCATGACCATTTGTTTATTTTAAAGATGAATCTAGATAAACAAATCAAGTGTTTTTCATTAAATAAAAAATTCCATACACGTGTGAAGACTTGTATGAAAGGATAAATGCATTTAATGCTTCAACAGTTACATTTAATGCATGACCATTTGTTTATTTTAAAGATGAATCTAGATAAACAAATCCAGTGCTTTTCGTTCAATAAAAAACGTCGTACACGTGAAGACTTCCATGAAAGGCACGTAAGCATGGCTATTTGTTTATTTTAAAGAGGAATCCAGTGCTGGGAGAGCGAATCGGACTGGGTAGCTAGGTGGCGGCAAGCTTGGGTTAATACATGTAAAAGGTACAGTACTGAGGTACTTCTCTAGAAAACAAGCAGAGAATTTGAGGAAGATAAATCCTAGGGTTCCTTTTCCTAATGTTGCTTCCATTGCTCAATCTCTTTACCAGGTCGTTAAGGGTCATGGTTAATGAATCTTGTGCTTTTCGGTCCAAGAGTTTTAGTGCAGTGTCAAGGAGGGAATTTCCAAAAGGTTTTAAGTCAAAGAGAGAGATGCGTAGGAGGAGATTTGGTAGTGGAAGCAAGGATTTTGATGAGGGTAGAGGGAGTAGAGTTGTGAATGAAGAGAGTGTGAGTGGCAGTAGCAGATCGTCACCAGTCTGAGATGCTTTCTCCACAAATAACCATATACTAAAACAACGCAAATAATAGTCGAGCAACGGGTTAGAATACAAATAACCACATACGAAAACCAACCTGGAAATATCACGATGAGCTGCAAAAGATATCAGAAGACGAAGAAAACGATGAAGTTGATTTCTATATGCAAGAATTTTTAACATTGGAAGAGGCTGAAGATGCAGAGTCGGCGGCGCAGGAAACGTGAAATATGAAAACCTATTTTAAAAATACACAAAAACAGAAAACTTGTTTTGAAAACACACAGAAACGTTATTTTTGGGTTTTCGTAAATTCGCTGCGGTTTTCTTATTTTTGAAAACAAAAATTCGCAAAATCCTTGACCAAACAAGTTTTAATCGACTGTTTTTTTCTTAAAAATGACAAAGAAAAACTACATAAAAAACGAAACCAAATAGCCCCTTAAGGAATCATTCGCTATTATATTAAAATAAAAAATGTATATATTTTGTTATCTATCTATCTTAATGTCCCTATACATGCCTTTTTGTGTACATAGTTTTTGACCCTTGTTTCTTCAATTTATTCAAGGAGGAAGGAGGGCTAAACATATTTCTTCTCAGACTTACTAATCAGGCCTTACTCTTCAAGCAATTATGGTGGATTTTACTTGATAAACGGCCAATGTGGTTACATTGGCTACATTCTTATTTTCTTCAAGAGCAAAGTATCTGGCAAATGCATAAAAGGTTTTCCAATTCTCATTTTGTCAGCCGATTGTTAGCACTGCCGGATATGGTTAAGGATTATATCACTAGTCCAAATTCTACAGATGTCCTTCATTGGAAGGGTCACCCCATCCATTCCCTCAACAACAAAACCACCAAAATGCTCCTGCGAAGACGATGTCCAGAGGTAGGCTAGCATAAAATCATTTGGATCAAAGCACTCCCCCACAACTGTCTTTCTACCTTTGGTTGGTTATCTAAAATAGATTACCTATAACAAACCGACTGTTTTATTTGCCAATCAATCGAGTTTGTCCAATGTGCCAGCTCCAAATAGAATCCCAAGATCATCTCTTCTTCACTTGCTCTTTCAACATCTGCATATGGGACATGATTACACGTCTTTGTAAATGGAACACCCCTAGTTGCACAATGCCAGACATCATAGATAATCTCTCAGCTGGAACAACCCGGTTACCACATAGCCGCCGACTCTTCATTCTTGTTTCAGGGATATGTGTGTATAACTTATGGCGGGAGCGTAATCAGTGACGATTTGCTATCATTGTTCCACCCAGAAGTCCATTTAGTTAGATATAATTCGACAACTACGTGAACTACTGATTACGAAGAACATTCACCAACAATGTCTAACTGTTGTATTAACGTCCCTCAATCTCTGACCACATGATAATTTTATCGCTGTCGTATGTAACTAATTATAGTTAGACTTTATTCCCTAAACCTTCGTGTAAGGAGAGTTTACTCTTTTGTTAGTCCTGTAATTCTTTCCATTATTTTCAATTAACTCCATTTCAATTTTTAAAAAAAATTCTCTCTAAATGTCTCCTTTTTTATATACATATACATACGTACATACGTATATACATATATATATTATACTTGTATTTGCTTTAAATATGTGAGAGAAAGACTCTCTCCATATACTCTATTCTAAATTTTTTATCATGTTTTTCCAAATTTTCTATGTCTACAAATCTCATAATATTTTTCTCTTATTTGTAGAAACTTCTCACACTTTAAATATTGGCGTTTCTTTGAAAATTGTACTCAGTATACTTATTTGACTAAGAGAAAGAAAAAGAACTAAAGTAAGAAAAAAGGGGGGAAAAACACAATAGCAAGCACAAATTAAAAATAATAAAGTTATAGTAAAAGAAGTCAACAAAATAGAAAATTAAAGTGTGATTTTCTATTGATTCAAAAATCTTTAGCACTTTTTCATTTCCAAACTTCAAAATAACAGTTGAAAATTTCTTTTCTAACACTATTAAAACATTTCAATATGATAGAGCTCTTGAACTCATTATCTGGCTATCCATGACATCACCGATCATATTTTCTATCCTTATACTCCTCAATAAAATGGCCTTGCTAAATGCAAAAATTTTCATATCACAGACAGTGGTCTTACCCTCCTTATCCATACTTCTCTTTCTAAAACCTTTTGGTATGAAGTTTTTTCGAGTCTTGTGTATCTTATCAATTTGTTACTCACTCCTATTCTTTACCATAAGTTCCATAATAAACGTCCTTTTCTCACCACTCCTTCCTTTTCTCACCTTTGATCTTTAACTACTTTCCCTTTTTAAAATCTACTCATATTAACAAACTTACCCTTAAATCCATATCATGTGTTTTCCTTGGTTATTCTTCCCAATATAAAGGCTATCGCTATTTTGACCCCTAAACTTCTAAACTTTACATTTCTCGTTATGCTTGTTTTCTTAAAATTAAATTTCTATATGCCAACTCATCCTTTCCTACCTCACCTTCTCCTGCTCACTCCCTCTTCCACAATTCCATCACCTTTACTATTTCTAACACCTCCTTCCACTACATCTCACCCTCCTTTGTCCTCTTTTACTTCCTCATCCCCGTCTTTCAACCCTCACCCTATAATTACTCGTATATGAGATTACACTTGCATACCTTAAACCTTTCCTGACTTTGCCATTTATTCTACACTTACTCAACCTTTTAATACACCTAAATTCACTTCCTTCACTCAAGCCAATAAATTTCCTCACTAATGCCAAGCTAGGCTTGATAAGTTTAATGCTCTTTATTGCAAACTCATTGGGGTCATTGTTCCTCCATTATCTAATGCAAATATTGTTAGTTACAAATGGGTTTTTCATATTAAAAGGGACTTTAATGGTACCTTTAACTGCTACAAAGCTTGTCATATTGCCAACGGATGTCATTAGGCTTTAAGGATTGCTTACACTAATACTTTTAGCTCTATTGTCAAACTCACTACCATTCACATTATACTTATTCTTGCTTTTTCATAAAACTAGTTTATTTGTCAACTTGATGATGCCTTTCTTCAAGGTCATCTTTAAAAACCTATTTTTGTGGCTCAACCTCTAGGCTTTACTAAGCTTCACCATCTTCTTATGTATGTGGTTTCATAAAGCCCTTTATGGTCTTAAACAAGTTTATGGGGTTTGGTTTCATTGCCCGAGTTAAAAAAATTTTGACCTCTATTTTACTTCTTCCAAATAAGATACCTTTTTATTCATTCACACTGCTTCCTCCTATATCGCTTTTCTCTTAGTTCATGTGGATGATATCTTCGTTACAGTTCTTCACTATCCTTCGTTACTTCTCTAATTAAAGATCTTCACGCCACCTTCTCCATTAAGCATTTAGGTCCTATCCATCATTTACTTAGCATCGAAGCAATCCCCATATCCAATACTCTTTTACTTACCCAAACACGATATAATAAAAGTATTCTTCTTTACACAAACCTTCATAACTCCAAACCCAACACCACATCCATTACCTCTATCCTTCCTTTATCCAAAAGTCATGGTCATCCACATTTAGATCCCATTAAGTGTCATCGCATTATTGGTGCCTTCTAGTACCTTTGCCTTACTCATCTAGACATTCAGGTTGCCCATTAAAAAAGTTTCTCAATTTTTGTATCGTCCAACATATATTCACTGAAGTGTGATCAAACACATTTATGGTATCTTCATTCCACTCCTTCTTAAGGTCTCTCCTTTAGGCCTTCTTTACTTACTTTATAGGCTTATTGTGATATTGATTGGGCTGGATATCCCGATAATCGTTGCTCTACATCTAGTTACTATATTTTTATTAGTGTTAATATTATTTCCTAGAATGCCAAGAAATAATCTAATATTGTCTGGTCCAACACTAAAGCTGAATATCATATTATTGCTCTTATTACCATACAAGAGACTAAAAACTCAACTAAATAAATATTTTCAGTAAATTTAAAAACAAAATAACAAATTAAGAATTTTTTATATCTACAATCAAACATATAGGTTAATTATTTACATATTAATCAACTAGAATTGATTGATTTGATTTAGCTTTTAAAATTATTAGTAAATATGATTCTTCTCACAATTTAGTCATTGATATAAATATCAATTAGTCAAAGCCATTCTAAATCACATAAACTTGGCTGCACTCACGATTTAAAGAAAATCTTAAATTATTTTTAGTTAAAAAAGGAAACAAATTAATTTATTAAAAAATTAGTTGGATAAGAATGAACTCTTATATAATCAAAGAGGGGTTATTCTAATATAAATATAACATACTTCATAATAACGATATGCGTTCGCTAACTTATTTTTTGTTAAAAAATAATTTAGAAAGTGATTAATATATATATCTTAATTTTATTATTTTGTTTGGAATTTTTTAAAATTGAGAAAAGTAATTAATAATATGGTTATGTGTTTATTTTGTCTTTTAATTTATTTTTCATACTAATTTTATATTTTAAGTCTTATGTTAAATGAATTAATCTATTTATACTGGAATACAGTCTCGAATAATAATCATTTTGTTCATAAATGTATGTGTAGCTGTAAAAATGTCAAATTGACATTTTAAATTTTTTACTTTGCAACAAATTTGAATAAAATAAAAATGATAACTCACTTTACGGTGAAAAATGAATAATATTCCTGTATACTCTAAATTATTAGTTGATAAATTATGGCCCATGCATGGTTTATAATTAAATTTTTGTATGTTTTCAAATAAAAGCACAACTTTTATTCACTTATTTTTTTAACATAGAGTAAAAGATATTAATATAGTTCTATGACTGTAATTAAAATTTTATTATTTTTTTGTTAATTTTTATTGACATGACAATTATAAAATAAGTGATGATACCATATTAATAGAAGAGCTTCTGTTAAGTATTATATGAATAATATTTTTATTATATTAGAAGAAGCATTTTTTAATTAAAAAATATGATAATCTTGTGAATATTGTCATGTACGAATAATTAATAAAGTAGTATTTTCTGAAAATAATTTCATAAAAACTTTTTAATTTTTTATCAAGTATTTTGAAAAAATAAAAAATTTGTGCAAATAATTAAAATTATTAGGAAAGTTTTTATTTTCAATTTGAAATAAAATCAGATTGTTAATACTTAACACAGCATCGTTTAGATGATTTCCTTATGAACTAATTAGCCACGGTTTATTAATTTTCTCCGATCACAACATCAAGAAATTGTGACAGACAGGAACTCCATTTTAAGTATTCGCACTTCCTCTCTCGATCCCATCCCCTTGTGCCTCTCAAGGCCTGGCTCCGCATTAGAAGATTCAAACAGCGAGAGAGTGTTAGAGAGAGAAACCAATACTTCCCTAGAGAAAACGAAGGAGAAAAGGATCGATACTTGAAACCTCATTCATGCTGATATTAACAGGTAACAAATTTCAAATTCTATTTCTCAATCTCTTTGCTTGAAAAATCATGAATTTTAGAGACCCTTTTCCTTCTGGAAAATCGAATTGGGAAAAGAAACACCCAATTTTGAAGCCATCCCGTGTGAGTTGGAGTTTCGTTATCATATTATTGGGAAAAAGAAAAAAATTGTGGCGTAATTCTGTTGGGCTGTCTGTTTAGCATGTTTCACTCTCCTTCACCTACCAACACTACATTTTGTTATCTACTGCTTTAAACTCGTATCTCAAACATTTGCTTTGGCTTTCAGTTTAGCTTATCTCAATCTGCATTTGGCTAGATTTTGTTTCTTTCTTTTGTTCTTTTCTCACTTCGCCTGATGTGAGATCATACGCTCTGTTTGAGGCGGTGTTATATAGCTCTGGTAACGTGTTGTTGGTCTGAATTATGTCAGAATTTTGAGCAGCCCATAATTGAAGACGCCCTTTCGGTTATTTGAATCTGGGTGGTAAATTCGAAGTGGGGTTTAAAGGATGTGGATTATGTGGAGAATTTGGGCTTGAATTTTGTATGCGAAGTGAGTGCAGTAGGAGAAAATGGACATGGCTGATGCAGAAGGTTTAATCGAGGCTGCTGGGAATAGATTTACTTCTGTGGAATTGATTGGCAGAGGCTCATTTGGTGATGTCTATAAAGCGTAAGTATTCACAGCTTGAATGTAGCCATTTATTTGGTAAAAGAATATTTATTGTCATATACAACTTCTTGTGCTGCTAGCATTTATTGAATACCTTATACAAGATATAATAGGTTCCCTTTTTTTAATCCTTTTAACAATGTAAAAGTTTGATTTTTGCAACTTAGAACTGAGTGCATCTATATAAACACTGACTAATGACACAACTACACGGTAGGGTCTCTATTATGATGTGCTGGAGTTCCAGACATTTCTCCATTTGGTTTCTTTCCCTCCATTTCTTGAGCTTCGATCTGGATGCTCGTGCATCACCTTTTTTTTTTCTGAATTAGGGAAAGGTCTTTTAGTGCTGTACTATATGACAAATTGAAGTTAACAAGTGGTTCCTGATGTCTTCTCTGCATTATTGGGATGTTCGGTCTCAAACAGTAGAATTAATAATATTGCTTGTATGAACTATGAACAAAAAATTGCATGGGGCCAATATGTTGTATGTAACACTTATGATTTTTTTTTCTGTGAGAAAGAAGTTTCTCTATTCCAAATGCTTGGGGAAAAATAAAACCAATGGTAAAAGGAAATTGTATAAAATGTGAAGTGCTATACGTCATATGGAAAGTTGAATATTATTGATGTTAATGTGATCGCACTTCTTATATGCAAAAGCAGGTTTCAGAGCAAAATTGGTGCAACAAATATGTCTTATTTTGGTTGTTCCTATCTGCTCAGAGGTTTCAGATGTTTGGGTTTTTCATGAAGTCATGGCCATTTGCTTTTCAAAAATAAGTTAGAACATGTTGCAGTATCTAGTATTCTTGACAATAATCTCAAACATTGTGTGGCTGTGCAAATTTTTTTTTGATCACTGGATATTATAAAAGGCTTTTTTTTTTCCTGAAATGATGGTTATCATCCAATTTGGAGATTGCTTGCTGAGCTTCTTCGCCCACTACCCTTCTTGGTTTGCAGGTATGACAAGGAGCTTGGCAAAGATGTTGCAATCAAGGTTATTGATCTCGAAGAATCGTAAGTATATAGAATTGGTTGGATAATGGCATATGCCTTTTTTTTGGGCTCTGTGCTATTATAGGGAGTCTGACTATCAATTTTTAAGTCTTTTCAAACAAAAATGTATATCGGCTTCTCAGTCTTAACATTGTAATTGTTTGCGAAATCTCTCTGTGTATGTGTATATGCCTTTCTCTTTGCAGGAACACCTGGTCCTAGAGGAACTCAATGAATTGCAAATAACCAATATGTAGATAGGTTCCTCAAGCATCCAATTGTAGTTATATGGTAGCTTTTCCAACTTTTGTGTACAATTAGCCCAAGAGACTCCCAAAGACTATTTAAGGAACTGTGATATTTAAAAAAAAAAAAGGCTTGACTATGGTTTAAGGACTGGAAGAGTTCTCTCTGGATGAAACATCCATATATTGGTGATATGTTTAAATGATTTATTCCGTAAATCACCCTTATTATTTGCTGAAAGCGATGTTACATTCTTTATGATGGACCCCTAGAAATTGATATGATATTCTTTGTTTCAGTTCTCATTCGGTATATAAGGATGAAACATTGACAAGTATGTTGCAGAGGGGAAAACAGAGGATTTTTTCTATTAAAAACTTAATTATTTGCAGTTTTTCAACATGTATGGTGTGCATTGTTATGTGGCAACTGAGATTAAAAGAAATCAGGTTTTCATGATCTTTTATGTTGCCAAATACATTATATTTCTGTTGTCTTGTGTTTTCCTTTGAAAGATATCAGCACGCAAGATTTTTAGAACATGCCTTTCTATCAGTTACATGCATGTTCTTGTCATCTATGCAACATTCTTATGATTGCAACTCTTTTTCTGTATCTGCAGTGAGGATGAAATTGATGACATTCAGAAGGTACTGTCTCATACTCTTGGGCATCTAGCTTGTCGTGAACAGAGCAAATACCTGATTATTGTGCTTATCTATTTGACTTTGGTGCCAGGAAATTTCTGTGCTGTCCCAATGTCGGTCTCCATTTATTACAGAGTATTATGGTTCCTATCTCCACCACACGAAACTGTGGATAATAATGGAGTACATGGCTGGTGGTTCTGTTGCTGACCTGGTAGGCTACATGTTTGATTTGTCTCTGTGTGGTGTATGAAGGTTAACTGTCCTTGGAGCATCTGAATAACTGGATTGGTCTTGTTAGCAGATGTCTTCATTCACAGTCTTTTGACCTATTCTCGATAGCTGTGCTCTTGTATTTGTAGTCATTCTTCAGAAAACTAATGCCAACATTTGCTGCAGCTCCAACCTGGTCCTCCATTGGATGAAATATCAATAGCTTATATTTTACGTGACTTGTTGCATGCGATTGAGTATTTGCACAATGAAGGAAAAATTCACAGAGATATTAAAGGTATGTTCCCTTTGCATACTTGCATGTTGTTGTCCTTGGCAGTTGGCATTTTCTTTCAGCACACTATCAGAATGATTTTTGCTGATGATGCACTTATTTGATATTGCCTTACTGCATGCTCGTCCTATTTTTGTTTACCCCTGTTCGTTGCATTAAGTTTCTTTCATTTATGACAAACTATGCAATATTTTGGCAGCGGCTAACATTTTACTCAGCGAGCATGGTGATGTTAAGGTATTTTCTGTTTTACAATGGGTTTATAAGAATTATATACAAAATTATGATCAATCATACTCAAAATTTGCATAAAATTTGGGTTCTGGTTTGTGCATTTATTTGACATTCCGAATTATCTTATGACTTTTTGACAGGTTGCAGATTTTGGTGTTTCTGCTCAATTGACAAGAACTATATCTAGGAGAAAGGTAATACCTCTTCTGCAGACAAACTTATTTTTGTAACCATTCAATAGACCTCTTCCTAGGATAGTCCTATGAATTTATTTCATTTTCAGCGAGGCCTTCTGTTTGAGGGACCTTTGCTTCTAAGGTCAAACTGATCTTCACTGGCCTATCTATGCTTTTATGCATGTTTATTCAATGAAACATGCTGCATATGTTTTGACCAAAATCATTGAAAAGCTATCTCAAATAATTGTGAACGCAAATTAGTGATTTCAGAAACCATAATAGATTTTCACCTTCATAGAACTTGACTTCACATTAATGCATGTTTACGAGGTAACTAAACAGAAGATAGTTGTTGTTAAGTGTGATAAATATCTCACATCGATTAGGAACAAGAGCATTACCAGCTGATACGACACCTCCAACACATTAGGAGTCTTATTACGATTAGGAGTCTTATCTTTTATTACGATTAGAAGTCTATCTTTTATTACGATTAGGAATCTTATCTTTTATTACGATT
>JANKOE010000123.1:107943-121510 GCA_026284465.1 Erythroxylum citrifolium
ATTAATTAGACCATTTTTCTTGATTGCTTTGTTATTTCTTGCAATTTAATTTATCAACCACTCCAATCATTTTGTTTATAATTTTCTGTCGATAACATACAATTAATTAGGTTTAAATTGACTGGTAAAAAAATTGGTCCTTGAGGGAGACGACTTTAGAATATTCACTGTGCGGATATTAGGACGATTCTGTACGCTTGCAGAAATTACCGATCACTTCACATGGAGACCCGCCTCCCAAAGTCACAGCTTTGATGCCTTCTGCCTGTATCACTGCCGAGTTCAGAAACAGAGTTGTAGCAGCTACTGAGATAGAGAATTTCATGCCCTCACTGCCAAACACCAAACATATGCATGCTCGATAAATGTTTTCGGTTGGGACTAAATATAAAGAGAATCTAATTTTTTGCAGTAGAAAATAGGGATCATTTTCACGAGAAATTCAGACATTAATAGTTACACAATAAAAGAAGGTTTTAAATTGTGAATTAAACATAATTTAATTAGAATACGAAATTTAAAAAAATAACTAATAGCAAAACAATTAGAATTTAACAATCAATAAAAATAAATCTTAGTTTCCAGTCTCCTTCATTATTAAACTTGCGTTGATCATCGAAACTAAAAATAATTAATTTATTGGCTAAGCATTCATCGTGGTAAATTTCTTTACCCATTTTCTCTAATGTTTAGTTAACCGAAACATGTATTCAAATTAATCCTTATTAATCAATAACCTGTATACGATCTCATATTTAATTAATTAATAGCTTTACGAATCAAGAAAATCGATTTAAATAAAGAACGAAAGTCTCACAACATTCAGAATTCAATAATTAAGATTTCGTAAACCAAGAAATAAGATTTTAGTTACCCAATATCACAATTTTTCCTACCTATTTAGGGTTGTCCACGTTTAGGGCGTTCTTAATTTTCTTCTTTGTTTACTGTCCAGCCGCCGTCGTTGGTGCTTGATTTTTCTCTTTTCTGCTAGGCAATATTCTTCTCTATGGACATTTTCTGTCCTCCTCTGCATTGTAGCCTCCTTGATTTTGTTTCCTCTTATTTTCGTTGCTTGAGCTGCCACCTTGTTTTCTTCATGCTAGCTCTCTCTCTTATTCACTGATTTAACAATTTAATATGTTGGCCCAGGAAAAGTGTCATTTTAAACCCTAATATGAAACGTCGGCATATGTGTTTCACTTCTTTTCCCTCATGTCTGCCCTACGTCGTTTCGGAGTGCATTGTTTTGCTCTCGGCTGTCCCAGTCTGTTGCACTACGTTGTTTGCTTCTACGTTACTGTGCTGTGTCGTTTTTGTTCTCCTAGCGTTGCATGCGTTTTGTTATTTTGTTTTCTTCTCATGTTGTCGTTTTGTGCTTCCAGCCACTACAACCTTCAAATGCTAGGCTAAAGCCCAAAACAAAATCTCTAAAAAAATTTGTTGCTGTCTGTCATGTAGGTATCATTGCACGAGGCCATGTCTAGTTAGGTTCAACGCTTGGTTCAGCTTTTTTTTGTCTCAAAATATTTCGCAGTTCTTTCTATTTAGTTCTAAAATACATTTTGACATAAAACAAGATTAATTTCTATTAAGTATAACTTCCAAACCTCAAAAACAAAGAAAATTAACACACAAAAAGATAGAAAATAAATACACTAACAAACTCCCCCACATTTTATCTTTTGCTTGCCCTCGAGCAAATTAAGCACGTCCATCAAATTCTATCAATTCGTTTTCAAAGAAACCAAGTGCATGCAATCATTCAAACTTTGGTCAATCGAATGCAAGCTACTATACTGATACGACACGTCCAGCACATTAGGAGCCTATCTTTTATTGCAATTAGGAGTCTTATCTTTTATTACGATTAGAAGTCTATCTTTTATTGCGATTAGGAGTCTAGCATTATAAATATTTGATAGTTAGAGCAAGTAGGTAAGTTTTTGAGAAAATTAATTCCTTTGTTTTGGAGTTTAGTCCTCTCCATATGGACTGACTTGGGAGTTTAAGATTCTTGCTCTCAAATTTATCGATAAAGTTCTATTATTCAGTTACTTCTATTTTCCTTCTTTTCTGGTCCCTAGAGTTGTTGTTAAGTGTGATAAATATCTCACATCGATTAGGAACAAGAGCATTACCAACATTATATGGCTTTTGGCAATTCTTCTCCCTTATGGTGCTTTTTGGAATGGAATTTGACCCACTATTATCATGGAATGTCTAGTCCTACAAACTTATTATTGGAAATGGCCATTCCCGGGCATAAGGGGAGCGTATTAAGTGTGATAAATATCCCACATTGAATAGGAAGAAATGAATTACAAGCTTTGTAAGGCTTGAGCAATCCTCCCTTTTTAAGGTGCCCTTGGGGTGGTGTTAGTTCTAGTTTTATCAGTTGTTTTGTTTGTGATTATTTCTGAACTACTATTGCCACATCAGACGATGACTTTTGAGGGATTTCTTTTCTATTACAATTTTCCTTTTTGCCTCTTCTTTAATATGCATTATAGGATCTGTTGAATGAATTGAATTAGCCAATCTTTTCATTCATCACTTGTCTTACTTTGCAATGTGATGATATTCAGATATGATTCAAGCGTATGTTAAATATTGCACTAATTTAGTTAATAATTGCAGACTTTTGTAGGAACTCCATTCTGGATGGCTCCTGAGGTAATTCAGAATTCAGAAGGGTACAATGAAAAGGTATTATGACCTCTCTTGTTTTGGTTTGCGGGAAGTTGTGTTACAATCTTGTATGCAATCTCCACTTCTCCCTTGTCTAACTTACAATCCATGTACATGATCACCTGGAGTCCTTACGTAATGCAGGCAGATATCTGGTCTCTGGGGATAACTGCAATAGAAATGGCGAAAGGGGAGCCTCCACTTGCTGATCTTCATCCAATGAGGGTCCTTTTTATCATACCTAGAGAAAATCCACCACAGGTTCTCATTATTCTTTTTTAATTTCTTTAGGGGTTGGTTTTGCCTGATTAAATACTCGTAAAGTACCATTGTTCACTGCTCGAAAATTACGTTCCTTCTGCAGCTAGATGAGCATTTTTCTCGTGTTATGAAAGACTTCGTGTCATTATGTTTAAAGAAACTTCCTGCCGAGGCAAGTTTACACTCCTTTTACTTAATTTCTCCCTCTTCATAAATACTAATTTTCCATGAGAGTGGAGATGTGACGAATTGAATGTATAAATGCCTGTTCTTGGGATATGTTTTGTGAATTGGGAATTTTAGCATTTCAAGGGAATATGGTTGGCATGAGCACAATTAAATATTCCAATTACATTACTTGGGAATTAAATTTTGGTTATTAGATGTAAGGTAGGCCAATGATCTCGACAAATATGCTAAACTAAATTGGTAATTGTTTGGATTGCTGCTGATTGATACCAACTCACAGCCATATATTGAACAATTCAAGCTGCAAAGTATATTGGAAAGTGATTCGAGAAATGTGGGAAGGAAATGGGTGTCTTTTCTTCAATTTTAGTGGCTGAACACAGAAGTATTTATTTAGTTGTTGAAATTACAAATTAGTAACACTTGGGATTATTGGGATTGGATTTGTCAACATGTCCTTTAGCTGTAGACATTCATAAAGCCTTATTCTGGTGAGAGAATTTCAAAGTTAATTGAGGCACATGAGCAAAAAGACAGTGAGTTTCTGAGAAGATACTACCAAATTGACTTGTTTAAATTAGGAGTTGCGCTGAATTACAGTGGTCAATCCATGGTGGAGTTCTAGTTGTATAGAGATTGCTTTTGAAGTATCTTAGATTATTTTATTTGGAAGAAGTCCATCATTGTCATTTTCCCCTGCCAATTACGAGGTGTGGACTTCAATGGGCTTGTTAGGTATCTCATTTGATTTTACAGTTACAACAGAAATTTATTAGATATTTGAAGCAGTGTGGGATTATTCTTTACCCAATTTTTGCTTAACTAATGTGGCTGGCCTGTTTGCATTGCTGAATAGTCATTCTTCATTCGTCCTGTGGAGTTTTATAGTTGGATTTTTTTTCTCTTGGAACAGTTTTAAAGATATGGGTGAGAAGAATCCCTCCTTCCAACTTGTGAACTCGGTTTTACAACACAAAGTATATAAAAAAGGAAAACAAACCCTTCACTCACCTGTTTGGTTTTTTGCTCTGGGATTATTTCTTAATGTGGACAACTGGTTTACTGTAGTCATGTCCTAACTGCTTTTTGGTTGGGATCCCTTGACTGAAACTACTTTTATGGCTCTGTAGCCAATGTATAGAAAGTTTGGAGATTGTTTAGGTCATTTGACGCCAAGCACAATTGTTATCTTTTGTTTACTTTCAAGGTATATTGAAGCTGTGACATTACTTTTCCACCTGTATGCACTTAGTGGTCATATTTTATTCCCCTTCATGATAGGAGATCGTGTAAAGTTTGAAGAAGTCTTTCCTAGTGAATTGCGAGCGCTTACTACTCCTTAGGAAGTCCTGTTAGTCACTATCAGATCTTTTGATCTTCTTAACATGGATATTTACTAACTAAACTCTGATTTTCAGAGGCCAAGCGCTAAGGAACTCTTGAAGCATCGTTTTATTAGAAATGCCAGAAAGAGCCCAAGGCTTTTGGAAAGAATAAGGTGCGAATTTCTGCTGTAGAGTAATTCTGCTTTAACTGTTTTGCAAGATGCTTTTTATGTTAAACGATTCAAGTCATTATTTCTGACATATAACTGGGTCTAGTATATAATGTTAGAAAGGGTCTTAAAACATTGTATCTTGTACTGTTTCTCCTGGAAAAATTCCTGATACTTTTTTTTTTTTTGAAAATTGAAAAATTCCTGATACTTCTTTGAGTTAGCTACAGAATTATGGTTCTTGTCACATGGATTAAAACATATGATTTATGCCCCTGCAATCTTACAGAGAGCGTCCCAAATACCAAATAAAAGATGCTGAAACCCCCAGGAATGGTTCAAATGCTATTGGTGAGACGTCTGGTACAGTGAAGGTGATACGAGATGTAAAGGCTGAAGGAACCGTGCATGCTAGGTTGGTTGAGTTTGTTTGCTACCAGATTTTTTCAATTTTTTGTTGTCTTTCAGACTGACATTTGTGAATCTTGGCAGTCAGGGGAAAATCCTGAAAAATGCTGGATGGGATTTCAGTATTGGTGGATCACAGGGTACCGGAACAATTAGAAGTGCTGGAAGACCACCTCAGATTGGAGAGAAGAAGTCAGAATTTTCACACAATAGGGTTAGCCAAAGAAGATATTTTGAGAGTGGAAACCATTTGTCGTCCATCCATGGAAATGCTCACCAGGAATCTCCAGAGATTACTTTTGCTAAAGATGCTCGAGATTCATATCATGATGAACATCAAAATAACTCCAATGATGATGTATGCCTTTTTACCCTCTTTTTCTTATGATTTTTTTTTCATCTCTTACATATTGGGTCCTGAATTCGCAAAGTTTACCTTTTATGGGTTAAGAGTTGAGCAATGTTGTTGAAGAAAAAAGAAAGATAAAAATGAGTTAAAGGAGGGTGAAGGGGGGTGGGTGAAGGATTTGAGGAATTCATAAGTTGTCTTCTCTTCAATGTTGGGTTAACTGGCCTATCAGTGCTCTTAGGGAAGATGACATGTTTAGTCCTCCATGGTGCTTCCACCTTCATTATAACACAATAGTGATCTGGTGAATTGCTCAGTCATAGAATTTAGGGTTACATTTCTTAAGTTGAATTTATGGTTTTAACTGCCAGGATGAAGTAAGTGGGACCGGAACTGTTGTCATTAGGAGCCCCAGAGGGTATCAATCGTCAGCTGTGTTCCGAGATCAGGGCAGTCAGGTATCATTTGTCCTCCCAAGAGTTGAAAATGCCTGTTCATTTTCTTTCAGCTCTGCTTACCCATTTATTCGTTATTGTTAATTTCCTGTGCAGTCTGGCAACGTGTATGCTTCTCTTGAAGATGCTTCTACCAGTGGAACTGTTGTTTTCCGTAGCCAACATGATGAATCCGATTTCCCTCGGACTCCTAAATCCAGATTAGGAATACAAGAGAGAACCTCAAGTTCCTCATTGGAGGACAGTGCATTGAATCTTGCTGAGGTTATTCCTACTACTTATGTGCAAATGACTTGCATTATAAGCTGAATCCTAAGTGTTGAACCATTCTAGCACATCACGAAACAAATAAAGTGTTTGGGTTGAGTGATTTTCAATGAATAGGCTTCTTGTGACTGCTAAAGTTACCATATGGATCATTCTTAAGTCTCACCCAACAGCTTGAGCTAATTGTTAAATGTCTTGATGGCAATAATTAACAAAACATTATGGGCCATTGATGATGTTGCAGCTTGGATAACTTTATTTATGATGCGGCTAGTAATTGATTGTTTGCTTTAAATTTGAAATGCAATTTGGTACAGTTTTCTTGAGCCATACTTTTGTAAATCAAGTCTTTGACCTTTTCCTAATTTTCCCTTTTTATCTTTTTTCTTTTACTTATGTTGAGAAAATCTTTGACTGATACCTGTCCAGGCAAAAGCTGCATTTCAAGGAGGTCTGCAGAAGGGAAATATTAGGGGAAGATCTGCAGTGAGCAAGCTAAATAATGATGGCCATGAAAATAAAAGAAGAGAGCAAATGACAAATAGCTCTGATTCTTCTAGGTGTATATTATTTGATACATCTGTAACTTTTGGCTTGAGAAGATGGAGTTAGTTCATTGTTGTTTATTAATGAGAAATTCTCTGTTGCAGAAATTCTCATGACTACTTTGATGCACCAAAAGTACTCTCAAGATCACGTCAATTGAGTGAAGATGAAGAAAGTGCAAGAATAGCATCATCCACGGCCCCTTTGTCTGTTTTGCTTATCCCATCTGTAAAAGAGGTAAACATTCAGAAACAGATCCATGCAATTCCTCATGGTAATGCTGAGATATTTTTTCTCAAATCATCTTCACGGATTTTGAAGAGCTGCTTTTAGATGCAAACTTGTTCTTGTACAAAATAGTGTTCCTGATGCTAGTTTGATAGTTGTTTAGATGAACTTCAAGCTTGACCATCTACGTCATAGAAACTAAAGCCCTCAAAGTTTCATCAGTATAATGTGTATGAGCTGTATATAGATGGTCAGGACTGACTATAGGGAAAGATATTCAAAGCTCATCACAGGAAAAGTTCCTGGTCAGCATAATGGGTTTGACAATAAATGACTAACTGACAAGACTAATTCATGGCCTTGGTGCTCTGCATAGCTTTTGGATATGCTGCCAGGAGTTTGTTTTTGGTCCTTGTAAGCCAGGATTGTAACATCTGCTATTTATTTCGTGTCAACCTATCTTGCCCTACAATTTTTGATGTATTTACTTATCTTTTTCTGATGACTTATTATTAAATAGTAACTTAGTGCTGTGGGAAGTCTTTTTCTGATGACTTATTATTAAATAGTAACTTAGTGCTGTGGGATACATGCTCTTAGTTGTATTATTTTCTTGTTGGCTAGCTCTGTGCATTAGCTTCATATAGTTTGATGTGTACAATGTAGGCAGTTGCTGATGATTCAGAAGGATCGGTTGTGAAAGCAGTTACTAGTGCATTAGTAAATATGGAGCGGAAGAAGCCTGGATCTTGTGATGTCCTTGTCAGAAATTTGCTTCAACAATTAGCAAGGTTCTAAGAAGTTTACATAAAGTTAAAACAAAATTGCCTTTTTATTTGCGTTTTACTACTAGTGCCTTCTTATGATGTCAATTGAAGTAATATAGGTTAAGCTGCTGAAGAAAAGTAATTTTTTGCAGCTCCAAGGAGCCTTCAATGAAAGATTTACAGGAGCTTGCTGCTCTCCTGTTCACCAGGATCAAGACACCTCATGAAGGGACACAACATTTAAACTCTGAAACTGATACCAGAAAAAAGCAACAAGTCAAAGATTTTACTTCAAATGCCAATATGAGTCCCCTTGCGAGGTTTTTACTATCAAGGTTAGTCTATATTTCAAGCTTGAGCATTTTGGTTTTCAAAATGGGGAAAATGTGAATGCTTCCTGCTCCATGAGCAGCTGTGGCATATAAGAAATTTTGCCTATTCGTGCATTTTTCCTTTTTTGATTGTGATCGAGTAAACTTCTTTTTACTTTTACATGTACGTTTTGGGGACATTAACCCCAGACAAGTTGTTGATTATGACATTAGAGCAACCCTCAATTAAATGGACCAAAACACACTTGCCATCTTTCACACAAGTGAACAAAAAATATCCTTATGAACATGCACAATCATAGCCTGACGCTTCCTGTAACCCAATTGAAGATTTGAATCTAACACTTCTTGACGATTGCCAACCACTAAGCTCTCCCTGAATCTCAGAATACGTCCTTGTAAGCACTTATTCTTGAAAATTGTTGTTTTCTGAATTGATCATTTGTCTGAATGTAGATGGCAAGGGCACGTTTCACGGGATGCCAATTCAAATTGAATGATGAGATTGGAGTCGGATAACATATTTATTTTGTAGCAATGTCAACTGGTGATGCATTCTTTCAGATATGATGATGTACATATCATTGTAAGAAATTGGCTTGCCGTATTACCATTATTTTCCTTCTCTACAGTTTTGTCTTTATTTATTTTGCAACATACGAATGAATTTCTGTGTAATTAGATCGCTTGTCGATTTTATAAACATACAAGTTTGATGACCGCTAATTGTATTTATTAGTGATTTCTGGGACTCAAATTTTGTTTATTATAGTCTATTGATTTTGCTATTCAATTATGTTAACTTCATATGATGGAATCGGAAAGCTTACCCTACCTGAAACCCACATTACTGGTCCTTCAGTTTTAATTCCTCTCATCTTAATGCGCCTTAATTTCAGAAAATCAATTCAATTAATCAGAATTTTGATTAAAGTATAGTACGCAATCTATTCGAGTTCTGCCACAAAGCTAGAAGTGGACAAAAACATGCATGTCAGTAGTAGAGTAACGTTAAAAGTTAAAACAGAAAAGAGTTTTTTCTCGATGTCTCTGTGTGTTTTAAAAATGATAAACATTTTATTATCGATTGCTTAGTAACATTTCAATTCCATTTTATTACGTATTTTTGATATGATTATACACAAGAGGAATAATATGAAAGCCATCGAGTTTGCTAGCACTGCAATTACAATTAAATAGAATCCAAATTTAAAAATGTTGTTTGTGATCTTACAAGTACTCATATATGAATTAATTTAGAAAAAAAGGTAAAAATTATCAATTTTGTGAAAAATTAGGGAAATATAATTGAAATTATGTTTAAATATCGAACCTTGAGTGATTATGTGAGCTAGAAAGACAAATATTTTATCAAATACTAACTGGAAGATCTATCCAAGCTACATACAACAAGGGATCTGCGTCAGATGATCAGACTCAAGCTAAAGAAATTTATAACATCGTTTCATACAAGATCAAAAATCAACTGCATATTGCCCTTCTCATTCCACTGGCAAGAGGTTATAAACAGTACTCGGATATCTCCCAGCTTCAAGATGGGGGCAACATATATAAAGCTGATCTAGTTGCTCAATCGAGTAAACTGTTACAAAACTTGAGCCCTCTCATGTCTCTGATTAATTTGCACTCGTTGGCTTCATCATCTCCTTCGAGATGGTTGCTTTGCAGGAGTTAGCTTTCTGAAGGCCGCATGCAGAATCATAACTGAAAAGAATGCAGAAACCAAAACTCGTGTAAAGGAAAACAGAAGTTATTGAATGAAAAAGATTGGTCTTGCAGATCCAAGTCATCATTGGAAACGAGGGAAAAACAGTTGACCATATATGTCAATGCTTGATTACTGATTTCCTGATATAAAGCAAAGTATAAGTGTATAAATAGAGAGCTTGTAGATAATATATGGTACAAGTAATTGGTTATGAACCCTAGCCGCCATCTCTCTCTCTAAGCCTGAGTTTCTAACCCTAGCCACCACCCTTCCTTCTAAATCCTAAGCTCCAACTAGACTCCTTTTTTAGTAAACCATGATTAGAAAAAAAAAAATTCAAAACCTACTTCCGAAATAGGATTAGTTCGAAGAATGTGAACCTCACTTTGCAAATCACTACCTTAAAGCTAGGTAGACTAATTATTTTGCATTGAGAGCATCTTGCAAGAGAATAAAATATTTATCTTCTGTCAATTTAAAGAATATAATCTTTGTATGTGTTTGCGCCTTTTCTGCACATCCTAAAGGCAATTTAGAACCACCAAGCTTATTGCTAGATTGGCCTCCAGAATCCACAGTATAAAATAGGTAGTAGCACGCAAATCCCGCAAAATATTTATTATTACCTGCATAACTGACAGCAAATGCATAAAAGAGAGCCATCTGGACGTTTAGGAGTATTAGAATAACCGCAGTTGCTGCAATGATGAGACAATACAGTCAAGCAAGCAAAGAAAATAATTGTCATTGTCCACCACTATCTTGCTTTGCTACTGCCCTTGATTAAACATCACAGAACAGAGTCCCCAATAAATCCACACAAGTCCCAAAACGTAAGGAAAATAACAAAAGGGCACTGAAGGTGATTCTCGATTGGTGCAATTGAAATAATCAACAAGACATACCCCTTTTGAAGCAAGAATTCCTCACATGAAATAACAACGAAAATGCCTCTTCTATAACTGGCAGCCACATACTAAAGGTGTTCAAAACACAACGTTCCAACAGTTCCCAATTGCAACTTATGGATACATAACTGTTTTCATGGTATGTCATAAATAACCAGTCAAATCAACAGCATAATTCTGGAAATTTATTTAGTCATTTCCATGTTACAATTAAGCTTGCGAAGCATCAACAAGAGATAGTGTAAACGTAAGGAAAGACAAGATGATGGATAGATCAAATACAAATGGTTTAGTATTACAGAAATTGCTGGAAGATATAGCATTGCTGTAAATTTGACTCTTACGATTTTGCTATGCAATGAGTGGAACAGGATTATTTTCTCAATGTAATGACATTTCCCCATTCTCATGGTCTTTGAAATTTCTTCCGCCCCCCAACCCAAGTCAAGCTACAGTTTCTTAAACAATATCATATTTCTAATGGATCTACCAAGACGCCACCCTAGTCCCAGTAGTGGAGGTAGTTTCCTTTATTCAGCTTCCCCGATCACAATTAGGTGTTCAACTAATAGGTTCAATCCATATAAATCAGACATTGCTTATATACTCCGGCAATTCACTTCTGATTCAAGCTGAAAAGTAAATCATACGAACAAAATTTTTGCAACACATCAGTCAGCTATCAAGTTAACAGCTGAAGTTGCAACCACAAAAGAAGATCAAAACCATTTCTGGCCAATATTCCTTTAGAGCAGTAGTCTGCTATTCCTACTTTGCACACTGGAACGGTTTATCTACACAAGTTCAAAGCTACACATCATGCAGTTACTATAGGACCCTCTGAGCAGAAGGGCCAAGAAAAAATCATTTAACTTTGAGAGCCAAAACGACTGAGGAAAATGACCCACTCACCACACTGAGCAGCACGAACCAAAACATGGCGGATCATGGGGTACCGATCCCATCCCCATTTATCGCTACAGAACTTAAAAGTATCCCATACTGCCAAACTTGATACCAGTCCAATCAGAGCAAGTGGCATTTGATACCTAAAACAGCAACATCATTCACCAAGTCATTGGAACAGACAGGTAAGAAGTTGTTCATATGTCATGTCCAAAAAACAACAATTTAGAACCTTCCCCTCAATTTAGCCCAAACCCACACTTATCCTGGTTGATATACAACAAATGGAACACGAAAACAACACCCACATTGATTTGTGGTTACTATATCTTGTATCAAATTGAAGTAGCACCTCATTCCACAATCTATAAATATTTCATAGCATTTCCTCAATTTTCATCCGAAACCAAACATATAACCACTAAACTCGCACATAAACATAAATACATGTAAAGAGATAGAGAGAGAGAGAGAGAGAGAGAGAGAACAATACAGAGTACAAGCAAAGAAGAGAATGAAGAGAGAAGCGTAATTTCTAGCATAACGCTTGACATTTTCATGAACACGAAGCCTGGCCTGGTGAGAACCGCACGGCAACGAATAGGACCCACAATCCCCAAAAAACGAGAGAGTCCAAGAAGGAGTTTGGACGGAGAAGTCATCGGTGGTGAGCTTAGAGAAGGGATTGAGAGTGAAGACAGAGAGCAAAGTAAGGACATGAGAAAATAAAGAAACGAAGAAGCCACCGGTTACGCTAGTAGTTGAAGTGGCGGTATCGGAGTGGGTGGTGGAGGCAGCGTTGGTGGTGGCGGCGGCGGCTGTGCTGGTGGTGGAGGTTTGGTCGAGAATTTCGAGGTAGCCGGAGTCTCGCAGCCACGACTCGAAGGCGGGGTCTGGGACGGTAAGAGATAGTGGGTTGCCTGAGAATACCATTTTCCCAACCCCCGTTTGTCACCTGACCCCGTTAAAGTGACAATTATTAAATTAAATAAGAATTATTATTTTGAGATAAATAAATATATAAAAGGAAGAAATCACGAAAGATAGTTTACGAGCCCAGCCCAACAAGTTTCTTTTAGGCCTTTGGAAGCACCTTCATACCTATGATAGCACGAGCCCAGCCCAATAAGTTTAGTTTAGTCTAGACCTTTCGAAATTGATGTAAATAAAAATAGGCATCAGAACTTCTATCTCAAATATTTCGTTTCAATCATGTTTTCGTTTCACAAAACATAAAACGACGTATACCCCGTTTCAATCTTATTTTCTCCTCAAAAAAATTAAAGTCATTTTGGGGCAAGAATGTTAGGGATTAATGCAAAAATCTAGTAAGTTTGTTAGTCATGTTAGTTCCATTTTACTAGTGTTTATTACTTAGTCAAAAGTTAAATACTTGGTGTCCTGATTTTTTAGTTTGTTATCGTGACTTTCTGATTTTAGAAGCTTTTTTTTTTGTTTTAGATTAGGGTATTTACCGGCGGACACAGTGACTAATCCTCTCGCTGATTTGTAGGCACCTCACAAGATGGGACAGCTGGCCCAAAAATTTAAGGCTGCTCCATACCCAAAGTTAAGGATCGAACCCCTGACTTTTGGTTAAGGATGGATGAGTCTCTGCCACTCAACCACACCCCTTAGGTTTAGAAGCATTTTTTGGATGTGCTTGTCATTGTTTTGATTTTTGATGTTCTGTTATCTTTTCTACTTGTATTTTAGGAGACACAAGTTGAATAAAACATTATTTGAAGTTTATATCTTGGGTACCTTTCAGGAGTTTGATAAAATTTTTGTGTGAGAATTTTGTTCTGTTTTTTTGTCCACCCACTCTCTTTCTTTACATCTGGTATCAGAGCCTTCTTTTAGGCCTATGCAAAGTGTGACATCCCACATCAGTTGGGAAAGCGAACGAAGCACCCCTTATAAGGGTGTGGATACCTTCCCCTTGCAGACGCGTTTTCTATGCCCTAACGTCTCGGATCCCATCAGAACTCCGAAGTTAAACGTGCCAGGGCCAGAGCAATCCCAGGATGGGTAAC
>JANKOE010000124.1:0-49271 GCA_026284465.1 Erythroxylum citrifolium
GCTCCTTGCTGTTTTTCTCTCTCTCTCCCTCTTAGCTCTTTTAAATTTTCTGCTCACTTCACTCTCTCGCTGTTGTTGCTTCTCTTTTATAAAGAAGTTAATGGGTGAAGGTCAGCTACAAAATATAGCCAGCCAACTTATTGCACCAAAAACCACCATTTTTTACTTTGAGACAATACTCAACAATCTTCACCTTAGCTCAAATCCTCGAAGTGAAATTCCCAATGGTCGTCTCCCAATTCCCTACTGAGCAATCAACAAATTTTACAAATGTCAATCAAGTCTAAGTAATGCTTAAACTTGAGTAACGAAACTGGTTTTGTCAACATATCAGCAGGGTTGTCGGCGATCCCAATCTTCTGAAGAAGAATATCACACTCATCAATAATTTCACGAACAAAATGAAACCTCACATCAATGTGTTTTGTGCGTACGTGATGAACTTGATTCTTTGCTAAATAAATAGCGCTCTGATTGTTGCAATGAACATCCACATGGTCCTGATGGACCCCTAAATCATCAAACAACCCTTGAAGCCATATGATTTCTTTAATAGCTTCTATTACTACCATGTATTATGCCTCAGTAGTTGATAAAGCAACTATAGATTGCAAAGTTGATCTCCAACTTACTCAACCTCCAGTAAGAGTGAATACAAGACTTGTAGTGGACCTACGCTTGTTCAAATTACCTGTGTAATCAGAATCTACATATCCAACAATACATTGACTAGTAACTTAATCTTGCTGAAATAATAAACCAACATCCACAGTACCCAAAATATACCTTAGAATCCATTTCACAGCTTGTCAATGCCCTTTTCCTGAATTATGCATATATCTACCGACAATACTAATAGCTTGTGAAATATTAGGCCTAGTACACACCACAGCATACATCAAACTACTAACAGCATATGCATATAAAATTTGAGCCATGTAATGACTCTCCTCATCGGTTTTAGGAGACATAGAAGCACTAAGTTTGAAATGAGAAGCAAGAGGTGTACTAACCGTTTTTGAATTTTCATTCATCCCGAAATGTTGTAGTACTTCAAATAGGACTTTTAACATAGACCAATCTTGCCTTTTGCTCTATCTTTTTCAATTTCCATAACTAGTATCTTCCGAGCTTCTCCTAAGTCTTTCATCTCAAATTCATTACTCAGTTGAGTCTTCAAGCTTTCAATCTCCACTTTACTTTTACATGTTATAATCATATCATCAACAGATAAAAGTAGATAAGTAAAGGTTCCATCTTGTAGCTTGCGAAAGTATACACAATGATCATAATGACTTCTTGTGTACTTCTGCTCGATCATAAACCTATCAAATCGCTTGTACCATTGTCTTGGAGACTGCTTCAAACCATACAATGATTTTTGCAATTTGCAAACCCAATTTTCTTTGCCAACAACCGTAAACCCTTCTGGCTGAGACATAAAAATATCTTCCTCCAAATCACCATATAAGAACGACGTCTTAACATCAAGTTGAGTCAACTCAAGGTCAAACTGTACAACCAAAGCCAACAAAATACGAATGGAAGAATGTTTTACTACAGGAGAGAATACCTCGCTGTAGTCAATGCCTTCCTTTTGAGCATAGCCTTTAGCTACCAATCTGGCTTTGAATCTTATTTTATCTTTTTCCAAAGATTCCATCTTCTTAGCATATACCTATTTACAACTAATTTCTTTCTTCCTTTTTGGTAACTGAACCATCTTCTAAGTCTTATTTTTATGAAGAGATTTCATCTCCTCATCTATAGATTTCTTCCACTCCATGCTCTCTGAACTTCTGCCAGCTTCTTTGTAGGTGGATGGAATATCATCTTCAATAATGTGAAGTGCATATGTGACAATATCAATAAACCGAGCAGGCTTTCAAATTTCCCTTCTTGATCTTCAGATTGCAATAGAATCTTGTTGCTGTGATGGTTCTTGGGTAGATACCTTCTCTTCATTATACTCGTCCTCATCACCAAAATCAACTATAGGACTAGTTTTTGTAACATCAGACCTTACTGGAACAACTGGGGTCTTCAATAACTCCACCTGCTTTGAACTACTTATGGTCTTGGTCACTTTAATTTCCCCTTCATGCTTGTTCTGATTAACCATAGCAGTCTCATCAAAAGTCACATCTTTGTTTACAACAAATTTCTTCTCATCTGGACACCAAAGTTGGTATCCCTTCATACCAGTACTAAATCCCATAAATAAAGCTCTCTTTATTCTTGGATCCAGCTTGCTTTCCCTGACTTGATAGTAAGCATGACAACCAAATATATGTAAATACTTGTAATCAATACAAGGTTTACCAGACCATACCTCCATGGGTGTTTTGCCCTTGTTAGTAGACAACCGATTAATAAGATGGCTTGCATAAGTAATTGCCTCAGCCTAAAACATCTTGCCTAAACTAGCATTAGACAACATACACCAGACTTTCTTAAGCAAAGTACAGTTCATGCGCTCTGTCACCACATTTTGTTGTGGTGTATCCTTAACCGTAAAATGCCTCACAATATCCTCATCTTGTTAAACTTCCAAAAAAGGATCGGACTTATATTCACCACCATTATCTGATATGAGAATCTTGATCTTTCGATCGCTTTGCATTTTAATCATCTTTTTCCACTTCAGGAATATCTTTATGCTTCATGGTGTACACCCATACTCTTCAAGAGAAGTCATTAATAAAGGAGACAAAATAATGGATGCCTCCCTAAGATGTATTCTTGGAAGCTCCCCAAATATCAGTGTGAACATAATCTAGAATGCCTTTAGTGTGGTGAATAGCAGTGCTAAATTTTACTCTAGTTTGCTTACCCAGTACACAGTGTTCACAGAATTCCAATTTACATGCCTTTGCACCTTTCAATAAGCCTTGCTTCACCAATCCTTACAATGCTTTTTCACCAGCATGCCTAAGACGCATATGCCATAACCTTGTAGTGTCTGAGCTATCTACATCAGCAGTTTCAGTGATAGCTGCTCCACCAATAGTTGTACTCTCCTGCAAGAAATACAAGTTATTTCGTCTTGCACCTTTCATCACCACCAGTGCCCCATTCACAGCTTTAAGAACTCCACCCTCCATGGTAATTTTGATACCATTGGATTCCAATTCTCCCAATGAGATAACATTCTTCTTCATACCCGGTACATACCGAATATCACTCAATTCTCTGATTGTTCCATCATGCATCTTCAAACAGATTTTGCCTATCCCTTAGGTTTTGCAGGCATTATTATTTCCCATCAAAACAACTCCACCATCCATCTCCTAGAAGCTAGAGAACCATTCCCGAATAGGACACATATAATAGGTGCAACCTAAATCCAAAATCCACTCCTTGAAGTGACCATCAGCAGATGAGCTAGCCAAAGCAAACTCGAAATCATCATCTCCAGATTTTACAACATTTGCTACAGTGCCCACATTCTCCTTCTCTTTATTCTTCAATTTGGGGTAGTCTTTCTTCCAATGACCATTTTGGCCTCAAAAGACACATTCATCTTTAGCAAGAAACTTCCTTTGTGAATTTAAACAAGATTTTCCCCGCTTCCTATGTTTTCTTTTCTCTGTTCATCCCCTTGCAGTGAGTGCCTCAGTTTGTGAGTTGTGAGTCTTTTGTTCCTTCTTACGACACTCATGATTCACCAATGCTGCAGAAACCTCATCAAGTTTCACCTTGGATTTTTCATACAACAAAGTAGTTGTTAAATGATCATAATCATCAGGCAATGAGTTTAACAAACATTTTGCCTTATCCTCGACAGGAATTTTCACATCAAGGTTTGCTAAATCAGCAAGTATTTTATTATAATCATTTAGGTGTTTGTGCATAGAAATACCTGGACGATACTGAAATCGGAGGAGTCGCTTCTTCAAGAAGAGCCGATTTTCTGCGCTCTTGGTCGTATACTTTTCCTCCAATTTCGTCCATAACTCCTTAGCAGAAGTTCCCTTCATATAAGGGTGTTTCAGCTCCTTATCAAGAAATGATCGAATAGAGGCATAAGCATGGAGATTAATTTGTGTCCACTACTTATCATCCATATCTTTGAGTTTATCTTCCAGAACTATATCCAGCTCTTGTTAATACAATACATCCATAACTTCACATTGCCACATACCAAAATTATTAGAGCCATTGAATTTATCAACTTCTAACCTTGTAGTAGCAATTGGATGTCTATTGGATGTAGGTGTCAACGATGATGATATGGACTCTCTCTTAACGGGCTTGTCTTTATCTCCAGCCATCTACTCGCCACTATTTACAAATACGTACTGTTTGTAATCACTGTTCACACGAATTGTAGCTCCGATACTATTCACAACACTGCAGCACCGACACTGTTCACAGGACTGTATCGACACTGTTCACTGGCACTGTAGTACTGACACTATTTACTGACACTGTAGCTCCAACAGATTTTTACTCCTACAATACCCAAGTCGAAAAAACTGGAGCTCTGATACCACTTATTATGCGGAAACGTTAATAAATTTGGAGTGAAAAATAAAACAGTAACGAGAGCACCAAGATTTTTATACTGGTTCAGCAATGCCTACGTCCAGTTTGGAGACGACTAAGTATTTCACTATAATCAATGAGAACATACAGTAGTGTTTATCACTTAATTTCCAAAAGACCCAAATTAACCCAAGCTCACACACTCCTATTAGGAAGAGAGAAAAAAAACAAATGCTCCTTTTTTTCTCTCTCCCCTTCCATAAATTTTCTGCTCTCTTCTCTCTAGAAATTTTTCTGCTCTCTCTCACACACTCTCTTCCGTTGTTGCTACTTCTCTTTTATAGAGAAGTCAGTGGGTGAAGGCCAACTGCACCGAAATCCACCGAAAATCACCGAAAGTAAGCCACCATTTCTGACTTTAAGACAATACTCAACACCAACGACAGTGTCGTGAAGAGGAAACCAGAGAAAGAGAGGTAAAGAAGTGTGAGAAACGTTGTAAAGAGGAAGTCATCAAAGAGAGGGAGAGAGAGCAAGAAAGAGAAGAAAGGTAACACCATCAAGAGAAAGGAGAAGACCGAAGCAGTAGTTCAGAAAACTCATTGGCAGAGGTAAGAACTAAAGAAAATCCTTACTACTTCTAGTCACAGAAGTTCAGGTCGAGTTACAAGAGCCAAGAAGGCCATCTGAAGATTCTGGAAGGGTTCTCTAAGAGGTCCAAACTCCTCTGAGGCTTTGATAACTATCATCTAACATTATTTGAGGCAAATCCCAACACTTTTTCAATCCCACACCATTGTGATGTAGAAGCTATTTTTGTAATCCTAAAGGGTGAGTTTCTTTCTTCTCAAATAGGCAAATAACTTGATTACACCATTGGTGACTTGATATGATGAGATTTCTCTTTGTTCAATATTTTACAAGAAAGGGGACAATTACCTTTCTATTGAGAGGCAAAAGAGAATCCTATAATGTGGAGTCCTATGATGTGATCAGAGTTCCTGCAGGGACTACCATGTACTCAATTAACCGAGATAGTAATAAGTAATTGATAGTCGCAGCACTCATCAAACCTGTCAATGCTCCAGGAAAGTTTAAGGTGATTAAGACCTTCATGGCCCTTTCTCTAACACATTCATTAGCAAGAAAAGTGTTTAAGTTTTCTGTATTAAGTTCCATAATTGCGTCCCAGGGATATTTTGTAGTAGGAGGTGATAATCCTGAATCGTTTTGTAGAGCTTTCAGCAATGACATTTTAGAGACTGCTCTTAAAGTGGGCATTTTTTTCTTTCTTATTAGTGTTTTTTCCTCAACAAGTCAACTTGTGGACTAGGTTCCTCTTCTTGTAAATATTTACAAACTCCAAAAGATCAGCTAGACAGGCTCTTTGGACAGCAAAAGAAGGGATTTGTTCTTAAAGCATCACGAGAACAAATAAAGGCTTTGAGTGAACATGCCTTCTTTTCAACCAAACAGAGGGGCCATGAATGGAGGGGCCCTTCAGCTTGCGTAATCAGCAACCTATCTACTCCAATAATCATGGAAAGTTCTTTGAAGCTTCACCAGGCGATTACAAGCAGCTGCAAAACATAAACATCTCTGTCTCTTTGGCAGTTTTCAGGGAGCTTTAATGGTACTGTACTACAATTCTCGGACGATGACAGTTGTTCTAGTTGTTGAAGGAAGGGGACGCTTTGAAATGGCTTGCTCAAGTGGGAAACATAACAAATAACCAAAGAAGAAGAAAGAGAAGAAGAGGAAACAGAGAGTAGTGGTCAGTTATTACAGGTTTTATGGGAGAACCAACCCCAAAAGCTAGCTTGAAGGGTAGGAGAGCCCATCAACTTACAAATCCCACATCAATCTCTTTTATTACCGATGTGGGACAATTAAACCGTAACATTCCACCACGCTTTATAGCCCAAGCACCGGCGGGCTGGCTATGGGCTAGACCTTTTCTAGCCCTAGGCGAACACTGCTATACTAGCATCACCACCCACGTACCCACAGGCTGACTATGCGCTAGATCTTTTCTAGCCCTGGGCGAACACTACAATGCCGGCATCACCACCAATGGGCGTGGTACGAGGACTTGAAGGAGTGGTATTAGCTCTAATACCAATGTTAGCAAACCCAGAAAAACAGAAAATAGTAACAGAAGAATAATGGCAGAAATAAGAGTGCAAGGATCTTAACGCTAAATTTTTCCACTAAGTGAGTCCATAAGTGAACTAAACCCAAATACCAATGCTTAATTAAATTCTGATCTACTCCATAACTAATTCCTATGAGTATTTATAAGAGAGATACCCTGACTAACTAAACTAAAATAAAGAAATGAAAACAGGGGAATAAAATGTGCAGTAACTTAATTAGAATAACAAATGCCTACAAACTAGAATAGATAATGGAAAACTTCCTAAACAATAGGAAACTCTCCTCATCCGCTTGGATAGATTTCGTTTTTAAACTCTTCTTGGATAGACTTCGTTTTTAAACTCTTCTCATCTGCTTGGATAGACTTTGTTTTTTCTTCTAAAACAAGTAAGCAGTGGTTTACTGCTATCAATGCTCCCCTCCTGAAATTTCTCCTTATCCTCAAGGGTAAAATGAGGAAATTGAGCTGCGAGTAGATCATAATCTTCCCAGCTTTGATCTTCCAATGGTTGGTTAAGCCATTGGATCAATAGTTCAAGAGAAGAACCTAAAGAATTGATAACCCATCGATGTGCTAACACTTGGGCTGGTTGCAACAGTAATTCCCACTCATTGGAAAGTGGAAAAGGAGGCAGGTCAGTAGGCAATAGTTGGCCAAGAGCTGGTCGAAGCAAGGAGACATGAAAAATTGGATGAATCTGAGATGTCGGGGGCAATTCTAATTCATAAGCAACCTGTAATACTTTTCGTAGAATTTTATAAGGCCCAAAAAATCGTGGAGACAGCTTCTCATATTTCCTCTTAGCTAAGGAATGTTGTTTGAATAGTTGGAGGCGCAATAAAACAGCATCACCTACATTATAGAGGGTTCTCGCCTTTTAGAGTCCGCTTGAGCCTTCATACGGTCTTGCACTTTTTGGAGGTGCGACTGAATAATTTTGAGCATGTCATCGCTCTGTTGCAGCTGCTGTTCCATATCAATAAGATGAGTTTCTCCCTGTACAAAGGGGTGGAGGGCTAGTGGGTCTCGGCCATAAAGGATTTTGAAGGGAGTAGCACCCATAGAGGTGTGAAAACCTGTGTTAAAAGAAAATTCTGCCCAGCATAAAAAGTTACTCCACTGTTGAGGTTGTTCATAACAAAAACAGCGGAGATAAGCTTTTAGACAATAATTTACCACTTCAGTTTGGCCATCACTTTGTGGGTGGTAGGCTGAGCTCATATGCAAGCGGGTTTTGCTAAGTTTAAATAATTCTGTCCAGAAGGAGCTAAGGAAGATGGAGTCGCGATGTTTTATGGGAGAACCAACTCCAAAAGCTAGCTTGAAGGGTGGAAGAGCCCATCAGCTTATAAATCCCACATCAATTTCTTTTATTATCGATGTGGAACAATTAAACCGTAACATCCTAACACGTTTCACAGCCCAGGTATCGACGGGTTGACTGTGCACTAGACCTTTCTAGCCTTGGGTGAACACTGCAATGCGACATCACCACCCATGGGTATAGCATAAGGACTTGAAAGAGTAGTGTTAGTTCTGATACCAATGTTAGCAAACTCAGAAAAACAAAAAATAGTAACAGAAAAATAATGGCAGAAATTAACACTGAATTTCTCAACTAAGTGAGTCCGTAAGTGGACTAAACTCAAATACCAATGCTTAATTAAATTCTGATCTACTCCATAACTAATTCCTATGGGATTTTACAGGAGAGATACCCTGACTAACTAGACTAAAATAAAGGAATGAAAACAGGGAAATAAAACGTGCAGTAAGTTAACTAGAATAACAAATGCCTACAAACTAGGATAGATAATGGAAAACTTCCTAAACAATAGGAAACTCTTCTCATCTGCTTGGATAGACTTCGTTTATAAACTCTTCTTAGATAGACTTCGTTTTTAAACTCTTCTCGTCTACTTGGATAGACTTCGTTTTTTCTTCTAGAATAAGTAAGCAGTGGTTTACTGCTATCATCAGTATCAGAAGATCTGTTCTCAGTTGTCACCTGGTGATGTCTTTATAATACCGGCAGGTCATCCAGTTGCAGTCCTGGCCTCTGAAAATGAGAACCTGCGTACGCTTGGATTCGGTATCAATGCCAATAACAACGAAAGGAACTTCCTTGCTGGTAAGCCTATCTTCCCTGAAATAGTTACTTGGCATATTTTTACTCAACCTTAACCAATTTTAATTGCCATTTCTTTGGAGGAGACAATATACTAAACCAAATTGAGAGAGAAGCAACGGAGCTATCTTTCAACGTGCCGGCAGATTTTGTGGAGAAAGTGTTTGGGAACCAAAAAGAATCGCATTTTTTTGCTGGGCCTCAACAAGGCCATAGAAGAGAGGAGGGGAGAGGCGGAGGCCACCCTGTGCCATCAGTTTTGAACTTTGCTGCGTTTTTTTAGACGTAGTAGCTGAGGTGTAAATTGGGGAAGGCTCAGTGTGCATTGTCATCTTGTATACATAATAAGTCTGTTCTGTTGCACATGATCATGTAAATATGCGAAGGATCTGTTTGTAACTGAGGCTTAAGCTTCCTATCGTGAATAAATAATATACAATCACTTGGAATATTTTTTCCCCTTGGATTTAACACCAACGTCCTCTCACTGTTTTTGATCCAATTATGTAACTTGGGATTAGTTTCTTTCTCTAACGTGGAGTTTGTTCAGAAAGTAGACAGCAACATATGACTTGAAACAAAATTTAAAGGCCTCTAACAAAGGGAATCACATGCCATATGATGATTCATGGTTTTGTATAGACATTTCTCAAGTCAGATAGCTTGTTGGATGCATTATTTCAGGTTTTTGGAGCGTGCACACGGGATTTAACTCGTTATCTCTTTCCGGCATCACCGGAACAGAGTGTAACCCGTCCAGCAACACTGTAATAAGGAAACAGTTACCTCTTTCCGGTATCTGCCAGACCCTCTGTCCGGCATCACTGGAATGGAGCTTAAAGTGGCATCACTGGAACAAGCTAACTGGTTACATCTTTCCGGCATCACCGGAACGGAGTGTAAATGAATCTTCAGTTTTATTCAATGGTAATTGGACTTAAATGAACTAACATCGTCATACAATTAGGTTGTTAGTCGCAATATTGGTGAGATAATAAACTTAAACAAAGTGTTCTGTTGGGTACTCATTCTCGTATCCATTATAGTCGTAGTATAACCTCTCTCCCTTGGATATGTCTCTGTTGGCAATAAGCAGAACTCGACTCTCACCATTGACGTCAAATCTTACACACTTGAGGTTCTGCTTCTTCCTCCCATCTCTGCATTTAGAAACCAAAGTCCAGTAAGATTGAGCCAAAAAGCGTTACAAGTGCAAAATCACAGTACTTCTGTGGTTTGTGAATCTATAGGAGAACTGAAAGTGAAAACCTCTCAAAAAGAAAAGCCAGAAATAATCTAACATTTGTTTCAAGAAAATATAAGCTGATTCTTGTACGGTATGTCAAAAACTTTTCATGTCCTAGACATGAATCGCTAAATCTACCAACTTAGACTGTGAGAGCTGATTCCACTGATAACTTATATATTACAGCTATTCATATAAGATCAACTTACATTGTGTGGTTGTTGATTCCATTTATAAAGCGAGCAATGTTTCCTCGTTTGTCGGGGCATATGACGAGGCTTTGCGCAGGATCAGCTGCAGAAAGCAATGTCATCATGCTATCTCCATCGTCATTTTCCCGATTCTTCAAGTAGTCAACATCTCCAGTGTACTCTGTGATAATAGTTAAATCTTTTATAAACTTGTCTGCCTCTACTGTGAAACTGCACATAATATGAATACTGAATGAGCCAATTGAAATCCTAAATCACGTCACAATAGTATAGATATTCTTCACTATAATTCCAGATGAGAAACATGCATACCCTTCCAGGGGATCAAAAACAACCATGAGAGGTGGGCATTCTCCTCTGTCCATCATGCTTTCGCACAGTTTTAAGGACACTATGTCTTCCTTGGACAGCACCTGTCAAAAGAGTTATCATACTACTATATTCCAATTAACCAACATGATGAACCGTAGTATAATAGAGAAACACCCCTAAGGAATCTATAATCTAATCCTTATACAAGCTAAAAGGATTGTATCTATAACCAAGAATTACTTCACAGCTTTATAGCAAGTGTTTAGAATAATAAACATAGCTCGAGTTTACAATTCAATCTTTCAACGTCACAACCTTGCAGAGTTGTTTACAAGAAAACCTTTTCTTATCATTTTAACTCCTCACAAATAACACAACATTCAGTAGAAAGCCAATCCATTTTCAATTTACCTGCATTCCTTCCTTCTCAAGAGATGCAGTATTTGCAGACCTTGGTGCCATGCCCTTCTGGTAAGTAAGCTTGTTTCTGTAATCTGTACCTGAGGCTGTCAATGCTGTTGCTAGCGACCTCATTTGCTGGAGTCTCCTTTCAGGATCCTCACTCGGACAGAAGGGTAAAAGTTTCCTTCTCTTTTTGGACATTACCAAGCTACCAGATCGCTTCCTTTTCTTCTGGCTATATGCAACTACAGGAATATTAAGTATTTCAATAATTTTCATAAAAAAAACCAATAAAAGCAAGACTGGGAGTGGACTGAATTGCTGATTAGGTACTGAGTTTCACCTTGACTTTGCTTCTGGATTAGTTCTGAGGACCTTTGTATGCGAAAGAAATCGATGATCTTGGTTTGAACAAGAGGGAATGCTGCATGTAATCAAAGAGCGACCCCCTTAATCTCGAAATACAGTATCAATCAACAAAATAAACCCATTAATTATTATAATCGTTCTATAAAATCACAATAAACACTTAAAAGGAATCAGCATTTTCAAATAGACGAAACATCTCAAAATAATGTAGAGAAAAGCAGCGATCTTGCTAAGTTGAACATTCTGAACGATACCGAAACAAACAATTAAAAGAAGGCACACAGACCCAGAAAACCTCGACAACAAATAAGCAGATTAAACAAAAGGGGGAAAAAAAAAAGGGGGTATATAAACATACGCTTGGGTTTCTTGTGATCGGAGCAAGAAGGGCAAAACCAGGCACCTTTGGGAACGGAAACGAGAATGGGTCTCAAACAATACAAATGAAAGCCTCTATCACACTTGTCGCAGAGAAGAAGGTCCTCCGGAGACTTCCCGGAACCGCATTCCTCACACGAGACGTCGTCGTAGTCGTTGGGAGTGCTGGCTTTGGTGGGTAATAGATCATTAGACTTAGAGATGCGAGGCTCCGGAGCTTGGGTTCTGCGCCTCAAAGCCATAGCTATGGGATTCGGGTGAGTCCAAACACTAAACTGGAAGGATTTAAGCGGTGGAGCGAAGGAAGGAGCGTGGCGCGTTACTGTTTTCAGGTTTCGCGGGAAATTGATCTGCGCGCCATTTTCCGTTCTCTTTTTCGGTTGGAGCCAAAAGTCACTGCGTTGAGTGACTTGTTCGTTTGCTCTTATTTGGATAAGTAAATTTTAACTTATAAAAATAATATTATATTACTTATAATATTAATAATTTTCAATTTATTAAATAATATGTTTAAAATAATTAATTTTCATTTTGTTACATAATCTGATAATTTTGAGAAAAAAATAATTACATACAAGATTACTATTTTTTAGATTTTTTTTACTAATAATTGCTCTTCAATGAAGATTATCCACATTGAATGAAATTCATCAAAAAGTAATAAAACCCTACCTACTTTCCAAAACTAAATTAATATCACTAATCCATCCAGCTACAAAAAGCCACACCACACTCCAATTTCTAAATGAACTAACTCAAAATCTCCACTAGCTAAAACCAATTTATCAAACAGATTCTTCCATAGCTATTCATATTCAACCACTCCACTTGCCGATCCTCCTCTTCCTGGTCATCTAGGGTGTCTAAATTACTTCAGTATAAATTTCTTAAGAACTTGATTAATCAACTTCAATGTGTTATATTTATATATATACATAAGTTATGGTTCAGGTAGATGCATGGGAGCCAACAAATGCTCGTACTTATCGTCGACGCCCGATGGTTGTCCGAATATAAATGCATGTATTGTCACGTGCCAACCTTGCTACCGTGGAATCGGACAAATAGAAGTAGAGTGTGTTTGCACCCAGTGGTTTGATCATCTGGTGGGAGTGTTGATGTAATTTTGAGAAAGGTGCTCCTCTGAAGTCGAAATCTGGCTTCATACAATGGGATCTGAACTTGTAGACGTTTAGATAAAGTGGTAAATAGCTACTCTAACCTCTAAAGGTCTTGTAAAAGATTCTTCCAGTTCTCAGTCAGAGAACACTGAAGCAGTATGCAATACATCTGAAGTTTCTGCAACACCATCTAGTTGTTCAGATGAACTATCATCAAACCTATCAGAACAACAACCATCAGAGTCATCATACGAACCAGTCTCTTCACCATCGACTGATTCTTCAGCAAACTTTGCTGACCTGTCAAAATTATCAAATGTTCTGATGACTATGCCTCAATATATTGAAGTTAAACCAAAAATCAGTGAAGCTGAATCCACAGGTACTGAACCTTTAGACTTTTCTTAAAGAAATACTGTTTACTTTAAGAATTTTGTAAAGTAGATTCCTTTTTGACAAGGTTAGGTGAATTATTAGGTTACTTTTCTTAAAGTGTAATTATTTTGTCTCTAGGTAGATTTACCTTTCAGACCCTCGCTTCATTTATAAAAGCAAGGCTTCGCCTTTGTTGTAAGTACACTAAATTTTCATAAGGAAAATGAAGAAGTTAGTTTTCTTCTAAATCTCTTCTCATTTCTGAAAACTTCAAACCCTGAAATAATGTTTCCTCAGTACCTAAGATGTAGGATGAGTATGCCCTACACTCGCCTCAATTGAGGATCTTGTGTAACAGAAAGTCTACGACGATCTAGGAACTGTTGCTTCTAAATATATCCGCTCCGCTGCCTTGAGTCAGAAGCATTAACAAGGAATGACAACCAAGAGTATGTGAGTGAAGTAGGGTTCCTAAAAGGCTTGACCATTTGTGCCCATGTAAGCCAAAGGACATACATTGAGGGTTGTAGGTCGCATACCTGGAATAGCCTACGTAATGATACATACTTTCAATCCGACTTTGGTTAGTCGATGATGTCAACCAGATGTGGTTGTTTAGAGTGGTGTTAACCATAGGGTTAATCAGGCTGTTGTCATAGTTTCCTCATGTGCCCTTCGGGCACCCTGAGTGGTATCAAAGCCAGAACAAAACAAAGCCGGGAACACTTTGTCCCTTACCTTGGTTTGTTTGTGGTCAAGTTTTGAACATCCAGTTCTTCTCCTACGTACCGCTTGGTGTTTATCACCTTGTATCCTGTTAGCCTTGTGCTACAAAGGGTTTTCCACTACTGCTTGTGGTTTACCTGGAAACCTAGTCAACCTTCGCATCTTTGTTAGGCAGGTAACATTGATTCAGGTTAGGAAGTGAGTAAGAAGAGAGTTGCATAAGAATTATGGAAACTTCTTCAGATCCAGTTCATTTATCGTCAAGTTTGTCTTTGTCTAGTTTGCCTTCTAGTGTAAAGCGTGTTTTATCAAACAAAATTAAAAATTTAGTAAAAATTACTCATGCATGTTGTGTGTGAGTCTTCTCTACCATTGTTAAATCCATATAGTTTTTATTCTCGTGACCGTTTTTGGACGAGAAGTATTCGTAGTGTGTTTTCTACAACTAGACCTTGTGTAAAAGAAATCATCCAAAGTTCCAGATTGGAACAATGTGATCTCAGAGCTACAACTGCAGAACAATACATAAAGCTTGAAATCTCTAAGGAGCTGATCGCCTTATGGAGAGAGCACAACCATACACATCTACGTATTGGAGCTATACGACTTGTTCTTACACTTTATAGAAGAAAAGGTATTCCTACGACTACCAGGATATCCCTTCTTGACACTGCCTACGCAACATACCAAAATGCCCTTATTGGTACCTTGCTAACTACTCTCAACAATGGAAGTGTCATCTTGACCATAACACTTAATTTCAACATCAGGTTAGATGATCCCACTTTATCTGAACGTCTACAAGTTCAGATTCAGATAACTGGAATAGATCAAGATCCTACAGCCATCATAGCTACTCTACATCACCAGATGATCTATCATCTACAGAATCATGCTTTGGACTTAAACTTTCCAAACTCTACTTCGAATGCACTCTACATGGTTGCTGATCGATCTAATGATCAAACTACTATCATTCAGATCCTGAAGCAATTGCCTTCACAGGATCTTGAAAAGTTGATGCCAACATAATGGATTACTGACTACCGGAAGGTATTCCATGCGCCTCGTCGACACTCTTTTCATACAACGACTCCTTCGATTCTGAAGACACTGAGAAATGGCTCAGTAAAATCCATCTATGCACGGCCCAGCGATGACAAGCTTGGTCCTTCAACATCAGGAGCAATCTTGATGATCTAGCTCACTGAACAGCCTGTTCTATCATCTTGGGCAACAAGCCTTAAGATCCAGCCCGTATATTTTCATACGGAAGGTAAAGGCGGTCCTCCTATTCATTATTTCAAACCTAACGGAGATTCAGTTTATGTCAGTCATCATCGTGGACACTTTGTATGGGATGTCGACCCATCCATATGCGAACCAGATTGTAAGATCTGTCTCAACCCTGAGTCAGATAGTGATGATGATGATCCAAGATATCAACAGAGAAGGAAGAAGAAGCAAAAGCCTAAATCTCGGTGCTTATTTTCTCGTGACTATCATCCTCTTGGAGGTGATCCAGATCAAGACGATCCAAATGGTCTATTAATGATAGAAAGATCCAGACCCAATTCTCTTAGAGAGATGCTCGGGTCGTCTACATACATATCTACTAATGGATCTAGTAGATCTAAGCCAGCAATTCATGTTTTGATTCCTACTCCTATACCCTGTATGATGGCAAGACCATATGAGGATGGCTTTCCTCAATTATCTAGGAGTACTGATGAGACACAACGGGTTGTCTATAACCCTTACATCAGGGAGTCAGGAATTACTTTACAAGGAACACTTGCATCCAAATCCATTTGATGAAGTGCTTAACTGGCAAACATCTAACGTAGTAGCACAAAACAAAGTTCTAAGAAGGATTGATTTCAAGCTGGATGGATTTAGTCAACAAAACATTACTACTCATAAGAAAGTCAATTATGTTTCGGAACAGATACAAACGATGTATCGATCTTACAAAACTCAAATTCAGCAACTTGATGTTGAACTTCGACAATACATCTCTGCCCATTATATAGGACCAGATTTCGACTTCAAAGTTCGAAAGATACAAGAGATACAAGGGATTGTACAACAAGTGGAAGCTGATATGCATGCAGCTCAATCTAAGATGATATATGACTCATCCTCTTCGGATTTCCCAAATACACAGCTATCATATCCATCTCCTATGTATCAGAAGTATCCAGAAGAAGTTGACTATTCAAAGGTATTCAAAATCAATTATCCTTTGATTAGACAGTATATACATCCTCAGATAACTCAAAAAAAACCTCGACAATCAAAACTAAAGTCTACATCTGATCATATGCATAAGCCTCGAGTTTCTGAGTCTTCAAAGGTTCCAGAAGCTTCATCTTCGTATACACCTCTTGAACCAGCTCAAGTGTTTTGATTACTTGGTCCCACGGTTGTAGAGATGCATATGTTTATGTTCTTCGATATGATAATAAATGTGGTGCTTTTTTTTCCTCTAAAAATGGAAGCATTTTATATCTTTGTAATAAAAATTATTTCTAAAATTTCCCCGTAAAAATATATATTTATATATCCAATTACAACATTAATATGTAAATGACGCTATTAAGTTCTATTATTAATATTATTCTTTGAGCAATTTCTTGTGATGGAATTTGGCTAGTTTTGCTATTGAAGCTTCACGTTCAATATTATTTATCACTATTTATTTTATGGATTAATTCAATCTAAAACTATCTAATACAATTTGAAATTGCAATTTGGTATGGTATACTATTCTCTTTAAATTTTTGAGTCAATATGCTAATTAACGAGTGTAGAATATTCTACACTGACCAAACATGAAAATGTTAAAGAGTTTATAAGTGGTAAGGGTCAACTATCCAAATAACTAGTTTTAGTCATTTTGGCAATAGTTGGCTCAAGCCTAATTCTTGTTAATAGGCTCTACATTCTACTCATATTAAAATTTTTAATATCGAGATTAAAGTAATGTTATTTTAATGACTTATTTATAAAAAGAAAAATTGTAATAGTTTGTTATTAAAATTTATATTAATATGATTAACAAGTTTTATTAGTTAGTTGTGAATATATTATAAATAACAAAAGGCATATTGATTTTTTTTTTGGCTTCTAGGGGTAATCGAGTTGGTGAAGTAGGGGGCAAGGAGCCAAAAGGTCCTGTGTTCAAATCCTTTTACCTATACTTTCTCGCTCAAGCCTGTTGTACAGAACTTGCCTGGTGCATAATACACAGTTGGCATGATTTGTAAACTATTGTGTCAATCTGGAAGTTTACTTAGTGCGTATCCAAAGAATAGTGACTATGGTTTCCTCCGTTTAAAAAAAAAACTGATATATTTGTCATTAAAGCTTAATATTGTTTTTCACGGAAGTTCTATTATAATATTATTTACAATGCTTTAAATTTTTTAAACAGTAATTCTATTTGAGTTTTAAAAGCATCCCATGTTTACAATCTCGTGTTATTTAAATTAGATATTCGATGAAATTACTGAAATTTTTATAAAAAATTAAGAAACATTAATTATTTAATATTTAATATTCGCAGGAAAAATTTAAATATAGTTTATCAATAAATCTCTAGTTTGTGGGATATAAATAAACTGTTATTAATATTATTATTAAGTGAAGAGTCAGCTGAAGTGTCACGTGAATAGAAGATGCTACCTTTGAGGCTTCTGTCTTCACAATGCAGAAATATCTAATTGACTGGATTGATCTATAATCAAATTCAATAAATAAGGTGTGGTGTGGTGGTAAGCTCACCTTGCCCCTTAATCATGTGGTGGGGAGTTAGAATCTCCACTCATGGGAATGAAGAGCATCTTGTGGCCAGCCATTTACCGCTTAGTGCGAGCTCCCGTGGCGAGTCCGGATTAGTCGGTTACTTTTGTGTGCCGAAAATCGGATGGTTTATACCGAAAAAAATAAATCAATAAACACACGATGATTAGCATTTGCAAACTCCTTTAACCTCATAAAAAGAAAGAAAAACAAATTGTTGCAAGTGTTAGAATTCTCTAACTCACCCCCAAAAGCTAGCTCAAGAGGGAGAGATTTGCACATTATTGTAAATTCTTGAATGCTCTCATAGTTGTCCGATTTGAGATTCCTGACACACCCCTCTCAGTCCAGAGTAGGACTGGACATCTGATGGACATATTAGACAAAGAGACATAACTGGGCACCGCCCCAAACCATCGAGACAAGCAGGCTCTGATACCATGTTAGAATTGCCTAACTCACCCCCAAAAGCTAGCTCAAGAGGAAGAGGTTTGCACATTATTATAAATTATTGAATGCCCTCATAATTGTCCGATGTGAGATTCTTGACAGTAAGAGAACGTTAATAGCCTCGTTTAAAATTTGTTGACTTAAACATATAGTAAAACTTTGAATTTCATGTCAACATAAATATATTATAAAAGGGAATGTATTTCTATTTTCATATAATTCTCTTAAAATTATAAATTTATTCAATTACATAATTTTACAACTTCTTTAATGTCAATATTAAAAATGGAATATTTTTATGTAAAATATATCAAAATATTATTATTTAAATTGAACTCATAATTTAACTTTTAAATATTAATTTGTTAAATGATAAATTTAAATTATGTAGTTTATCAATAATAATGTGTCCGATAATTTGTTTAATACGCATTTAGTGGATAATAATTACTAGCTCTATTAATGTAAAAAATAGATAGATACATATAAAAATATAAATAGATAGCTCTATTGATGAATTTTACTAGTGTGCTTATAATATCTTTTAAAGGGATTTTGAAAAATTTTAAATTATTGTGATTTTTCAAGGTTTACAAAATTATATAAAAATAATTTAGTTGTCAAAATTCTAATACTTGTGCATTAAAGTCAAAATTCTAAACGTTAAAAATTTTAAAAACAAGATAAAATAAAATTTAAAAATAAAATAAAATATTTAATATTTAATATTTTACGATAAAGATGTAAAATATAAAGTCATAACATTTTTTTAATTTATGATGGAATGTTCAAAATCCATCGTGGTTATTAGTAATATAAGTATTGCAAAATTAACATTTATAATATAAAAAATATATGTTTATAACTATATAACCTTCTTAGAAATTTTAAATTAGAATGTTGAGTTTAAGAGATGATAAAAAAACAGAGATGAGAATTTTTATTAAACTTTATTAAAATAATAATTTCAACACACATTGTTTAACAATTACATAATAATTATAAAATTTAATTAAAATATTTTTTAATTTTAACTTATAAATATGAATCTGGAAAGATTATTTTTTAAAAATGATTAAGAAAATAAGATTTAAGCTCTTAGTAAAACAAACAGTCTGATAATTATATTATATATATATATATAATTTATCTTTAAAAAGAAGCAATAATAATTTTTTAAAGAGTTAAATATTCAAGTACATTCTAATTAACAATAAATAAAATTTAATTATAAAATTTTTTCAATTTAATTGAAATAAAAAATTAAAAAGTTTAATATTATATAAAATATATCCATAATTTTATTAAATTCGTAATTAAAATTAAAATTTGATTAAAATTTTAATATATTTAAAATATGAAAACAAAGTTTGATTTCTAAATATTAGAATTTTGTATATGCGGAATTCATCGAAACGCGAATGACTATTAGCCAAGTCCAATGACTGAATTACCCTTTACTTGCTAAAGGAGCCATACAGCATACATATTTGTTCCTCCAGAAGAAACCAAAGCAGAACAGGCTCAAGTCACAGAGAAGAAGAGCTCGGCAATCGGCAGCAAGAAGAAGTAAACAATAATGGAGTGTGTGTTCGGACTCGTCGGTAATGGATTTGCGATTGTAGCGGCCGACACATCTGCGGTTCACAGCATCCTCGTGCACAAATCTAACGAAGACAAGATCATGGTTCTCGACTCCCACAAGCTCATCGCCGCCAGCGGCGAGCCTGGCGACAGGTCTCAGTTTCAATCACCAGGCCCATTATCACCATCTCTCTTTTATATTTCTCAACTCTTTCGTTTTGTTTTTGTTTTTGTTTTTTTGTTTATTTAGAGTTCAGTTCACGGAATACATACAGAAGAACGTGGCTCTGTATCAGTTTCGAAACGGGATTCCCTTGACCACAGCCGCCGCGGCCAATTTTACTAGAGGGGAACTCGCTACTGCCCTTAGAAAGGCAAGTGGGTTTCTCTTAATTTGTTATCTTTGTGCAGATTTAGGATTGTAGGGTTATTACATTGGGTCATTGGCTTGTTAATATTTGCTTCGGGTGTTTATCTACCTTTTCTTTTCGCTTTTTCTATAAGGTAGGAACTTGGGTTTATTAGGATGGGATAAATAAATTGGGATTTAGTGCTTATATGTTGCCTGGTGTTTGCTGGTTCGTTTCCCTGCGGTTAATATTTAGAGCTTTGTGCATACTTAGAGCCTCTGGAAGACGACAGAGTGATCGAGCAAAAGCCAGCTAGTTGAAAGGCACAAGTATGGTACAGAATCATTTTGATGATTTTGAGCACTAGGGGTCACAGATTTCTCTTTTGAGTGGTAAATTTTAACTTCAGTTCAGTTTAAAGAAAGTAGTGTTGTTTGGTTCTGGCTCAAAAAGTCTAAACTTAAGACTAGATAACCTTCTTGCATTAGAACTTCATTAGTACTTGATACAAGTATTGATCACATATTTGAATGAGAACGAGGTGCAGTGTTTGAATAGCTAACTTTTAAGGAAGCGATTTGACTTCGATAACAAAAGCCAAGATCGTCTCTTAAACAATGCAGATACATACTCTATATAGAAGTGCATTGTTAAGAATCAAAGCACATTGAACTTGGAGTCACCAATCATTTTGTGCTTCTGGCGTGCTTGTAAATTAATTTGTGGGTGATGTCCTTACGAGCAGCTAAGAGTAGCAGGTATGATTTAGAGAACTGATTCTTGGATTAAGTTCTTCTTGTGTTGGATTAATCTTCGTTGTGTTGGGATAACTGATACAGTTCAAATAGTTGTCACTGAAAGGTTTTTAAAATTACGAGCTATGAATGTACTGTAAAATTATAGACATGTGCTGTTCAAAATGACTCACGTTGGATGCTGATCAAAGAAAATGGTTTGAGTTTGACCTTTTCTTCTGAATTTTTGCACTACTAGTTATGTTTGTTCTATTTACGGTGGAGAATCAATTTGGCCTGTTGTAACAAAAAGTCTTACACCACTAAGAAGTTAATGATTTTTGTTTCATACGTTGAACATTTTGTTCTCATGATCTCTGAAGTGATTAGCTTGCCTTGACAATTGCATTGTAGTGGTCTCATGAATTATACTGGACTGGATGCTTTTCCATATGATTTATAACTAGTGCCAGACATTTTTCCGTTTTGTATTGACATTTTACTTTCTATATCTCCTGAATAAGTGTGGTTTTTGGTATTTTAGAACCCATACGTTGTGAACATCCTTCTAGCTGGTTATGATAAGAACATTGGTCCATCTCTCTATTACGTGGACTATATTGCTACACTTCACAAGGTTGATAAGGGAGCTTTTGGTTACGGATCATATTTTTCTCTCTCCATGATGGACCGACATTACCATAGTGGCATGTCACTCGAAGAAGCTATTGATTTGGTTGACAAGTGCATAATGGAGATTCGATCCAGACTGGTTGTAGCACCACCAAACTTTGTGATCAAGATAGTTGATAAAGATGGAGCAAGGGAATACGCATGGCGTGAATCTGTCAAGGAGGTTGCTGCTGCCTGAGGATTGTTTTGTTACACTTCCTTTTTTCTTTCTGGATGTTTAATTTACAAAAGGCTTATGAAGGATGTTGTATCAGACCATGCAAGACTAATTTCTCGGTTGGATACTGATTGAATTTGTTATGTTGAAAGAAAAAACTATCCTTTAGCCTATTAATGTTAGTATAATCACAGGAAGCAAGTGTATATCTCTCAATTTTGAGAGGAAAAGGAATAAATTTTAGTGCAAATACATCAAAGCTTATAATTGTTTTGCTGGTGTAACAGGGAACAATGTTATTAATCCCACAATTCAGGAACCACTAAACATTAACTAAGCATGTGTTCCTGGCTTTAGTTCTAACTCAGGGTCCTCCCCATTTCCCACTATTTTCTTCCAGAACCAGTGGTTTTGCCACAAAAGATACGTCTCTTCTATTGGCACTTGTTTTGTTTCTGGGAGGAGGAAGAATATGAAACTACTCATAATAGCAATCAACCCTGCAAAGAGCAAGAAGATTCCATATCGAAGGTGGCAGAGAGAAACCAGGAAACACTGTGCTATTAGGGCTGTGAAAAGCATGTTCACACAGACCACTATACTCTGACCAGCTGACCTCGTCTCCAGGGGAAAGATCTCACTCGGAACTAGCCATCCTAGAGGCCCCCAGGATCTTCCAAAGCCCAAGACAAACAAACATAAGATTATTACAAGAAAGATTCCAATTCCTTTGGGGAGAACTACGCCTTGTCCAAACTTCAACGCCAGAGTTATGGCCACAGCCACCTGAAAACAAAAACGGTGAAGTAAGTACATACATTGCTATAACTTGATACAGAGTTCAGAGGATCAGTGCGATTACCATATAGCAGAACATCTCAATACCAGCCTCCAGGAAGAAAGCTCTTCTTCCGAATTTGTCCACTAAGGACATTGAGATGAGAGCACCAACAACAAGAGCTCCACTTGTTATGACAGATGAATATAGAGCAGCCCCAGAGCCAAAACCTAAGCTCTGAAATATGACAGGTGCATAGAAGAGTATAGAGTTATTGCCAGTGAGCTGCTGGAATGCAGGGATTCCTAGAGCACCTATTATCAACTGGGGACGATTCTTTCTTTTAAGAAGATTCTTGAACGGATGCTGTACGGCCTGTGCTGCTTTGCTAGCATCAACAAGATCGGCGAATTCGGCATCAACCTTCGTTGTGCCCCGTATTTTTTCCAACACTTTTCTGCCTTCTTCTAGTCTGCCTTGTTCTACCAGGCTGTTAGGAGTCTCAGGAAGGAAAACTCCACCAATGAACATTAGACTAGCAGGAACTGTTGCTAAACCTAGAGATAACCTCCAACCCCATGGATGAATCTTTTCAGTTCCATAATTGATCAAGTTCGCAACCAAGATTCCTAAGACAGTGGTCAATTGAAACAACTGGTTAACTGCTCCTCGGACTTTTGCTGGAGCCATTTCTGAAAGATACAGAGGAACTGCCTGTGCAATTAAAATGAGTATGAAGTCAGAAAAAAAAACCAAATTAAAAAATTTCCTGTTCATAAGAATAGGGACTCACTTGATTGCCAAATCCAATGCCTACGCCCAGCAAGAGTCGTCCTATAATCAGCATCGAAATGTTCACTGCAGATGCATTCAGGACTGCTCCTAAAAAGAAGCTTATTGACCCAACAATGATGCTGGCTCTACGACCTTTGTTTCTTGTCACATGTGAGGCCCCAAACGTTGAAACAAGGGCCGCAAAGTACAGAGAAGATGTGAAGAGGGTTAGTAGTTGATTATCATATTTACAGTAATCTGTCTCGTGGAGATGCTTTTGCTTCCTTCTGTACACTTTTGGAAAGAAGTGCATTAAGAAATCGTCCATGGAAGTGACTCCACCTGAACCCATTTTACATTTTCAGTTCCTATAACGCCAATCGCGGAGATACATCCAAGAAAATGAACAGGAAAGCTGTTACAGATCACTGAACTATAAAATGAAATTCCCAGAATATTCCTTCTCTATCCAATAATGCAAACTAAGTATAAATTGTTCCTTTTGTTCTCTTTTGGCTCTAAGATATCCCAATCCTCTGTACATCCTAATACTATCTCCGGCTAAGATCTTAAAAGTTGAAATTTAAGAAGATGTTCAGAGCAAAGACCAAAACTTTCCTGAAAATAATGAAAGAGTGAACAGAAGAGGAATTGCAGGATGAAACGGAGAGAGAGGAAATACTAACCAGAAACACCAAGATCATACCCAAAAAGCGACCCTCCAAGAGCTGCAACTATGCAAGCAAAAATGAAATAACCAGTGATCTTATACTCGTAAAGATGAGCCCTTGGAAGTGTTCCTCCATCCGCAAAGCCTCCACCTGCCATTGCTAAAGATCTCTGTCTCCCTCTTAACACGAACAAGACGCAGATATATACTTCTTCAGTTAGTGTTGTTTGAGAACAGTGGAGGGATGTGCCAAAGAAAAGTCACTGGCTTTGGCAGAGAACAAAGTCAACACGAAGAATTTAAGGAGTTAGGACCTTAGAGCCAAATTTGAATCCAAAAGAAGAAAGAGAGTGGATAAAAACAACTTTGACAGCTAATATGGATGAGGCCAAGCAACTGGGAACATTGTCAATCGTCAACCTTTCCATACGTTCTCATTGGCAGTTGGTGCTTTCGGACATTCACTATCAAATAATCACTATCTCAGGCCCTAGGACTATGTATGCCATAAGGATCATTTTCTGATTTTATCTTCAAGCAAATTAATTAACAAATTAACTGCTCAAAATTAAATGACAATTTTTGAAATAAATTATGATTTCTTTAGAATCTCTTAATTATTATAAAATCATAACGTGTTCTTAGTCACTTTCTAACATGATATCAGAGCCCGTTTGTCTCGATAGTTTGAGACGGTGCCCGGTTATGTCCCTTTGTTCAATATGTCCATCAGATGTCCAGTCTTGCTCTGAACTAGGGGCTATGTCAGGAATCTCACATCAGACAACTATGAAGGCATTCAAGAATTTATAATAGTATGCAAACCTCCCCTTCTTAAGTTAACTTTTAAGAATAAGTTAAGCACTTCTTACAGCATAATGCGAGTGAGAATGAACGTTAAAGACGTAATCACCCAACTTGAAGGGTGGATTTCCCATGACACTTTGATTCCCCAAATACAAAATGAAACACAACTTGCATGACAATAGCAACGTTAACTAATTAAAGAAGAGTTGGTTTAGTTTAATTGTATAATCCAACCTCATAAATCTCCAAAATAAAAAAAAATCAGACAAACATGAACGTAATTGTCTTAATACCTTTTATAACAATAAAGTTATAGTCACAACTTCTTAAATATGCATTAGAAAAATCTTAATTGCAAAAAATATTAATATTTAATTTAGCCACTTGACAATTTCGTTATAACCGACTCCGAAGTCATGAGCCTTATTCTTTTATTTAATTTTATTAGGTTTTTAATTCATTAAAATTTTAAATTATTTAACTTTTTTGTGCGGTTTTTAAGCTTTTGCTTCGATTTATTTTAATAGCTAATGTTGTTAAAATCAATTATTTTATATTAATTAATTACTTTTTATTTATCAATCTCCTTTTTCACTTTAAATTTTGACAATATCTTTCCAATCGTATATTAAATTCTTTAATTTTATTTAATTTTGAACCAACTTTATAATAATCTAATACCGATTGAACGTTTTAAATCTTAAACCTCTTATCTTACTTGCTTAACTTCTGGTCTGATTTTTAAAACATTGGTGTTAACTTAACGAATACATCATATTAAATACCAAGCGATGTCATTTAATATATATATATATATATAATACAATTTAAATAATAAATTTGTTTTAAAATATTAAATTTATTTATATATTTCTATTTCAAGCTAATTATATTTTAAATTTTAAGTAAATTATTTATCCTGACTAGATTCTTTGAAGGAACTTGCTTATGAAAGCACATAGCACGTGCTGTACCTACCCTGGTAGGTTCAATAGGCTAAGTTCGAAAATTGTTAGGATTTGGCCCATTTGGGTATTAAAAATACACTTTCCGGTGTTGTTGTGGTCGTGCAGGTTGCACGTAGTCGGCGTTTCTGCTGGGTCCGGTGTCGCTTATCCTTCTAGCTCTAGTGAAGCGTCGGCGGTGGCGGTGGGTGCTCGTTTTAAATTTTTGTTTAAATAACTATTTATAAATGTTACTTATTTTTATTATAAATAGCTATTTCATACTTTTATTTCAACTTATCTAGTTTTAATGATATTTTATGCGCAGAAAATATTTAATATTTATTTTTATTAAATTTACTTGAACCATGTCTTGAAATGTTTTTTGAAAAATATTATCAATTTTCATATTATCGTGTCAATATCATTACGTTTAAATATATATATGAAAAGGGAAAAATCAGATATATAAAAAGTTTTTCCAAAAATTTAATTATTTTTTAAAAAATCATTTTTTAGAATTATTGAAAAAATTACGTGACTTTTAATTTTTGAGAAAGAATTTTTCTTAAAAACTATCTTAACAAATATAACAGTAACTCACATATAACTTAATTAAATATTATCGACGTAACTAACTAATTGAATTGATAAATTAGACACTAACTAATTAAAGTCAAATTAATTAAAATGATTATAATAAATGATTATTTTGTATTAAAATAATTGATTAAGTTTGGTTGTCATTGTCACATTTAATTAGGTTGTCAGTGTCACATTTCATTATTTCATGTGTGTTATTTATATTATGTTTAGTATACTAATATTTTTTAAACAAAAGTTAAGAGAAGAATTTTCTAAAAAAATAAAAATTTATATACAATTCTTTTTATAATTTTAAAGGTTAAAGAAAAAATTAAAAGTAATTAAATCACAAGAATATTATATTTTATAATTTTATAATTTTTATTTTTAGGTGTTTACTAAATAAATTATGGAATATAATAATATGCAAATTAGGTATTTAAATAACTAACTAAATTTAATTAATATTTATAGGCTCCATGTACCTCTACTTCCGACGGCCTATTTTTCAAACTACAAGTTGAGAAACGGATCTCCAAAGATGACTTCAATTTGAGACTTTTGAGTAGATCAGCACCAATTGGACTTTCTTGTGGGGCAAAATGATTTTTATACTGTTCGACCTTTCCCCGCAACTTTTACCGGTTGCCTGTGAGAGAGTGGCTCCATCACAACCTCCACCTCCACAGTCGGGTGCTGGGTTACGACTGATCGCTTTCTCTTTGGCATCACCTGTTGGTTTTTTTAACAGTGGCGGAATTTGTCCATTTTCGATGCTTCATTCTCTTGGCTATACTCACCCATTTCTCACATTTTGTCTTGTGCAGATTTGCTTATTCACTTTTATACGTGGCACGATAAAGCGACGATAACCGGTCGGTGCCTTCTACAGAAGCACCTTCTTGGATGGAGGGGCGGTTTCTCCCGTAACATTGGCTGGTGCTCTCCCCTCCAAGCGAAGCTATGGGGCGTTTATACGAGCCTGTCACTTGCTTGGAATTTGGGGTACGGTAGGATCGAGTTTGAGATTGATTCTACTAGAGTGATCGATATCTTTTCTTCCCAGATCATCGTACTCGGACTCCCTACCCTCTTGTCCTCGGCATTCACGAGCTGTTCTTTAGGAACTGGACTGTTGTTCATCGCCGTGTCTATCGGGAAAGCAACAAAACCGCTGACTGGCTTGCTGATTATGCCGACCATTTTGATGTTGAAGTCACTTTTTTTTGACACTACACCTATAGGGTGTCATATAATCCATGCAGAAGATCGTTTGAGAACCTGTTTCTCGCGTCTTGTTATGTAATCTCGTTTTCTTCCCTTAAAAAAACAATATTTAATGATTTCATGTAATTATACTATTGTTATAGTTGTCCAAGTTGCTTCATCTTATCGAGATGTTCCCTTACCATAAGTCAACCAGTCTCTTATGTATTATTGTTCAGTTTTTAATTATACAAGATCGAACTAACACGTTAGGTGGCGGCTTAATGTGTTTTTTTTCCTTTAATTTTTAAACCTTTTTCAAACTGAAAATTCTCTATAAACACCAATAAATGTCACTGGTCAACTTACCTTATCTTAGATTAATTGATCACTACTTTGTCTTCTCTGAAAACGATAGATATATATAAAATAATTCCCTTTTGATAATTCCTACGACAGTATGACAGGTACTGACAGATCACCTGTTTTCTCTTAATATTATTTTGTATTTATCTTATTTTATAAACATCTATTCATTAAATAAATGAAATTCACAAAATTTGAATGAATAGATGCACGTAAAATAAGGTAGGTATGAAATAATGGGAGCATGTGATCTTAACCTTAGCAGAGTAGGTGAAGATTCATACCAAAATAATGCCTATTAACGTATTAATTTTTTTATAATATTGACTACAAATTCTAAATTTTAAAAATTAAACTGCAAAAGATAATTTTTTATGTTTAAATACTTATGAATAGAATATTTTAAAATATTTTTAATAATGTCAAGTATCTTTCTTATTTTGATATGTATAATTTCTAAAATTTTATTTCTGATTAACAAAGTATAAGAGAAATTATTTGAATACGATAACCAGCAAATGATTTTTTTATTTATTTAAAAGTAATTTGAAAAATCGTCCACCTTTTTTTACTAGTTAATATGAAAAAATCATAATTAATTTAGCCTCTATTTGAATGAGCTTATATCAGTAGGGCTTTTGTCAGTAGAACTTTTTTTGTAAAGCTTTCCTGAGAAAAACTTTTCTAAGAAGCCAATTGACTGTTTGACTATTATTTAAAAAAGAATTTTTTTTGAAAGAGCTTCGTATAGTAGACTGTTTGGAAACATAAAAATAAAAAGATACTTTTAATTTTAACTATATTTTATTTTGTAATAAAATTATTTATGCATATAAATATTATTTAAAGTATAGTAAACAATATACAAAACACAATATATTAATTGTTATATAATTTTTAACCATGTAAAGCTTAAATAAAAAGATATCTAACCAAATCTTTTATACAGATTATAAATAAGTAAACTAATAATGAAAATAAATATTAAAACATATAAAAAAGTCAAGTAATATTATATAAATCTTAAAATAAATATCTAAGTTGAGTAAATAGTTAAATACATAATAATAAACAGAATGATGAGTTTGTGGATATCGTGAGAATTATATATAAAACATAAGGACAAAAGGGAGTAAAAATAAACTCATTAATTGATCTGAAAATTTTACTAAAAAAACTCTTTTTTGAGAAGCTCCAAATTTGAATTTATTAAAAAGTTGTATTTTAGCTACCGAAAAAGTCACATATATTAAATAATTACTTTTTTTATTTTACAGCAAAATATTCATTTTTTTAAGATTTTTACGGTGAAGAAAAGTATTTATTGACCGCTCAAAAGCTCATCCAAATAGGCGCTTAATCCAACCTATGCTTGAAATTAACAATTTGCACATACGGCCTCTTTTCAAAAACTTTAACTTATAAAATTAAAGGTACTTTACATTTATTTTAAAGATTAGAATCGACAATTTTAAAGAAGAATAACATGTTCTTTCTTTAACTTTCTCAAGAGCCTCTTTTATTTCGGAGCGGGTTTGGCATTTTTAATTTTTAATAAAGAATTAGATTTTTTGTATACAATAAGTAATTATTTTATAATTTTTAAAAACTATCTTAAACGATATCATATATTTACAAGTAATGTTGCCTCGGCTCCTTTGAACTAGATTCATATTAAAACTAAAATCATGCTTCATAATAAACTAGTCACGGTCTGGATTCTGGAAGATATCAGATGACAAAGTTTGAGCTTTCATAGGATCAGTAAAGGTTAGGAAATAATTAAGTTTCATTTATATGATTATTGAGTGCATCTACGTTGATTTCACATAATTATAGTCTAATTTTGTTAAGAGAAGACAGGATGAAGTTGATAGATACAAGAATCATCAGGACTCAGGACAGTATCAAGCTAGTACAACAGCATAATAGAGAGCAAAGAAGAGGAAATAAAGCTTGGGCCAACTTGATCTTTGTCTTGTCTATCCCGTTTGGTGTTTGATTCTCCATTTTATGAAGATTTGATCTTGGCTCGACAGTTTTGTCTGGAGTTGGCTGAATTGCTGCTACTCCGGTGCTTTCACTTTCATTTGAGTGCACTGAAACCTGAATCTCAGGAGTCACTGGAGGTTCCATTGGCTCATCTCTGGCATCTGGTGGAAGTTCTACAGGTTTTACTCCTGATAGAGGGAAAGGAAATGCGGCTTAGAATTGGATAGGTAATTATGGAAAAGGAAGGGAATATGAATCTTAAATTACCTGGACAAAGAGACAAGGGAGGTAAAGATATGAAACAATTTGACAGGGGCAATAAGAGTGGAGTGTTGAGAAGAGGAATGGAACTGGAAGATTGTAGGAGCATGCACAAGCAGTTGTACCCAACTCGCGCAATTTTGTTAAGCATTTCGCAGCATTTATAATCAATGAAAAGGGTTATGTTCTTCGGATGCAGACACATCCCTAGGTCTACATCTGGGAAAGAGCAGCTTATGATTTGACTTTTCACTTCACAGGCCGTGAAGGCCATGATCCAAGCAAAACTGATGAAGGATGCTAATTTTCCTAGACCCATAATCGAGACTGAAGAAGAATGTTGTTTATCATCCGAGTCCATACATAAGTTATATAAAATGCCTCATGTAGGAATGGTTTGCATGTCTGAACCTACTCAGATCATCCCTTATTGCCCTCTCAGTTTTTCCAATTCGTTTTTTTCATGATCTTTTGTTCAACGATCATAAACCACGGTTCAGAATTCATGTAGTTTAGGTTAAACTTTCGTACTTCCATGCATGTGCCGGTCAAATTAGCAGAGCATATCATAAGTTCTCTTCCAGTAAGCATGCTCATAACATGCGAGTGAGTGAGTAAATTCAGAACAGTCACACAGAATGTGAGGCGTTAAGGAAATTGTTAAAAGTTAAAGATTTTTCTAATTTTGCTAATTCAACTCTGAAACTTTGATTTTATGAGCAGAAAAGGGAAAAAGTGTGTATCTTGACATGAAATGGAAAGGGACACACTTTTTCCCTTAATTTGCATATTGTGATCAAGCAACAGCTTTCCTTGATACACTGAGAATTGGGTTGAAATGCTAAGTAATACTCGTATATTATTCAATAACTCTGATTACACAGATAATCATCTGATGGGGCTGTCAAGCAACTGAGCTAGCCCAAAACCAATAGTCACACACAGGAAAGAATACAATCTCAACAAATGTTTTGAATATTACAGGCATGCTCGTCTCTAGTAGTATTTGACAAGTAAAGATCCCAAGGTCAAGAGTAGTAGATATGGTGAAAGTTTTGACGAGGGCATGGTACTGCTAGCAGAGGGAGGTGTCAGAACAGGTCTAATCCCAGATGGTGAAGATGAAGTTGGTGCTCCGGCATTAGTTGTTGGTGATGGAGGAGTCAGGAAGGGTGTCGTCGACGGAGTCGGCTGAGGAACAGCAGAAGCTGTGGAAGCAAAAACATATCGTTTTAGCACTTGAATTGCAGTAGTAGGCATGGCTAGTAAAACCAGAGATTACCTTCAGGGGTAGGAGATAGAGGAGCTCCGGCGGAGGGAACTGGCCCAAGTGCGGCAGGACCTGATCATAAACAAGCGAAAGGAACAAGATTTTAACTCATAGAATCTTAAAATGTTTTTAGCAGACTTAAGACAGTTTATTTGAAATGGTTTCACGGATGATGCCAAAATGGGTACCTGGAGCAGGAATCGGAGCACTAGAGGCTGTAACAGAAGAAGAAGAATATGAACAGTCAGTAAGCTGCCTTTTCGAGCAAATAACAGACAAACAACGTTAAAACATTAAACCTTTGCATTGAACAGGCACTCCAGGCATGTTACAGAAACGAGGGAGAGATATGGCTAAGGTTCTGTTGATTGGAACACGAAAGGGAACACTTGCAGTCACAATCAAGCACAAACAATCCATTCCATTATTTGCCATGTTCTTAAGTACACCGCAACATTCACTGCTCGGCGACGTACTATTGGAACTGCTATTCGTAAGATAATTCATACAAGGGGTGAAGCTAGAAAGCAGTGAAGGACTGCATATGGTACTGACTTGACCATACACAGGCAGTACCAGGACCAACAAAGCTATTACCAGACCCGAAACCATGCGCAATGAAGGCACAAAAAGCTCCATTTTGCTGTTGTGGATCGAGGATTTTCTATAGCAGGAGTTGCTGGAGAATCAAAGAGAATAAATATGGTGGATTAAGAAAAGAGTAGATAAGGATGTTATCTAAACTTGTGGTGTGTTGGGTAGAGAGGATTGTCAGGAATTTATAGATGAAGAAGATGAGACGAGAGAAAGTGGTGGGAAAAAAACATAGGTCGTTATGGAGTTGGTCTTGAAGTTCAACTACCAAAACAACTTCTCATGGAGTCTTTGAAATTGGCCACGTGTGTTATACTTCATCCTTTAAACTAGTTGACCGTTTAATTTGGTCATATGCCAAGTGTTTCAAGTAATGTTAGTCTCTCAAATTCAGAAAGAATTAAACTATTTTATAAGTTAGGTTATGGTGTAATTTGAACATTTGGGTTCACGTTTATTCATAAATGCTAAGAATCCTAATTATAGACGTTCTTAGCAGCGGAAAGTCTTGAACCTGGACAAACTAAGCCCTGATTGGAAGATTTTAGCGCATAGAAATTAAATTTAGACCCTGATCTTTCACTAAACCCTGTTACAACAGTAAAGTTAGCTGATGAGTAAAAACTTTTGCGTCTGCTATGAACCCTCAAACGCCATCTCCTAAAAGACTTCCTGTGACACTTAAAAGTTTCATAAAGATCATAGGTCTAGTCATGGTTCTGGTGATCATGTTCTGTGAAAGAGCCATGGCTAGATCAGGCTACACCACTTTCATGCCTGAACTACGTCGTTAGAAGGTCCATAACTCCCAACTTGTTCATGCTGTTCATAACTAGCTAGTGTTGTTCTGTCCAGTTTATGGCATCTTCTGCATCAGCTTCTGAGTTATCTCTGTCTGTCCTCATTCAGCTTTATCATGGAAGTTTGATCATCTGGGATATCTAAATGCTTGTTATGTTGCTACCTAATTTGTTCCCTAAAATAATTGGTTTGTTGTACTAAGCCTCATTCATATGAAAGTTTGCATTGTTTACTTCGCGTGTGTATTGAGTAACTGATAAACAATAGCTGAATATTGGATTTATCAAACTTCTTGTAGGGAAAAATTAATGAATTATATCCCATAGGTAAAATAAGTAAGGAATTAATACACAAAAATTTAGCGTAGTTTACTTTTTAATTTGGGCTACGTCCACGGGTCAAATTTTGAATAAGTCTTTCACTAATAAAATCAACAGATACATAGAGTGAAAAATGACATGACAAAATAGAGGCACTTACACACAAAGTGTTTTTTAAATTTACTATCCCTAAGATAATATCTTTACTATTTTGTCACTCACCTTTTTAAGAAAATATTTTCTAAAATTACTCCAAAAATTACTTTTTCACAATCTTTGGAGCACACAAATAGCTCCTTAAACTTTCTCTTTTTAACTCACCACGTATGCATATATTATGCTCACAAAAGAAAGAGGAAGGGAGGGTCTATTTATAAACTCTCCATTGCTTGTAAGCTGTAGATAGCTTGCTAATGCAAGTTGTTGCCTACCCGGCTTAATGCAATCGGATGACAATTTGCATTGGCAAATCATCTTCCATTTTTTTTAATATAATCTTCTAAAGCATTGGCGGTATCCCATGTAAGTCGGTATCATCTTACAATTCTCCCCTACAGACTACATGGGGTTTACTATCATTCCTATAGCTGATCGACATGACTCAAACTTTTCCCTTGATAAAACTTTTATTATCATATCTAATTCATTCTCATCCGTGTGAATCTTCTCAAGCTACAATAGCTTTTTCTCTAACACCTCTTTGATCTAGTAATATCTCACATCAATATGCTTTGATCTTTGAAACTCTTTGGCTGCTCCATATATATATATCTCCTCTTCTAAATCTTGATAATGAAAGATTGTCTTGACATCCAATTGCTCGATTTCCAAATTTAGACTTGTTGCTAAACCGAGCATTGTACAAATAATGGATGTCATTTTCACAACTGGTGAAAATATTTCGTCAAAATTAATACCTTTTCTTTGGTTGAATCCTTTAACAACAAATCTAGCTTTCAATATTGGATGACGATTGTGTCCTTCGTGCTTAATCCTGAATACCCACTTATTCTTCAAAGTTTTCTTGCCTTTTGGCAACTTTACCAGCTCAAAAGTTTTATTCTCATGGAAGGACTTCATCTCATCTTGCATGACTTTAACTCATTTCATTTTATGTTTATTTATCATAGCCTCTTAGAAATTCTCAGGTTCTCCCCTATTAGAAAGTAACATGTAATGATCACTAGAGTATCTAGTAGAGGCTTGTCTTACTCGCGTAGATCTTCTAATAGGAACCTGAGCAGTCTCTGGTACTGGTGATTGATTATGAACATAATCTTCATCAGAATCTTCATCTAATTGATTTTGAATGGAAGCATCACCATCAGCTGTGTTTGGATGGCAATTCAACTTCATCTTCAAATTATCTTAGCATCTTTTTTAGAGGAATTAACTCTAAGTTCACTAGGTCACCATTAGTTCTTGAAACATCCTTTTTCATTTTGCCAAGATCTTCAATGGTTTGATTTTCAACAAATATAGTATCACAAATTTGAATTAGCTTCTTCTGAATTGGATCATAAAATCGATAACCAAATTAATCTTTTCCATAACTAATAAATATTCACTAGCGAGCTTTGTCATCAAGCTTGGATCTCTCATCTTTAAGGATATGAACATAATCTTTGCAGTCGAATACCCTTAGATGATCGTAGAAAACATCCTTTCTTGACCATACTTTCTCCAGAACATCAGACTGTAAAGGGATGTAGGATGAGGGATTTAACTCATATACTGCCATGAATAAAGCCTTACCCCAAAAATTCTTAGGCAACTTTACATGTGAGAGTAGGCATCTAACTTTCTCCATCAAAGTCCTGTTTATCCTCTCAGCTAAGCCATTCAATTGTAGTATCTTAGGAGGACTAGTATGATGTCGAATACCATACCCTTTGCAATAAACGTCAAATGGTCCAGTGTATTCTTCACCATTGTCTGTTCGAATGCATTTCAACTTCTTTCCAGTTTGTCTTTCAAAAGAGGCATGAAATTGCTTGAAAACATCTAGCACTTTATCTTTAGTCTTCAAGGTGTATACTCACGTCTTCCTAGAATGGTCTTCAATGAAAGTCACAAAGTATTGAGCACTACCTATAGACTTTGGCGTTAGCCCATATAGATCTGAGTGTACCAAATCCAACACATTCTTCATTCTGAAAGGAGGGGAACTTTTGACTCTATTTTGCTTTCCTGCTAGACAATAAACACACTTCTTTGAATGTACCTGGTCAATTCCAAATAATGCATTCTTTTTCACCATCTGAGTCATTCCCTTTTCGTTCATATGGCCGAGTCTCCTGCGCTGCAATTCAGTTGCATAATCTTTCTCTACTGGATTCAGAACATCATTGGAGAGCTTTTCCTGCATCACGTACAACTTTGAGCACTTCTTACCTTTGGCAATTACCAAGGAGCCTTTAGTAAATTTCCATTTGCCATCTTTAAAAGTGCTACAAAAACCTTAATCATCAAGTATGCCAACAGAGGTCAGATTTAGGCAAAAATCAAGAACATGCCTGACACCTTTCAGAGGCAATCTTATGCCATTTTCAGTCTCAAAGTAAATATTACCTTTTCCAGTGATTTTGACCAAACCACTATTTCCAATTTTAATGACACAAAAATCTCCTCGTGTATATGATGAGAAGAGTTCTTTATGTGAAGTGTCGTGAATAGTAGCACCACTATCACCTATTCAATTGAACTCACATGATGCATTATTCACATCATTAACGTATGAGACAATGTGAAAGTCATCAATGGTGGTAGTGGTTGATGCACGTTCATCATCACTGTTATCATCTTTCTTGACTTCTTTGACTTTATTCTTTTCTTCTTTGAACTTTCGACAGAATCTTTTGATATATCCCTTCTTTTTTCAGCGATGACACTCAACGTTTGCATATTAATTTGATCTTCCTCTGTTTTTATCACTGGAATTTGGACCTCTAAATTTGATCTTACCCCTGGAACCTGTGACCAAAACTTCTAATTGTGTTGAAGAGGTATGATCTCCGTCTCATCTCTTCATTCAAAATTTCACTTTTTACAGATTCCATGTTAACAACCTCGTCAACTGCATAATTAGTAACTGAAATCTTCAAAGTTCCCCAAGACTGGCAGGGAGGTAAGCGAAAAAAGGGCAAGCACTTCATCATTGAACTTTATGCCTATTCCTAATAATGGATCCAAGATCCCTTAAAATTCATTAAAGTGATATGTCATAAAGGTACCTTCTAGATATTTTATCTGCACTAATTTTGTCAGATAAATTAATTTATTGTTACCAATTTTTTAGATGTACAACTTCTTGAGCTTCTTCCACAATGCCCTTGCGTGAGTTTCGTTGCAGATATGGTTATACACATTATCTTCAATAAATTGTCGAATAAAACTACATACCTGCTCATATGCTCAAACGCCCTCTCCTTGTCCAATTTATTTTTGGGTTTAGCTATGATAAATACATTTTTGTGACGAACAGAAGATCTTTTATCTTGTTCCTCCATATGTGGTAGTTGGAGCCATTTAGGCTGATCATCTCGCTTATTTTTGCCTCTATCTTCGATGAGAAATCCTTTGACACAAAACTGAACTTGGCTGTGATACCACTTGTAAAGAAAAATTAATGAATTATATCCCACAGGTAAAATAAGTAAGGAAATAATACACAAAAATTTAACGTGGTTCACTCTTTAATTTGAGCTATATCTACGAGCCAAATTCCTAATAAGTCATAAAATCAACAGGTACAGAGAATGAAAAATAACATGACAAAATAGTGGCAATTACACACAAAGTGTTCTCAAATTTATTATCCCTAAGAAAATATCCTCACTATTTTATCACTCACCTTTTTAAGAAAATATTTCCTAAAAATACCCCAAAAATCACTTTCTCACAATCTTTGGAACATAAAAATAGCTCCTTAAACTCTCTATTTTTAACTCACCACATATGCATATATTATGCTTACAAAAGAAAGAGGGAGGGAGGGTCTATTTATAAACCCTCCACTGCCTGCAAGCTATGGACAGCTTGCTTAATACAAGTTGTTGATAGTTTGCATTGGCAAGTTGTCTTCCTTGTTTTTGATACAATCTTCTAGAACATTGATGGTATCCATATAAGTTGGTACTACCTTACACTTCCAGCTTCTTCTCTGTTAACCAATCATTAGAGAGTTAGGGTTGAAGATGTGATAAAGTGAACTCAAAATTGTTTTAATATATAGCTAATTATCGAATAAAGATAGCAATAGGTCAAGTTGCAATCGACTCCTTAAGATGTAGTTTGAACTTGATTTAGAATCCTGTGACTCTGAATTTGAGTCATTCAAATTGACGTTATTTTGGTGTTAATTCCTTTAAATTTTAAAACTACATTTCTTAAAACAAAGTTGTTTTATAACTGAAGATGCAAATCGTTTAAATTATTAGAGAAGATTGATTGAGTCTAGCTCATTAAATTTAAGATAAACCAAATCTTACATGAGTCCAAGTCTACTTGAACCGTTTTGCTAATCCTAGTATCAAAGTTGATAATAAGAATGATTACTAATAAAAAGGAATGAGTCCACTCTAGTCCCTACCTGGCCCGGACAGTGGGCTTTCGACGAGTAATCGTTGAAGTCGATTCTTTAAAGGTAATCAATATCCTCCCTTTTTCATTTATCCCTCTAACTGAGTATTCTTTTTTGGTAACAAATATTCACGACTACCTACACCGCACGTGGGAGGTTAAGATCCAGCATGTATACTGTGAAGGGAACCAATGTGCCGATAGTCTGGCTTCTTTAGCAGCTCTCTCCTCTCCTGGCCTTCGGACTCTTCAGGAGCCACCGCCTCTAATCCAGCTATCTATGCATCGGGATCAGCACGGATTTTTGTATCGCAGATCTCTGCGTTAGTTTGGATAGCTTTTGAGTTTTTTTTCCATTGTACCAAAAAACAAAAAAGGTGTTAGTTGAAAAATCAAGAACCAAATCAAAACAACTTAGTTTAATCTTGAAAGTAGGATTTCTTTTTTTAAAGAGCCACCAAAAAATGGAGGGTTTTTGGTAAATTTCTTGAAAAATATTTTTTTTTTCATTAATAGCCTTTTAAAAGAATAGGATTATAGGAGTGTACTGATTCTTTACTTAAAATTTTAAAGTATTAAATTATGAAAACTCTTGTATATAAATTATCCATAATTCTTAAAATTTATTTGTAATCCGTGTTTAATCTTTAAAGTTTATTAATAACTGGTGTTCAGGTGACATGGTCATGTTTCAACCTATAACTTAGATTGAATGATTTCTTATTATCACACAACAAAAAATTAATAAGATTGTTTAAATCTATTTTACTTTAATTTTAATTTATATTAGAATTCGATTATTATTTAAATAAACATATTCAAACTCGTCTTATAAATTCGACTAAATTTAAGTTTTGAGTGAAATCAAAATTTGAAATTATATTTGAATTTTAAGATTATCTTTCAAATATTTAAAGATTTTGTTGGATTTTTTGAATAATTTCTTTTAATTTTAATTTTAATTTAATTCTAATTCTAATTTAATTCCTGGAGAGTTGAATTATTTGAAGCCCGACAAAGAGTTATGGCTATAAAGGGACCTGATCCTCGGATCCACTAACTCTGGACCAATCCTGTGCCAACTCATCTCAACCATCCATTTATGTGGGACTCAACAATCTATTTATGTAGGACTTTACATAAATAAATAGCTGAGATGAGTTTGACATAATTAGTCCACTAACTCTCACATAAATAGCCGGTTAAGATAAGTTGACAGAGGATTGATCCAAAATTAGTTGATAAGAGGATTTGAGGGGGGTCTATAGAAACGTGCCAAACTCATTCTCCTAAACTTCCGGAAAGAAGTTGTTACTTGTTCTCCCCATTGAGCTGTCAAAAACCGGAAGTTGGTCACCAACACAGCCGACATCTGATCTCTCCTTCCTCATAAGCCTAACAACAAGTTTCCAAGCCTCCAGGTATGAATACTCTCAGCATCGAAGCTTTGCTCGTCGCAAGATTAGGAAGAGTAGCTCAACCAACAAAATACCATTCTCATTTGTCTCATGTGGCCTCAAATCCCTACAAAAGCCACACATTCCATCAAGCTAAATCAAACAGGATCAGTTACAGGAACTTCTCAGAATCTACGGAACCAATCTGAAGGAACCCAATGGCGAAAGGAACGATGAAGATGGTTGTAGCTTTGGCCCTGGTAACCATCCTGTGGGCAGGAGCTGCAGCTCAATCAGACTGTACAAACGTGTTAATCAGCATGTCACCTTGCTTGAATTACATTTCAGGGAACTCCTCCACACCTTCCTCACAGTGCTGCTCCCAGCTTGCTACTGTCGTTCGCTCATCACCCCAGTGCTTGTGCCAGGTTCTCAATGGCGGTGGTTCATCTCTTGGCATCAATATCAACCAGACACAGGCTCTAGCCTTGCCTGGCGCTTGCAATGTTCAAACTCCATCCACCACTCGCTGCAATGGTATTATGCCAATCTTCTCTCAATCTTCCTGTCAAAAAAGATCAACAGATCCAGAAATAATTTATAATGCACTCACAATAATTTTATAGAAAGTTGTCGCTATGTCTTCAAATCTCTATTGCTGATACTATACTAACACTTTGACGGTGGACAGCTGCTTCTCCGACTGGCTCTCCTCCTACAGAATCACCTGAAGCTCCATCTACACCAACAGAAAGTACTCCTTCTGGTACGGCATTCTTCGAAACTTTCATCCATAAACTGTGATATAGACTTCACAGTTTGTGTACTATTTTCTGATTGAGATTACTGAACTTGAGATTAACACTGACGTAGGGTCTGGATCTAAAAGTGTACCATCACCAGAAACAGAAGGCACATCAAACGGAAACTCCATCAAGTTATCAATTCCTGTCCTCTTTTTCCTCCTTTTTGCCGCCTCATTTAGAATGTCTTGATCAGTTCTTCAGCAATTCTTAGTATTGCTCAGGGTGCTTGTAATTTTGTATTCTTCAATAATGTTATCAGGAATTGGTTTATTGTTTGTACCGGTCAGGATTCCTTGTTTATTTGATCAATTTTACTGTTCCGATGACTGAAAGTTTCTGACTTTTGGGATTTGGCAATGAATAAAGCAGATTCTATCATTGATAACAACACAGTTCCATGGAAGAATAAAATTAACAAAAAACAAAGAAAAAGAAAATCAAACAACATCAATTTTAATGAGGATCAGTGGAGAGAAGACTAAACATAATCCTGTCTCTAGACTTCCCTTTCATGACCACGAACTTTCTCAGCACACCTTCCCTTTGGAATCCAGCCTTCTCTAGCACCCTCTGTGACCCCAAATTCTTGACATCAACCAGAGCTTCAAGTCTCTCCAGGTGAGGCCACTCCTGGAATATGGTTTTGGCCACCAACTTCACTGCCCTTGTGGCAATCCCTTTGCCCCAGTACTTAGCAGCCAAAACATAGCCAAGTTCACCTCTGCACGCATCGCAACCAGAGTTTTTGGTCACTGAAATTGCACCAATTGGCCTGTTGTTTAGACATATCGCCTTGAACCATGGGTGGTGTTGGACTGTGTTCTTGATATAGTTCATGCCATCTTCTTTGCTTGTGTAAGGTTCCCAGCTGCAGAAATTAGCCACTTTCGGGTCTGTGGCCCAAACCATGAAGTCATCGATATCGGAGACATCCAACGGCCTCAAAGAGAGACCAGAGACTTGATGAAGATCACCATCTTCTTTTAGTACTTCTGTGAGAGGACTCTGGTCCATGACTAACTCCTGGTCTGATAAGCTGTTCTATAAGTTATTAGACAAAAAGAATTCCTGTTCATATAATAATATTTGATATTTTTCTGAGGAAATTGCCTTGCAAGTCACGTAAAACTGGACCAAGGAATCAATGGCTGTCAGGTCCTCAGCCATGCTTTTGAATATAGCCGCCTTGTTTGCGCTTCAAATCTTCCGTTTTTTCCAATATCGTCTATATTCTAATAACATCCTACTCGTCTAAATTTTGTGCCTATTAATTATTGTATAGTTGAATGTTGTTTGGAACATGAGGGCATAGGAAAAAAACGGAACAGAAGATTTGAAGCCACGCTTTCCAGCAACTCCTCTTCTATCCAATACTTCGAAGTTGGTCAGTTTTCGAGTCAAAATTCAGATTTCGACTAGGACCCTAAACTTGGAATCCGTAATCTTTTAAAATTGAGTCCCGACTCAAAGTATTAAATAGAGCTTTGCGGGTCCAGCCTTTGGTCTATTTCTTGTTGAATCGGTAATTTCAGCAGCCTAACGTCATGCATTCTTGCCAGTTTCTGCGACCCAGATGAGAATTTTCCCGGAAAGTGGTAGAGAAATATAGCTTTTAATATATCTGTCGATAACCAACACCACAGGTCTGTTTTATTGATCCAAGTTGACTACAAACAATCTCAATCATCTTAATGGATCCATCGAGAATTTCCCTGCGTCCCTTCAAGCTCTCAGACGTGGATGACTTCCTAAAATGGGCAGGCGACGATAAAGTAACACGGTATCTAAGATGGGACAGCATTACCTCGAGAAGAGGCACTGACCTACATTGAAAAGGTCGCCATACCTCATCCATGGCGTCGGTCCATATGTTCAGGTGCAAATGAGCCCGCACGGGTTGCCTCAGTGGCAAACTATCAGGGTCAGTTGGAACAAGGTCTTAGGTTCGACTCTCGGTAACGACAGAAATGGACCGCTCTGGTAGAGAGCTGCTGAGGATCAGACCGTGGTTCAATCCTCCAGCGGTGGTCGGGCCTGCAACTGGGGGCCCTTAAGGTTGGGGATCAACCTTTTGGAACAAGGTGCAAATGATTATTTAAATAAATATAATGCCCACTTAATTTAGAATTAAAAAGTATTTATAAATATATTATAAGGGTAACGTATAAATGGTAATGTATAAATAAATATTATGTTATTTAAAATTTTGTGGGAAAAAATATAACTGGGTGATTGAGGATAAAATTTTATCAAAGGGGTAAAAAGTATAAAAGTTAAAACATTTAGAATGAATGAATAAAATAAGTAAGTTGAAATTAAAGATTAAAAAATAACAAAATTTGGAAATGTATAATAAGGAAGGAATTTAAAAGTTTAAAATTTATGAATGTAGATAAAAACTTTAGGGAGAAAATAAGTCAAAATATAAGAGTTATAATATTTAAAATGAATTAATAAAGATATTTAGTAAAAATTAGGAATAAAAATAAAATAAAATTTGAAAAGTGAGTAAAGTCACGGGTGTGACTGAAAGAAAAATTAAAATTAATTATTAATTAAAATAAGAAAAAAGTCACCGGAATTAATTAATAAAAATATTTCGCAAAAATTAGGAATAAAAAATAAAATAAAATTTGGAAAGTAAAGTGTAACTAAAAGAAAATTTAAAATTAATTATTAATTAAAATAAAAAAAAAGTCACAAGAATGAATTAATAAAAATATTTCGTAAAAAATATAAATAAAAAATAAAATAAAATTTGGAAAGTGATTAAAGTCACAAGAAATTTAAAAATTAGTTATTAATTAAAATAAGAAAAAAAAACACCTATGACTAATATTTGAAATCCCTAACATAATCCAATTGAGCCGCACAAGCAAATATCACGATCGTTGCAGCTTCTTCTTCTTCGACCTTAAATTTGTTCTTGATTTCCACAGCTTCCTCTCGTTTGCCACGGCCTTATTTCGTGGCCTCAGTTTCTCCAACATCTGGTTCAACACGTCGTTTACCATCAATTGTCAATGAGATACCTTCTAACTTTCCTTAAAATTAATTTTTTTTCATTTTATAGTTTGTTTGTCGCATTTGTAGAGAGACAAAGTTAATTACTGTTGTGATGTTAGTATAACATGTTCAATTAGATAAGGTATAATATGGGTTTATGAGGGGGAGTTATTTCTTTTCTTTAATTGTGTTATTCGTTTTAATCCTTTACTTTATAATTATTTATTAAAGCCTGTATATTTAAGCCGAAATTGGAATTAAAAATATAAATTTGAATTAATTTTTTATAATTAGTTAACTTTAAAAAATGTTGCTTCATGAATCTTGGGTTAGATTTTTTTAAGAACATACAAAGTTTAACTCCATTCTATAGGTCTCGGATGGGTGATTAGGTATATGTTATCACGTGGGTGGGGTTAACTTTTGTTGATACTTAAATATGACCCATCAAAAAGTTTGAAAGTATATAGAACTTATGTATATTCTTAAACATAATTTTTTTTAAATAAATGGATTTCTCAAGCGTGATTTTCTCTATACCACCAGAATTATGTCATGTGTTTGTTAGAAAACAATCCCAATATTCGTTCTTCGTATGACCATTTATTTTTTTTAAATGCTCCAAACCTAATCAAGTAATAAAGTGTTTTGTTTGGTCTAAGATTTACCAAATTATTTTCATTCTTGATTGCTACTCAGGTTATGGCTTGTGTGAGATATTCGACATCTTTGCCTTCTTACTGTAGGTAATCCTTGTCTTCAATTTGACACTCATGGGAGCCAGTTAAGGTATGCAAGTTTAGAAGATCGTTCGATTATGTCAGACAGATTTATCAATCATGGAGCTATTATTGAATTAGGAATAGCAGACCGAGTGAATGAATTGTCGCATAACATAAGATGGGACAAATTTGTTGAATTTTTAAAAAATTCATACGTTGAATTAATTTTAGATTTTTTGACTACTTTACAAGTGATCGTGAACCAAGATGGCATCGTGATTAATATTGCATTTAGATTGATGAATATGCCGTATGTCGTTACTTTAGATGCAATGAATAGTATATTTGGATTTTCATATAGTGATTTATATGGTTAGGATGATGAATTTAGGCCTATAGAATTTTGGAATGAAATTACCAATTCAAAAAATGTTTTTTTTCTCCAAGTAGGTCTAAATCATCTGCTTTAGTGGACCCTAGCCTTCATCATCTTCATAAGTTTTTAACTTTTACGATATTTGGTTGAGGAGATACTCAAGGTGTAGTCTCTAAAGCAGAATTGTTTGTGTTATGGTGTATGGTGCATGGTGCATGGTAAACATTTTAATACTGGTATATGGTTAAGTATACATCTAATGGATGTGGCTAAAGCTAGAGCCGAGAAAATAGTAGTTGGAGCATTTGTAACTCAAATTGCAGAGCATCTTGGTTTACTAACTGAGAGAACAATTATGTAGTTAATTTTAGGAAACTCTAGTTTAGACTTGCAGTCGTTGGTGTCTATGAAGATTGTTAGACAACAAGGTGATCGTTATATTCTTGTTAATGACGACACAACAGAAGCTTAAACTAATAAGCATAGTCAGGTTGAAGTAGGTGAAGGAACACAAGGGGATGATGTTTTGCCACCCGAAGCTACACGTTAGAACATTGCACCTAATTCTGTTGAATATCAATCATTGCTCAACCAATTAATTGTATTTGAACGGTGAACGAAAGATAGAATCGAAAAGATTGAGGCTAGCATAGTGGAGATGAGGAATTTCTTAGCGAATTTAAATCCTCACTCGAGACAACGTCCACCTTCATCTTAGTATTGTATTTCTATCTTTTTCTTTTTATTATTTTGATTGTTTGTCATTAAATTGTTTTTAGTTTTATTGTTTGTCTTGATTAATGCTGTTTGCATCTTAGATCCTTTAATTAATTTCTTATGATGTTGACAGTGTATATTTGTACAGTCGTGTTTGTTTTCTTGTTTAATAGTTAGAGATGTTCGGTTATTAAATGAACTCGACACGGATTATAAATGCATAATATGAGTGAACTAATATACTTGCATGCATAAACTGATTGTCTTGATTTCAATTAAAAGGCTTTTAGCTTGTTGTGATAGATGAGTCCAACCTTCTTTTGGTAAGAATTTGAGCTTTTTTGAGACATTATATACCAGTTAAAAGTATTCATTGGTGAGAGTATTCTTTCATGGTTAAGCAAATCTAGAAATTGCTTGCAAATACTAGTCGAGATTACATAATCTCATGCAAACATTGAAGTGATGAAGGCATTTAGGATTTATCTTGACAGCTTAGATGATACCTTGTTTTGGTTAAAACTCGAAATATGAGCCTTGGCCTTGATTGCTTATCTCTTTTGATTACATTAGCTGTAAGGGCAAGTTGAGCATTTAAAAGGTATAATTGGTTGCAAGCAATACTTGTAGGAGAAGTATAGCATATAGTTAGTTTATATGTTAAGGGTGGGTTGGATTGTAATAATTTGCATTTGTTGTTTACATTTTTTTCCTTTTTGAATTTATGTTGTTGTATATTGGGAAAAAATCATATCAAGTAAAAAAAGAAGAGAGAGAAAGAAAAAAAAGAAAAGAAAGAGAAGTGGAAAATGCAATGAAAAAAAGAAAAAAGGAAAAAAAACAAAATGAAAAGAAAGGGGAGAAGGGAAAAGGAAGGTAGATTGGTAGGATTAAGTTTATAATTGAGAAGAAAAAATTGTATGTTTTATATTTAATTGGTTTGTATCATTTTAAAAGCTCAATTAGTCTTATGGTTTAAAGCTTGGTTTTATCTTTTTCCCTACCTGCACTTTGGCCCTATTACAACCAAAATATAGACCTTCGAATTAATATTTGTGTTAGATATTTAGTAGTGAAGATTGGATTAGTAAGCAAGCTTATGGTTAATGCTTTACATGAAATAAATAATTAACGAATATTTGTGACGTTTGAATGCTCGAGAGAATGGAAAGTGGAGTATCACAGTTGTTAATGGTCTTTCAGTTGATGTACTTGTTAATTATGGTTATGCATATAAAGAATAGTTTGTTCACGAATTATTATGAGTTTTAAAATCTTAGGTTGTGTTTACTGAATTTATCTTTGACATCTTTAATTATTAAATGAGAAAATAATTTGTTGTTATTATAATTTACTTTTTTGGTGTTTAGTATTTTTGGTTTTGGTTGAGTACAGTTGTAGTTTGATATTGAGGTATTGTTATGGTTAATTTAATTTAATTTGATTTGTTTTTATATGTTGAAATTTGTATGAATGTTAATGACATTATTTTGTGAATGAGGGATGAAGGGGCATTAATCTTCACTCATTTCATGACGTTTGGAGACATATAGGAGATGCAGAGAAAGGAAGAAGAGAAGAAAATCAAAGAGAGTCTGTGAAGAAAAAAGAGTCCTGATAATTAATATAAGTGTTATATGTATGGATATCGAATTTAATGTTTTGTTTTGTGGAAATGTTTAATTTGTAAGTGGAATTTTTTGCTTCTTAAATAATTTTAGTTTGTTAGATGAATGTAGATTTTGATGTTTATGTAGTATTTGATGTTTCTGTGGTCAAGGTTTTATCGTAATGTTTTTGTTTAATTGATAGTTTTCATGGAGTTTTAGCGCAAAAGATAAAGCAAAAATAGTTAGTGTTAGGGTTAATTTGATATTATTAAATTACGTAACTTTCATGCACTAGTGATATAGGAAAAAAGGCGAGAATGATTCGGTATTGTAGTGTCAGAATAATATAAAGTTGAAACAGTAATAAAAACAAATGGATAAATCATATTCGCTTTATAACTCTTGCGTTTAGTGACTTTTAGAGATAAGTTGAATTGTTGAGTTGATAGATAGTTAGAAAAGAAAATCAGCCAAAAAATTGTAAATTCTAATATGGTAATACATCCATTAAGTATCTACAACAGATAATTATAGAGTACTTAACATCAAGAGGACTGTTAAAATCAGAATTACATTTTCACTTTTAAAATGTTTGACCAAATTTTTTTACGTATATATAGTTAATAAAAATGAAAATTTCTAAGGGTATAGATACCTCTCCCTTACAGACACGTTTTCTATACCCTAATGTACCGAATCCCATCAGAACTCTGAGGTTAAGTACGCCTTATAAGGGTACGGATACCTCTCCCTTATAGACGCGTTTTTCATGCCCTAATGTACCGGATCCCATCAGAACTCTGAGGTTAAATGTGCTAGGGCAAGAGTAGTACCAGGATGAGTGAACTCCTGGGAAGTTCTCGGGAAAAGCAAAACCGTGAGGGCTTGGCTGGACTTCGAGGTTAAATGTGCTAGGGTAAGAGTAGTACTAGGATGGGTAACCTCCTGGGAAGTTCTTAGGAAAAACAAAACCGTGAGGGCTTGGCTGGGCCAAGGTCCAAAGCGAACAATATTTGTAAGCGGGTGATCTGGGCTGTTACAGGTGATATCAGAGCTGGTACCAGAACCGTTGTGCCAGCTAAGCTGGACCCCAAAGAGGACATGGCCTTAAGGGGGGTGGAGAGTGTGAGATTTGACATCGGTTGGAGAGGGAAACAAAGTATGCCTTATAAGGGTACAGATATCTCTCCCTTGCAGACGCGTTTTTCATGCCCTAATGCACCGGATCCCATCAGAACTCCGAGGTCAAATGTGCTAGGGAAAGAGTAGTACCAGGATGGGTGACGTCCTGGGAAGTTCTTGGGAAAAGCAAAACCGTGAGGGCTTAGCTGGGCCAAGGTCTAAAATGGACAATATCCGTAAGCAGGTGATTTGGACTGTTACATTAAGAGTACCAAAAAGAGAAGGAGATTTATATGATTTAGGTTATATTCATAATGATTGTTTTTGAAAAATTAAATATATTAAGCCTTGAAAGGAAACTCAATTATAGTTCTAAAAATAGAAAACTACTTATTACCAGATGTTAGTGGCTGTAAAGGATTACAAAAGGGGATTAGGAAATTACACATTATAATAGAAAAGGAGATACTAATTGTGCTGGAATTTCTAATTTTGTATATTGATCTAAAGCCTGATCTATTGCACCAAATGCTTGCAAAATTGTTCCCAATGGATACTTTTATCTTGAAAGATTATGAAATTTCTTTCATCCTATACAGTAGTGATTGTTGAAGAAAAAACTATTCAGAAGCTTTGGTGAGCAGTGTTGCTGGAACTTTTTCCAGTTGAATGCCATGTTTAGATGTTGTTTAAGCTATCTAGTTTTGCATTTATCATACATTTTCTAACAAGTTTCCTCCATATATCTCTTATGTATCTACAATTGAAAAATAGGTGTTTAGGATTTTACCCTGCATTTTTACATAAAACGCACTAGTTGATGAGCTATGTGTATTTGGCAATTTTGTCAACCTTTTTTAGCCTATCTTTCATAACAATCTAGAGGGTAAAGGCAGCTTCAGGATGAAGATAACTAAACTATATTGCTTTGGTCCATATCAACTTCGGGAAGATTTTTGAAAAATAATTTCTTGCAAGATTAATTCAAGTATTTTTTTATAATTCAGAAAATTTATAATTAAAGAAAAATAATGTACATCTAGAAATTACCAAAAGTGACAGTCTCTAACCCCGACCAAGGGTACTTACAACAACATGAGGAGCCCTAGTCCTGTGCCCACCAAACAAACACAAAACAAGACTAAAACATGTCCAGCATCCACAAAGACCAAATTAAAGCCTAGATTATTAGGATCACAACAATTTCGAAATAAAAGACTCAAACACCAGCAATAATTCAATCATTTCTAGTGCTCTCACTTAGTCAGTTAGAAGTGGCTCTCCTATGGAGAAAGGCCAAAGGGATGGAGCTTGTAGCGTTGGATACCAATCACAACTGTAAGGCCTTGCATTGGTGCTCCCATCAAATAAGAGTTGAAGAGTGATACACAAATTACGTTCCCACACCGATAGGTGGACCTGTATAACGACTAAGAGAGGAAACAAGAAAAGAGAAACAAGCCAGCTACCTCCAATTACATTCCCTCAGTGTTGAAGCTGAGCTATTCCAATACTTGGAAGATCACTTTAGTAATAATGTTCCCCTCTTCCATAGCTGCATTTTTGAAGGTTCTAAGGTTCCTTTCGGACCATAAGTTGTAAACAAGGACAACAAGTAGAATGAGGAAAAGGTTAAGGTCAATATTTTTGTGGCCTTGGGGTTTGGAGAACCAATGGAGAATAGATTGGAGGTTGAGCAGGTGTGGAGTGTTGAGTTGAAAGTGGGTGAGGTAGTGTAACCACACTGATTTGGAGAAGGAACATTCGAAAAAGAGGTGGTTGGAAGATTCATTATCTGAGTAGCAAAGAGAGCAATGATTAGGGATATAAGTATAAAGGAGCTGATCCCTTGTCTGGAGCTTATTAAGGATAGCTAGCC
>JANKOE010000124.1:56319-72052 GCA_026284465.1 Erythroxylum citrifolium
TCTCTTGAAGCTATTACATTAGTTAAGGGGCTTTGTCCTCCGTCTCACCCTTACTTTCATGTTATTGAGGACATCAGACATTTGATTCAGTGTGATTGGGAGTGTTCTATTGTGCATACTAAGCAGGGATCCTCTAATCCTCAGCTTCTGTCTATTTGGGAGTCTCCAGGGCCAGGTCTTCGTCAGTTTCTTCTTAATGATGCTGTTTCTATTGCTTTCTTACGGCCTTAGGCCTCTTTTTTTCTTTCTTTCTCACCAAAAAAAAGTCGTTTTATATTTTTAATTTTAAAAAATTTGGTGAGACAGTCCCATTGTTATCCTTAATCAAGTTTCACATTAAGACCTAATAATTTATACTTGTTATAAGCAAATATTTTATTCATGATTCGTCCATAAAAAATTATTATAATTGATGAAATCTTCATTATGACCGCTATAGCTAACAACTTATTATAATGTTTTAAAAAAGATAGTAATTTTGTAAAAATGTATACCTTTTTCTTTTCGTAAACTTTATAAGAGAAGAAAATTAATTTATTAATTTAGTTTTAAAGAATCAATATTTGCTTTTTTCATACTGCATTAGATTATATTTATTAAGATTTTTACATAAAATTTTTACTTCTAATTGAACTGAAAAATAACATTAATTCAGTAAAATCAGACGTAACTTAGTTCAAACACCACTTCATTCTGTACCTTTAGATTAACACAACAATAATAATATTATGAGAGTCTACTAAAATATAAGGTCTAAAAAAAGTTAATAATAAGCAGTTTTATTCTTAAATAAAGAGTTGAGGGTTAGAACAGCTGGGACAAAAAAAACATTGACCCAAAATTTAGGGGATGATTGGGCCCACATTATGGGGGAAGTCTATCTGACTAAGATTGTCCATAAAGAGCAAATCCACATGGTAGGGTAGGGCAGGGTCCAAGTACTTATCCAATTGCATTAGTCACATCTGAAAATTAAGTATTTTCTTTTATATAAAAACTGTTTTTAGTAAAAATTTTGACAAAATCCCAATTCACAACAGAAGCCTCGTGTATATTTCTGTTTTTGTCAAAATCCCAATTCAATCTTCTTATTTTTACAAAGTTATTTTATCTCTTTTTAATTTTTAATTTATGTTTTAAATTTTAATTCTTTATTTTAATTTTGAATTATTATTTTTAAAATTTTATTTTTCTTTTGAAGGTTTAGATCATTTGGAAACAACCTCTCTACTAGTTAGAGGTAAGACTGCGTATTACTAGATCTCTCCAAACTTCACGTGTTAGCGAGATTCCAACTAAATGTTATTGTTGTTGCATAATATTTAACCAAGTGTTAGCGAGATTCCATGATGTTGCTGCTGTTGTATGATATTTAATCAACTTCTTACTTAGATATTTCTTAGGACTCGTACAATCCAAAGAAAGGTAATAAAATAATAGTTGGGACCATTAATAAAAGTTTCAATATAATTAACTAGGCATTAAGATGTTTAGAAAGTAGTATTATTCAAAATTAAAAACAATAAACATTATTGTAAAATTATGTATATGACTTTATTGTAGAGATTAAAAATAATTTTCAATTTGAGTTTATTTTTTCCATCTTTCTATAATGAATTATACATACGTAATAAATTTATTCTTCTATATTAATATTCTAGAGAGAATAATTAGCAAATTATTATTTCAATAGTTCTTATGATTATTGCATTTAATAATGTCTAAATTACTCTTAAAAATTATAAATTATTGTTTAATTCATAAAAATCATTAACATAATGACTTGCAAGTGCCACCATCCGAAGCAGCAATCTCATGGCTTTTTCTATATTATTGCACGAATGCCCCTAAGTAGACCCTAATAATCCACCTCTCTAAGAATAGATGTATACTTGTAGTTTAGATGCTTACAGTTTTGGATTTTAGCCAACAACCAAAAGAGTTTTCACATGAGACTGAAAGGAAGGGAGTTGGTGTATAGCTCTTGTGCTTCCCAAATGATTGAGGCTAATGAGAACCAAAATTGGCTATATGTTGAATAATTACTAATATTATAAATACCCTTTTCTCTTAAACTCCTATACTATATATAAACCCAACTTAGTTAACCAAGTATTCAAGTTAAATATGTATAGAAGTTCTATAATTTAACTTAGTAGTTGTGGATGGTATTGCTTGGTTTATTAATTATAACTTGAAATGATTGCCATAATGAGGCACAAAACCACATGGATTAGAGAACAAATGATGATTGATGATTAGGGTTTGTAGATATAATCAAGTAATAAGTGAAGGCACTTATTGGAGATTTCCAAACGAAAAATGCATAACTTTGGAGATCTAATTAATGGGACATAATGATTGGTTTAAGATGTTCATGTGTGGGATTATTAGAACATGAATTTTAAGTTAAGAGATGCTTTCCTATAATTAACTAAGATTTTTTTTACTACAACGGGAAAAAAATGAGACAAATTACATGACTAGTTTAAAGAGGCTAATCATAGTCATATCCTCTGGAAGGATTGTTATCAAAAGTGGTATCCCAAGTCCAAAGCTTACAAAGAAGTTGGTCAACTAATCAATATACCGATTTTTCTCCCTGTAAGTATGGTGAGATAAGACTACCCAATTCTGAGTAAATAACCCGTTCATACCTATGACTATGAGTTTGAGCGATATTGTCCGTTTAGTTGCGTCGAACAGGAGATTCATCACTACTAGAGAATCCATCTCTAGCTCTATGTGACGATAACCAAGGCCCAAGTTAGGTTCAGACTGAAAAAAGCTTTCCAGAGTTTTGCAGATACAAAGGAGCACCAGCCAATATTCTGTACAAAACCACCAAGCCAAGCACTGGATTAGGTTTTTAAATGTTATAAGAAGTGTCAAATGATTGATAAGGATTAGGTTTGAGAGAGGAGAAAAAAGAAAGAAGTCTTTGGATGAAAGTTAAGTCATGCATGTGGGAAGCCATGTGAGGGGCATTAAAATTTTATAACAAACTCAACCCCCACGCTACCAAGTCTTTTAGCATATAGGCTTGTGAATATGATAATAGGAGGAAGAAAACAAAAATCCCCCATGTGAGCAATCATGTTTTGGCCCTTGAAATTGTGGAGACTTGGCTAAATCCCACGTTGGCTTGGAATGATTTTCCAAAAGGAAGATTAAAAATTCAACTTGTTACTACCTAATGTTCATTTCCAATGCATGAATCGCGAAGCATCAAGAACACTGATCTCGGAAGACCTTACAAAGAGAGGTGAAATGAAATCCTAAATATACTCCTCTCTGTAAGCGCACCCCTAACATGTGAGCCCTACATAGGGCTACGAGTTGGGTAAACCCAAGTTGAACCTAGTGGCTCTGACATCACTGAACCCCCTCATAAGACCTTACAAAGGAAGGTGAAATCAAATCCTAAATATAAGGGTAATTTAAATAATATTAATTATGATAGTCCTTTCAAAATTATGTTTTTTGGGATAGTAAATTAAATAGTGCTTTTTAAAGACTTTTAATTTAATGGGTTTTTAAAAAGATTTTTGTTTTAATATCAAATTTTTAAAAATTTTAATTTAATGAGTAATCATTTAAAACTTGTATAAATCATATCAAAAAATTGTTTTTGCTGATATAATATATTCACTAAATATTGCGTGAATATTTATTTATTAATACATCAACAAAAATAACATTTTGACTTGATTTGTACAAATTTTAAAAGATTAATATTAAATTAAAAATTTTCAAAAATATAAATATGTTATCCCTCAAAATTTTCATCTTCTATCTCTTTGATGAAGATAAGTTAATTCTCTCGTAATAGACATTTCAAAGAGAATGGATGGAGGTATTTTAAAGCAAATTGAATTTCCATGATATTGATATGTGACCCCCCAAGATCGGCGATGCTGATAAGAAGAAGCATTGTGGCCACTAGACGAATTGCAGGACCTCTACCGAACAAAGTCGTAACTCGTAAGCATGCCGTGGAAACACCACAATCACCAAACGTTGGCTTGGCCTCTGCTTGCAATTGCATTTTTAATCAATGCATGAGATGAGTCGCTTCAAGCCTAGCAACCCCACATGCTAGGCCGTGGCTTGTCTGTGTGTGGACCGACCATTAAGAAACTTAGTCAATACCTATGACTGCGGTTTTCCAATTTCACACGGAAAAGACAACGCTCCTACATGTCCCAAATGCCTGTAAGCTGAGGTGGGGTGATGTTATGATCCCACTCGTTCAGAGTTTGGCTTTGTGTCGAAGGTGAATTGACCTTTTCGATGCGAACACTCCCAAGTTAGTTCTTCCGAGATTATAACGCCCTTAAATCTAGTGGGTTTGCGCAGGTGATACGCGTGTGCCTTCGTCACTTAACCAAGTAGTTGGGGGTTCGAATCTTACCCTTGGAAATGCAGCAAGCTCCTAAGTTAGCTGTAGCCCTTCCCATGTTGGAGATGTTCCTGCAGCGAAGGAATTAGTCACTGATTAAAAGATTGTAATGCTCTTAGCAAACGATGGCTGAGTAGCAAACTGTCTAACGAAGTTCTAAATCCAATTCACGTATTATTTGAACTCGGAACAAATTCAAAACGATATCACATAATGTAACATATAGTATCACGTATTGAAAACAATATCGTCTTAGAATCCTTACTTCGAGTTTTTACCAGAAATTCATAGCATGCAACAACATCAACCCAAAACACTCCAATTATATCAGCCATTTCTTAAGCTTTGTTCATTCTCTTCACTGAGATTAACCAACTTAAGAACAACAGGTTGTTTTGGTTCAATTCTTTTCCACCACAAACACAAGTTGTCCTGATGCTAGCTTAGGTGTAATTACGTCGTTATTAATTAGGAAATCTAAGATAGATTTTCTTCGTACTTGTTTCCTATTTACCCTTTGATCATAACGTCATGTGTAACTCTTTAGTTGAACCTTCCTAACCCCACGTATACTTCTTGGCATTTTCTTCATTTCATTGACCGATTCTGCGTCAAGATTAGGTTTATTACTTTGACTCCTCGGAGTGGAGCAGTTATTGAGCGTTGTTTAGTAATCAAGTCGATGAGCAAATCTTCACGCCCATGCCCAAGACTTCTTATCCTGAAATCTCTACGCATCGTATAATGGCGATCAGTGAGTTAATTGTTGGATGCGTTCATCTTTCCGACGTCTAATTTTGTAAGATTTGTTAGTGAATATATAAAATTAATTAAGTTGACCTTACACGACAGTTTAAGTTATTATGATGAAACGGCTACTTAATATAATATCAGAGTCTTTATAATTAAGTGGTCGTGAGTTCAAATCCTACCACCCATCTATTATCCAGCACAACGTAAAATGAGTCTGTGCAAATTTCAAGTCTAAAAAGCTTTTAATTGACGGAGTGTGTCCGTGAATATATAAAATCAATTAAGTTAGCCCCACACAACAGTTTAAGCTATTGTGGTAAAACGATCATTTAACAAGATTTAGATAATTATTATGCGTTAATTATATTGATTTTTTTGTGATTTGATAACTTCATTTCAATTATTATTTTTAAAAAATATCATTTATATTCATATAGTTTTATCATGTTATCACATTAATCATTCTGTTATTTTGTTAGTTCTTTTATTTATAATCCCAGAATAATATTATATTAAATTTTACAATTTTAATATTATATTATTTTGAATAAAAAATAAGAAAAATTGACAAAATACAACAAACAAAATCGGGTAATAGTTATATCAATATCATAAGGAAGTACATGATATTACGAATATCCTAAGAGCTAAATTAACTTATACAATGCTCCCCGCTTTGCAAGAGTTGAAAGAGGATGATCGATTGTAAATCTTTTTGTATTTTATAAAGAGATTATTTTCGTAACTTGAATCTGTGACAAAATTTTATAAATTTCATTACTATTACTATAATAAAAGATATTAACTCTCTCCGTAGGATTTATACGGGATATTATTGTATTATGTAACTCTCTTATTTTGCAGTGAAATGAAAATAACGTAGACTCGGAAAGTTCTATTTTTCTATATTTTAAAGATATATTTGTTTTCTTTAATTAATATGAACAATTTTTTTTTATCTAATATCATTTTATCTTCTTTCATTGATTTGTCAATTTGCTTCTGTCACCTTTCTTGAAAATTGCAACAACGGCAAACCAACCATTGACTCCTGGACCACAAGTTCCAAACCATCAGCCACGAAACTGAAACGTGACAATTTCAAGACTCAAGAGCTTAAATTAAAGAATGATTTTTAAAAGTGTCCTAGACTGCTACACATACAAAAAGGCACTTACGTGAGATTTAGATATTATGTAATAAATATGTTTTACTATATTTATTTATAATTATCTTTTAAAAAATTAACACTTTTTAAAAATGTCCCTATAATAGTTTTTTTTATTTATAAAAGTTGATTACCATTTGCATTTGTTTTTCTTTAGTCTTTGTAGTTTGCACGTTAATGTTTGATTTTTATTTTTGATTTTTAAAAATTATTGTCTCTCATAATCACGTCATCTATACGTAAGATAATTTCACTCCGGTATTACTTCTTCCAAATCACTTGAAGTTAGGTCAAAAGTGCTACATGAATATTTACATTTTGACGTGTTTAAGTTAAATCATAATATTTTAAAATTTTCAAACTAAACCCTAAATAGACAAATATTTTATAGGATTCAATTTTCGTCAGTTCAATGTTAAGTTAATATTGATATAACATTATTTATATAATTTCAAATAAAAATAGGTTACATAATTAACTTTTTGTAATTAATCAAAAATTAGGTCTCACTGTCACATAACAATGAGTCTCACTATTACACATTTTCGATAATGTCTTTTTTGTTATACGACGACGGAACCTATTATTATACATTTTAAATAACGATTTTCTATTGCCATGTGATAATAAGACTTTTTATTTTTAAATATAATATCATGTTAGTATTAACGTAACATTTAACTAATCAAAAGTTAGTTCCGTCAAAATTTTATATTTACATAGAATCTGTTTTAAATTTTTTAAAAATGTTAAAATTTAATTTGAACATTTTAAAATATTAAAGTCTATTTAACATGTTACAGTAAATATAACATGTTTCATAATGCAACTAAATTCTACATTCCAATATATTTTATTATAATTAATTAGTAACATCAACAGTGATTTCATTTCCGTTTTTAATCATAGAATCATATATTTTGTTTCGGTTAATCAATTTTAATTATATTTTATTAAATTTTATCCACATTATTAAATTTCATCCACAAACATTAACGTGAAATTCACATAAATATACAGTCCAAATTAAAAGTAACAAAATTGGAACACCTTAACCGAAATAGAATGGTCCAACCCTTCAATCATGGTAAGAGTAAGACACAAGGTCAGTACAACGTCACGCTTAGACACGAAAGATGAGAAATGATTATGAGAGGCCCTCTGCTCCACTACGCTCGAAATCATTGTTAAGTTGCTTCAACCTGAAAAAACGCCTAGCATGAACATGATCGAAAATAACATAAGACTTGCATATCTACATATGTTTTTTCTTTTTTGCAATGATTGTCTGAAACAAAAATCTGAAACGAAAAAAAAAAAGAGAGAGAAGCTGTTATTATCGGTAGAACCAATAAGCTCGCATGAAAATGTTGACTAAAAAAAAAGAGAGAAGCTGTTATTATCGGTAGAACCAATAAGCACGCATGAAAATGTTGACTAAATTCATAATGACAGAAACTTTCTTACGTCATTTAAATTATGTCTGCTCAAAGCAAATAATTAAAGCATCTCAAAAGCTCAGAAAAAGTTGTTAACAATTATTGGAAGGTGCCAATATGAACAGAAAAACAAAAAACAAAACAATTAGGACACGATTTACATGAACGGATGAGGTTGTATCTCCTTTTAGACGAACTACAAAATTGTATTCCTTTTTATTCAAAATAAGTGTCATCTTAAAAGGATTTTAATTATTCAAAATAAGTATCGTTTGTGACTTTTTATGATAATTTTACTTCCAAAATTACCTTTTAAATTCTTTCACATCTTAATTACACAGATTATATTTTCAAGGTACTTTAACATGTAACTAATAAAGATATATCAGACATTTCATTAACTTTCTTCATAAGTGTGCATTTCTCTAAAACAACACTTATTTTGAATAGGAGGAAGTACTACTATTGTAACAAACAGTTACATAGTATTGAAGTCCAAGAAATTATTTTAAGATTTTGATATAATTATCATATTTTTACGATTTTAGTTTAAAAAAGTTAAGTTAAAAATTGTAAATAAGTTCTTATTATTTTACTTTTTAAATATTAATGTATTACATATTATTGTCGTTAAATACTTACAAATTAATTCTTCATGATATATTAAAATTTAGCCATACACTTATTATAATATAACACTAACAACAAAAAATACTTAATAAAAATTATTTATAATCTCATTATTAAATTGTATTAAAATAGGTATCATAAAAATTAATATATAAACTTAAAAAAGTTAAGAACTCAGCTTGATTTTTTATAAAAATTTAAACAAAAATATGCATCTTTTTACCAAAAATTAAATTATTAAAATTATATCTATTTACCAATTAGCTTGGTCGGATCAATAATTGGGTCTGGGTGTTCAGTTGAACCAACCATGGCAAGTTGGTCAACAAAGAAAGAGTCTTGTGAGTTTTGATCCAATCCAAATTCAAGCGGTCAACACATTCATGGAATCTGAACAACCAAACGACGAAAGCACAATAAATTGTAAGAAAACGACAAGAGGAGGACCAAAACTCAACCGTAGATAGAGTTAGACTGAGAGCCTAACACAAATTTTTAAAAAAATTAAAAAGAGAAAAGGAAGCAAAAAGTTCCAGGAACAGACACGCCAAGTGAAGCCATTCAACAGTACCAACCGAAAGTAACTGTCAATCAACGAGAGAGCAGAATAATTTGGGTGAGAACTCACAAACAATACGACGAAAATGGGGTTTTGTTTATTGGAAAGAAAATAATTTAAAACCAAGAAACTAGTCTAAACTCTAAATTAACTTTAAAATTTTAATGTTAAAGATGATGATTAATTAATTTTGATATTGGGTCGGGTTTCGAACATAATTTATATTCTTATCTACAAATAATATGAAAATCAATTAGAATTTTGATAAAATAATGTTGTTTAATTAATTAATTTTTCGGTTATTAGGCAAAAACATGTTGTCTTTAGGCTTGGTCGCAAGTGGGCCTTAAGTTTGACTCTAAAATTTGTGTTCGGGTCTACCTTCGACTCGAAGTTCAATCAGGTCTCAAATTTTAGACTCGAGTTTAAGTCTGAGCTTGATCAGGCTTGAATGACCAAAAACTCAATTGAGTCTCGTTAAATATATATATTTACTTAAAAATGGGAGCCGAAACTTGATCAAGCTTGGACCACCTAAAATTTAATTAAGGCTGATTAAAAAATATTTTTAAAATTTAAAAGATGTCTTTTTATTTAAAAATTTTGATAGCCTGAGATTCAATTAAAAAAAAAAAGTCGAGCTAACCCAAAGTTCAATCAAATCAGACTGGACTAATTAATTTTGAGTTGGACTAGGCTGAATAATTTTTGTCAAACTTAATTATCCTTCTTAAATTGATGAAGTCAAAATAAATCTACTTGATTAAACTTAAACTCAAATAATTTAAATTTTATGTATTAATTTTGAATTCAATTGATCTGGATTACGTTATGTTTTAATTACATTAATCTTAAAAAAATTGACCAAAAATAAAAACACAATCTAAATTTACAAACTTAAATAAGTTTTATATTGATTACAATGATACAATTGTAAAATTAATTAACATCTTTATTAATTTAAAAAATAGGTAGCACCCAACTAATAAAAAAAGGGAGAAAGAAACAAAAACCGAAGTTATAAAAATGGTAGAAAGGGCCAAACGTTAGGTCCCTCTCCGACCACCTTTGTCTCATTTCCCACAGCTCCATGTCCCTCATAACATGGAGGAAATTATGGCAGCTTTCCCTACTCTTTAGCTCCCCCCCTCTTCTTCTCAGACCAACAATAAAAGCTTTCTTACAACATCGTAGACATACTTGCCTCTTTTACCAACACAAGCCACTCAGAAAACTAGACCCCCAAGTATTCTTACAAAAAAAGGAACACAATCCCACTTTGTCATCTATAATTTGCAATCATATCCAGCTACCATAAAACCCCATGTTTTTGCACGTCTAGTTCCTGTCAAAGCCTCCTTATATCAACCCAGGAAAATAGCTAGGATCGAGCAAAAGTCATGGAGATTGAATCAGTCAAGTGCGATTGTTGTGGATTGAAAGAGGATTGCACTCAATGTTATATAAGTGAAGTGAAGGCCAAATTTGAAGGGAAATGGCTATGCGGGTTGTGCTCAGAAGCTGTCAGGGATGAAGTTAGCAGAGGTAACAAGCAGTATGGAGTTCAAGAAGCAGTGAGAGCTCACATGTCGTTTTGTGGTAAATTCAATTCAAATCCTGCAGTTGGGGTTGCCAATGGTATGAGGCAGATGCTTAGAAGACGCTCCGGAGATTTGGCTTCTTCACCATCTTCATCGAAGAAGTATTCGAGATCTGCCGGCACCAAATTGTACTAATTAATCTAATCTGCTCATGAAAAACGAGGGTTCTTTCCCCTGGAATAATATAATTGACTCCTTAGCTTCTTGTCAACTAATTCTCTAGCTTGTTGTACAGGAGATGCGATATGCCATTTCGGAACAAGCTTCTTCTTTTCTTTCATTCCGTTTTCTCTGGAAATGGACCAGTACTTCGTAAGCTTTTATTCCCTCTTCTCCTGACTAAAAAGACAACATCTGATCGGAAAATTTTCCAGTAACTTCATAAGACAGGCAGTTTCAGGTTGGACCCTTAGTTTCCTTCTCCATTTTCGTAGGATTTCAAGACTTTATTACAGGAAAGATGAGTTCCTTTCTTGAGGTCAATGCTTCTCATGTTTCTCCTGGAAATTATCTGCACTCCAGATATTGACTTTTTGATGAAAATGGAAAGCAGAAAATGAACATTTGATTCGTCTCTTGTCTTTGTCACTTCTGTTCTGAAATTTCTGAAAACTGTTTGCCACTGGAAAGGCAGATATTTCTGGGATATGTATCTGGTTTTCAATATTAAAAACAAACCAAATTTGTTTTTAATCAACATTAAAACAAAAATCAGAAGTTATAAACTATTATGGTGTTGTCAAATCTAAATACAGAAGTTCATTAATTTAAGGCTGACATGAAAGTTTACAAATTATAGTATATATTAATATCAACTTTAGGAAATAATATTAACATATTCATTAAAATTAAAGACAACCAAATGATATTCTTTGAAACTGTGACCATTAGTAGTACTAGTGCCTCAAAGATATTTTCCCTACCTGGCTCTGTTGCCTTTTGGGAAAAGCCAATAATGCATCATGAACAAATCAATCTTTTTCCACAGTAAAAACAGATAAGTAATAAGGATCAACTTCCCACTACCCAAACATATATTAATGTGGCCAAAATTCCAATTATTTTAAAGCTAAAGTTAGCTTCTTCCACTGTAATTAGTGGTTGAAAAATGTTTGTTTATATATATATTTTATATGCTGATGGTCCCTGTAACTAACATAAGATGCCTCGTGTTAATTATTTATTGTAAAACATGGGTCTAAAAAGATCAGATAATATGCAGCCTTACTTTTATTTAGTAGAAAGACTGTTTTTAATAAATCTATATGAAAAATAATATATAAATAAATACGTATAAATAAAAATATACAATTATGCAAAACATAATACCACACACACACACACATATATATATATATATACAATTATGCAAAACATAATACCACACACACACACACATATATATATATACACATAGTAAAAATTAACGAAAGTAAATCCAAGAGGTATGGTTGAGTGGACAGGACTCATCCACCTTTAATCAAAAATCAGGGGTTTGATCCTTGGCTTTGGGTATGGAGCAACTTTAAATCTTTGGCCTAGCTGTCTCACCCTGTGAGGTGCCTATAAACCATTCAGGAGATTAGTCACTGGATCTGTCGGTAGATACCTTAGGTCCATACAAAAAAAGATTAACAATAGTAGATAAAATAAATAAATAAATAAATATATAAACTTAAAAAAGACAAGTACAATAGTAATTAATTCAATCATGTCAATAACGTTATTAAGCTGAGTAAGAAACTCTATGGATTAAATAATTAGGAGATAAATACTACATATTTATAAAAAAATGTCTAAAATACTTAAAAGAAAAAGAATGATTTTATTACGAGAAATCCTTTATCGTATTTTAGTATGTTAAAATTTTCTATTTCGGGTCATATTTTAAATAAATTCTAGTACTATAATATGACTTTACTTACAATTATTTGCGGAAATTTCGCTGAATTGTTGTTGTCATTGCATCAATCATCAAACTTACCAATAGTCCCTTCACACGAAAGTTTTGACTTGACATGGTCCTAAACTTGCAAATTGATGTTGGAGAAAATCTTCAAATGCCAACTGTACAAGATTTCCCTGGGAGATTGGAATACCATGACTAATCACATAATTAGAAATTAGTTATTTACTTTGTATGGTTCAAGAAAGTCTTAATCATACACTTAAGGGATGATTCGAGTAATAATGTTAGTCTTAAATTAAAATTTTAATAAGAAGATTATAAATCATCTCAATTTGAAAAAAAAAAAGACGAATGAATACAAAAAATTAACGATAATTTATAAATGTTACTTAAATAGATTTTATCACGTGACTCTAAATTATTAATTTAATTAATATTTATTCATAAATTATTTTATACAAATTTCACCATAAGAAAAGAAAAATAGTCCTAATCACCTATCTTGCTTGCATGTAAGATAAAAGGAAAGGTAGGGTTCATCTTTCCTCCCTTAGTTAGCCCTTCACTTCCACGTTAGGGCATTGATGCTAAATATAGGCAGGCTTAATGGCTATGCATTGACCTGCATCAATGGCTTTGTGGACCATGCGTAGCTTTCGGATTAGTAGCATAGTCTTGAGTTAGATATTTGCGCTCTGTTTTTAATACTAAGCCTGATTGATTGTTTACTTTCGCCGTCCAGAATCGGATTCCGAAGAGTCTCTTCACGGACAGTCGGAAAAGGGAGTGTCGTTTACCTTAGGAGGAAGGAATCTGGTCGGTAGTTTTTCAACTATTAATTAATGCTAAGATGCCTGCCTATCGGGGAATAAGAATACTTAATTTCTGGGTGAAGATAGTGATCATTATGAGATTCTTTATAGGGACATGAAAGTTGTAGGAATTATATTATTTAAAAAAAAGGTCAATGCAAACTCCAGAGAGATCTGGACTTTTAAATCCATTTTTGTATTAATTTTTTGTACTATGAATGCATGTGAACCATTAGAACTCTACAAATACCTTCGAGAGCTCTTGCAGGTGAAGAGTTTGGACTTTGGACCCTCGAAATGCATGTTAGGAGTAAAAGTAGACTACAATTATAAAGGTATTGTAGTAAGTAAGCACACCAAATCTTCTGTATCATAAAGATGTTAGAATCCTGTGTAAGTTAATTTAATTTTATCTATAAATTTGTTAGATCCCAAGTAAATATATGGATAAGATTTAATAAAATAAGGTAAAAATTGATTTACGAGAACAGAAGATCTAGTCCCGTAAGTAAGTCGGATTTGATTGTGGTTTAGATTATTATTATTATTATTTATCTTTATATTTTTATATCATTTTCTATTAAATATGGTGTGTTAGCATCTATAAAATACATATCATAGAATTTGAAAGTCAATTTAATAACATCAAACTTTAATAGGGAAGCTTAATAGTATATAACCTTAGATAAAGATTAAAATATTATTAACTTAATGAATAAAAGAAAAGTAAAGAAAGACTAAATTAACAAATATTATTAATTTAATAAATAAAAAGAAAAGTTATAGGGTACCATTTTAATCTCCTAAACTCTCATAATTAGGGATTAGAAATTCATAACAAAAAGAGAAAACTAATATCAATTTATCTGTTTATGTTAAAATATTATTAACTTAGTAACTAAAAAAAGTAAACAATAGCTCAAATACATTAAAATAATTATCATTATGAAATTGTTGCTTTATATATCTTACGAGCGGAGATAGAATCATATCAATTTTCTAACTACGTTTCTGGATATTTCTGAATATCCCGACTATTCACAAAGGTGAGAAGGAGATGAATAATCATCTATTTCAGGAAAAAATTGAAGAATTTCTTAAGAATCCTACAAAATTCATTTATTCTTTTTTCTATTAATGGGACGTCAAAACTTAATTTAAAAGCCTTTTTTAAAATTATCAATGTTTAAAAATCAGATCAAAAATTAAACCGATAAGATAAGAAATTTAAAGTCTAAAAGATTCAATTATAAAATCGGTTAAAAATTGAATAAAATTAAAAATTTTCAAATATGATTAGAAGAAACTATCTTTACTTATTGAAGAATTTAAAATTTAATTAAAAAATTGTTAGATAAAAATTAGCTGATTTATTTTGATTTATAAAAATTGATTAATTTGTAAAATTAATCGATTAATTAATAAATTAGGTAATTTTTAACAATAAGAGTTATTAAAATAAATCAAATCAGAAAATTAAAAGTTGAACCAAAAAGTTAGTTAGTTCAACATTTTCACGATTGAACCGGTTAAATCGGTTTAACTTTTTAATCATTTAAAATATACAATTATGATTTCATGAAACCATACATTAGGATCCGCTAAGCTTTCCTGCTCACTGTTTGAGATTGCCGTAAGCCGCATGAAAGAAAAACTTGAAACTTTCATGTCTGCACATTCTCTTTCAGGGCCTGACTCTTAATGAATCAGAAAAGTGGGAACAAAACTTACCAGAAGTCATTGCAAGAACACACACCATCTCTGTAATGGTGAAATCGATTCCTATCTCTAACAATAATCTCCCTTGCATAAACCTTTGAAGCCAACTTCATAAATGAATGGCAATCTTCACATACCCTGCGATTCTTAATGATGCGGATGCAAGACTCTTTTCTTGAATATATCAACCCATAGCAGAAAGCCAACTTCTCACTGTGCAACTCCTCTTTTCCTCCTCCTGAATTGAACATAAGGCTATTGATATTAGGAGCATAACCAACCAACGTTAGCTTACCAACCACATTATCTAACTTTTCATAGATCTTATCCGCTTCCTTATGTTTCATGTCTGCCGTTGAAAATTCATGAATTTCTTTGTTCAATTCTATACTACTGCATTCTCTTCCGTTAAGTATGCATCTCTGTTGTATGACGCTCCGTATCCGCACTACATCTTCCCACCTTTTCTCTTTGGCATAAATGTTGGATAATAGCGCAAGGGCTCCATCATGGTCAGGCTTAAGCTTGAGAACCTATTTTGCAGCATATTCTCCTACTTCAGTCTCTCAATGAGCACTGTTAGCTGAAATAACGGTGAATTAGTCGCAGGTTTACCATTTCAACTGTTAGTTATAATAAGACCTATTCTTCAGCAAGAATATGACACACTACGCTTATTATGCGTAAAGTCAGTTTTATTTCCAGTTGTTGTAAGGCTATAAGTAGCCACTGTTTTTATTG
>JANKOE010000124.1:72152-86765 GCA_026284465.1 Erythroxylum citrifolium
TTTTGATCATCGGGATTGCTCGGGACAGGTTTCCGAGAGGTGTCGTAGAAATTAAACCTTGCTTATCCTTTATTTTCGTGTTTGTTCAATTCCAATTCATCACCTCGACGTTAAGTCTTCCGCGGATCGCGTCACCTCCTCAACAAGTCCTGCATGACTACAAGCATAAAGCACACCCGCAAAGGTCACCCTATTGGGCTCAATCTCTTCGGATTTCATTTCATGGACGAAGCTTAAAGCACTACTTACATCTCCATGGATGGAAAAGGCATTAATCATACTAGTCCAAGATATCACATTTTTTTGTGGCATCTTCTTAAAAATTGCTCTTGCTTCTTCCAAACTCCCACATTTGGCATACATATCAAATAGAGCATTATTTAGAGGCAAAGCTCCTTCAAATCCATTCTTCTTAACGTACGTATGAATATACCTGGCCTGATCCCGTAGACCCAGATGAGCGCAGGCTGAGATCACACTTAGCAAGGTAACTTGGTCAGGTTTCAAAAAAAACTTGGTCAGGTTTGAATCCCCAGACTTGCATTTCATTAAATAATTTAAGAGCTTCTTGGGGCTGATCACTCTCAGCATAGCCTGAAATCATCGCGCTCCAACAAAACAAATCCTTTTCATCAATTTGATTAAAAATCCAACGAGCATCTTCAACCTGTCCAACCTTTGAGTATCCAGTAATCATGGTAGTTCAGATAAATAAGTTTCTTGATGGTATCTCCATGAACAATTTTTTAGCAATGTCCATGCAACCACAACTTATGTACATAGTGATAAGTGCACTCTGTAAATGAGAGCCAAGTTGACATTTTGTTCAGCAATAGAATCATGAACAGCTTTTCCATAGCTCAAGTTTCTAGCTCGAGCACACGCAGATATTACAGTGGAGAGAACCATCTCATCTGGCTGCAAATCATCGGTTATTATCCCCTCATAAAGCTGCAGGGTTTCATCTAAAAGGTCGCTCTTGAAGTACCTGTTTGTAAACAAATATCCAACCAAACACTTGAGTCAAAACCACCACTTTAAAAGTGAAAACAGACTCAAATCTTCATTGGACACCAGAATGAGATTCTAAACGATCTTATGCAATGCCGTCGAAATCACAATCAGTCCATTGAAGAATGAACATTAAAGAAAGAAGCTTCATGGATCAAAATTTGCCTATACATATCCATTCATCATAATACTCCAGGTGACAATATCTCTGTGAGACATTTTATCAAAAATCAATCTTGCATCCGAGATCCTCCCACACTCTACATACATTCCCACCAAACCAGTCTGCACAAAAGGGTCGTCATCATACTCCAACTTGACAGCAATCCCATGAATTTCTATACCCTCATTCAACTCACAAGTCCTTGCAACCGCCTTTAGTAGCGGAGGGAAGCTAAACCTGTCCAAACCACCCAATCCCCTTCTCTGCCTTATCTTCTCATACACCAAAAGGGTGGTTTTCGGCTCCGCGCTGCGAGATAGCGATCGCAAGAGCATTTTTGAAAGAGAAGGATCGGGGACTTGGGGTAGATGGGCGAAGACTGCCAGAGCATATTCAAGGCTAGGAAGCGAAAATGAGGAACAGAATGAAGAAGAGATAATTAGTTTGAGGAGGAGTAAATGAGGGAAATTAGAACGAAGGATTTGAGCGTGGATTTGTTTCAGGTGTAACAGAGAGGCTGTGGAGGAGGAAGGGAGAGATCTGAGGAGAGTAGTACGCTTAGTAGTGTTGGTGGAGTCGATAGGTAGGGACAATATGGGCGAGCTTTGAGTAGCCATTTTCGCGGGGTTTTACCAAGGTTTCGGGTTTTTTTGACTTTTGAGGGTGGAGGCAAAAAGTAGGCAAAAAGTAGCAAACTTTGGGTTCACATGGGCGTACAATTGGGCCTGAATTGGAACATAGGCCTGTAACTGCTGAGATCTTTCGGTGGTGTCCAGTTCTCAGATATCTTGTGCCAGGCTAACCAGGGATCAAAGATTACGTTTTCAAGGGTTGGAGATCAAATTAAGCATTCCTGGATAAAATGGGGGAAGTTCTATTCGTGCTTGAACAAAATCTCACTTCCCAAAAGGTACTTTCTACCATTCTCTTTTGGCTTTTAGACTTTGGTAGAGCATCGGGGTCTTCTTTTTTTGTCGTTAAAATAGTAATGAACACTAGAATTTCTGAGTTGGCAATGATTTAGGGTTCCACAATTTCTACCTTTTCGAGTTTCTGATGGGATCAGCACCATGTTCTAGGTGGCAATGATTAGATTTTCTGGGTTGCTTTTTCAAAAGACGGTTTTAACAGGAAAAATCTTTAAGGTTTGAGGAAGTTGCCTAAGAGGTATATTGCTGAAAGCTAGAGCTGCCATTTTTAGTGCTTTCAAATAGATGTTGCAAACTGCTGTGTTTATAGCCTGAAGGGCACTCTTATCTTACCCTGAAAGGCTCACTGGTTAATTCCTAGGAGAAATTGACTCCTCAAGAAGCAGATATACTTCTGACCTGCAAGTCTAAGGCTGTTAGAGAATTTACGGTTGGTTCTCTTGTTGGTGGTGCTATTGCATGGGCAGGTTTGTTTCTTCATTCCTGTCTATGATTAGTTAATGCTTGGAATGAGTTATCAGAGTGTCTCAAATACAAAACTTGATAATAGCAGGAACTTTATATTTGATTTCTGAATCAAAATCGAGGAACCAGTGGGTTCTGGCTAATGGGTAATGGCTATTGGTTGGTTGGGCCTCTATATAGAATTTAAATTGACTGCATTCTGAATGTTTGCCCGCACATTATGAGGTTGCTTTGGTCATTCTATTCCTTTAATGTGGTAATGGCAAGAGTTTGTCCATCTTTGCTTCGATTCTTGTTTGAGGTCAGGTTATGCACCTTAAAATACGAGAAAATAAGTAGAGTCTTAACATATACCTGAATATTGCAATATACCTGAATATTGCTATGTTTCAGGTATCTTATAACCTCCAAGTCTAGTTTCATATATATATATATATATAAAATACTGGTTTTTTATGTAGTGGTTGTCATCCAGGAATACACAGTATGAATTTCAGTCTTGGGTTGATTTCTTGGTTGAGGCAATGGCTTATTGTGTGCTTTTTTTCCCCATTAGAGGGATGTTGAAAGCAGTGTTGCATTTCACTCCAAAGGTTACTATTTTAAGAATCTGAAATGTTAAATGTTACTGCTTTTTTTCGTGCAGTAGTTCAATGTACGTCATCTCCGTAATTATCAAATGTGTGTTGTTGTACAGACTGCCAGCTTTTACATTTCATATTTGTTGATTTTGATCTTAGATAAACCAACATATGATCCGTAATTATCAAATGTGTGTTGTTGTACAGACTGCCAGCTTTTACATTTCATATTTGTTGATTTTGATCTTAGACAAACCAACATATGATCTACGTGATTTTTATACATGCATGTAAATTTGTAGACTTGTTAAAGTCGCATATAGTCTTCAGTTCTTGATGGCATCTGTATTTCAAAATCTGGGAGTTTCTGCCTTCAAATGTTGCCTTTGGATGCATAACATTGATATCGTCATAACCTGGAGAATAATACTTCTACTTTGCTGGCGGTTATTCGTAACTGTAGTAGCTAGATATTTATTATGCTTGGTATGGGAAGCATTTTTGTTAAAATTCTCTCAAGAAATGGTAATAAATAGGAATGTAATTGTGTATGTTAACGTTGCTGTTGCAGCCGCTTATAGGTCTATGGTAAGGTAGTTCTGGGCACGTGAAACCACCCCTTCAGTGGTTGTTCTGTCGCTCCATCTGTAATATTTGTCCTCCTTTCATTCAACTTGTTTTCAGTTGGTAATTGCAAATCCATCAATGTAGCAGATGTGTGTGTCTTTTATCAAATATTTGTGAACAATTATTTTAATGTTTCTGATCAATTCTGGCCTTTTGGCAGCCACATCAAAGCTAAGCAAGTTTGCTCGGGTCAACTTTGCAGGAGGTTACATAAACTTTCTTTTTCTCTGGTCCTCACATACCTCAGCTTGGATTGATTTTAATGCAAAATACTAGTAATTTATGGAATGCTCTCTTTTGTGTTGCTGCTGATTTACCCTCTTTTCATTATTGGACTTTTGGCCTTTTAGGAGCTGCCGCTTTTGTTGGGTTTTGGAACTTTGGTAGGTCTCTGGATTCATGCGTTGATCATATCCTTGCTCTGGATGGAACTCGGCTGCAGAGGGAATTAGCCAACATGTAGTACTTTATGCATATTTGCTTCTTTTCAATAGTTCTATTTGATAAAACTGATTTTTTTCTTGAAATGTGTATGTTGACGAGCTGGTTTTCCAAACATCTGAACCACTTAGGTACCCTTTTTTCATTTTTTGGTCTAGAAAGGACACAATGACCAATTTTTGACTTAACACTAGGCAGTACTCGTCCAGTACTGCCTTAATGCCTGAACCCGTTCCCACCCCAATTGAGGATTTTAATCTAAGATCTCGCTGAGAGATGCTAAACACTAGACTATTCCCTCAGCCTCTTTAGGCACTATTTTTTCTAATAGAGTTTGTAGCCTTTTAGAAATTTGAAGCTACTAAGGAAGATATGATATTGTTATTTGATGGCATGAAACTCCTCAAGTCTGAGTTTGAGACAATAAAATGAGTCGTGTAATTAAATGGCTTAACTAGACTCAGTTGAACTTAGTGTATACTGCTTTGTGGCCAGTGTGGCATCCTCTAGGCAAAAGTTTATCATTCACATTTGGACCCGATGTTACAGGTTTACCTTGTCTTCTCTCCAATAGGTCTTAGGGTTTTGATCATTTTAACAAATCCTTATGACCTTTTTTTTTTTTGAAAAATAAATCCTTATGACTGTTTACTGTACTAACAACTGTAAAAAAAAAACCAATTTCAGTGTAATTATCATTTAGATTGGTTATGTTTTGGTTGCTGTCAAGATATGAGGAATATGTGGAGCTTTTACTTACCCATCACCCCTCTTATTTGAACCAAAAGAAAAACATCTTCCCTTTTTCATCTTGTCAGCAATCTGAAATCCTCACATTTGTTATACTACTGTTATTTTTGTTCTAAGTGCAAGGAACTCCAGCTTATTGATGTAGTCTTTTTCTGACAGAATATCAAGGCAGTATAGAGATAACCCTTCAATAATGCAATATATGCATAGACACTTCTACTCAGAAAAGGTTTTTGATGACTCAAACTCTGATAAACCAATATTGAGGTGGCGGTACCGAAATTTCTTTGGTGATAATGTTGATCATGGCCAAACTAGAAATGAAAGCAATTCTGCTAGCGGCTCAGACTCACCCGGAGATTCACATGTCAAAAGGGCTGGACAAATTCCTGTAAGTACTATGAAAAATTTCTCTTGCCATTGTACAAATAATAACTTTTCTTGGAAATTAGCTTGAGAGACTGAAGAAAAATATATGTTTACGACACAGACATTGGACTATTTGGTTGGTATCTGGTTTCATGTTAAAGTTGCATGGGGTTTATTTTGATGCCTTTATATGCTTAAGTATCCTACATGCTCGCTTTTTCTTTCACATGTATAGGCGGTTTAGTTGTTGAATGTGGAAATTGATACAGTGAAACAGACAAGTTTTACACCTTGATGAGACTTATTTTTCTGATTATATTGTCAACTGATTGGATGAAAAAACTGCAGGTTGTATGGAATGTGTTATAAACCCTCTACAACACTCTTCACGTGGATAAATAGAATTTACAATTTTACAAATGATGAACAAGAATTCAAAGGCAATTTTGGCTTTGATTGTGTACTGAACAGGACTCTGTCTTTATTGTCTCGTAAAGCATCTAGATACTCCCCTGACTGCTTGTAGGTTCAAGAAATTCCAAATTCAAGAAATTCTAATTGGAAAATTAATTGAAATTATATTATAACTACCTACTCAAATATAGCTCAGAAATTCATAGCAACACTAACTCTAACTAATAGCTAAAGAAAACTTGGATATTTCTGCTAGCATAAGTTCAAAAAAGTATTGCATTTGATGGTTTCACGTCATGCAGTTTAGATTCTAATTTCATCTTATGATTTTCTACTGCCTCTTCTATTATTGATTTTCTAAATTCATCTTATGCTTGCTGGAAGTGGTGTTCTATAGAGCAATCTGGTATCCCTTGCATATAATTATAATGTAGAGAGTTGTAATAACTTATGTTGTTCAAGTTGCTGGTCATGAATATGAATTGTCCATGATAAAGAGCTAATGTTGGAGAAACATTCTACGCAATTAGAGATCTATAAGAGAAGCTACTATCAACTGCAAGAAGCTGTTAAGCGGCAGTTCCATGAAAGATTACAGATATGATTGAGTGATATATTTGTTAAGAGTTTGCTTAATGGGGACTTCCTCTCACCAATATGAAATAAAATGGATAACAGGTGAAAAACTACAAGCTCCACAATTGTGCTTTACATCTAAATATTAGTTGATATTTAAAGAGCTTGAGCTTTAACTCGTTTCAGGAACAACACACCTAAATGGCATCTCTTGAGAACTGCCTTTTCATGAGTATTCATCACTTAATCCGTCTGAAAATGGGAGCTAGGTGATGAGCTTTGGGATGTTGTAAAAGGGAGACGACGCATGTCTTACCATACTTCACTAAACTTAAAATGCCAAATTTAGTACCAACAATCGGATTTGATTGCTCAGATTTGTATTTGAAATTATCTAATTCATGCTAATGTGTTAGATGAACCCGGTTGCTGATGCGATGGAAGACCCTTTAGATAGCATTTTTGGTTATATGGCACCATTGGAGGAGATCCACCATTATGGTACCTCAAGCTCATCATCCAGAGCATCAACTAGTAACCGCAGAAGATCTCAGCGTAGGCGTCGAACACACCATCATGAAGATTCTTAGACCAGGAGTAATGTCCAAGCTCATTATCTTTAAAAGCTGATGATTCTCTGAGGGGGGAAAAGGAAGAGAAATACTCCAGTTGTCATGGTAGGCCAAAATCTCTGTTATTAACTGTTTTCGTTGTGCCAGTGAATGTTGAACGTTGCAGTACATTATCTGGCCATTATTCCTGTATCTTACTCGATGAATGCCTCCAAACTAAGCTGGAAAAGTTGAATTTGTGGTAAGTTACTGTTCAACTTTGGTCACTACAACATAAAACAGCTTGTCAGGGATGTTAAGCTCCGTGATAGACATTAGTGGTTGAACTGATGCCAATGGCATTTTCGTTGCCTGACATTATCATACATTGTTCTAAGAAAAGAACCATTAAGGTGGTCTGGTCGCACTGAACAGTTTGACAAATGTAAACGAACTCTTCCCTGTTTATTATACAAGACGAAGATGCACCATTTTGTCTCAGATCGATGGAAAAAGTTCATGGATGACTAATTTAATCATTGTGTCACTTTCCTACAACTTCCGGAAAACGGATCTTTCAGACAAGAAACACAAGAAGAACGTTAAAAAACAGATGTTTTTAACATATCAGAAGAAACGTGGAACATGAAAAGCTTGTAATTTCCGTAACATTTCCCTGAGAGATTTGTCTAATACAAACAAAGCCAAAAAAGCTAAGTCAGGTCTTTACATGACTTTGACTGTGAGCAATCTTATGCGACACGATTGCACACTTCGTGTAACCTGAAAGTGTGAGCGGACAATCTTATCAGACAAAAGGGCAACACACTCCTGTTCCTGTGGCCAGAAAACGCGATTTCTGGTACGAGAAAGAAGGAAAAGAAGTTGAAACTACGACCATTATTTGAGACCAGACTATAACCGAACTGAACGCGTTTCTGGATTTGATGAAGACAAAACGAAAGTGTCAGGTGTCTTTTCAATTCTCAACTAACACCGCAATTCCTCCCTTCTGCGAAGGATCAAGGAAGCTTCGTTATCTGTCACTCTACGTATGCATGTTATCCTCTCTGCTTCGCATGCATGGTGAAAACTCATATAATTTGCCTTTCTTTATAATATTACTTGCATTAGTTGTGATGACTTCACTTAATTCATCAGGGAGTGATTAAAAAAAGACTAGAGTGCCATAATATTAATTTGACAAGGACAGTAATATGTTTTTAATTATGTTTCCTACTTATGTATGAATTTGATCTTATAACAACTCTTACTTCAACTATAAAAAACCAGTAAGTAACTACTAAATCATATAGAATTCCTTTTGAATTTAATAATTAAGTTAAGTACTGTCTAATTACAATTGAATAAATATTATAATAATGAATCAATTTTCAAAAATTCGAAAAATAAAATTGAAAATTTTTACTAAATAAGATTTTTTAGTAATTGATTCTTTAATTATGAAAAACCAAAATCAAATTTATAAAATATTTTGATATCTCCAAAAAAAATAATAAAAACAAGTTCAAGTCTACAAAAATGTGCCTATATCAGTCGCAACAAAAACTAATGATTAAAAAATAAAACCAATTTGACTGTGTTTATTGTAAAAATTTTAAACTGTCCAATTTTTTAGTTCAGTTTTCAAATTTTCGGTTTAATTTATTTTAATAATTATTTTTTGTTAAAAATTGAAGTTTATTAATTAATCAGTTATTTTTTTGAAAAATAATAAGTTTTTATAAATTAAAATAAATCAATTAATTTTTATTAATTTTTTTTAAATTAAACTTCAAATTTTTCTATCAACAAGAACAATTTTTTTAATTACATTTCAAAATTTTTTATTTTTAAATGTTTAAAACCTTTTAAACATTAAACCTCTTTTCTTATCGGTTTAACTTCCGGCCTGGGTTTTAAAACATTGACAAAAACATATTTTGTATTCAATTATGCAAGCTTAATCTATTATACAAAAAGATAATTAATTTTGTTTTTAACTTATTAAAAAGATAATTATTTTTGTTTTTGGCCATAAAAGCTTTTGAACCATTCAAGTTCATGAATAAATGATAATTTTTTAAATAATTTTTTTGTCATTTTCCAATCTAAAATTAGGTTTTCTTGCTAAATTAGTCTAACATAATATTTTATGTCCACAAATTTCAAACTTATTACAATTTATCATACATTAATCGACTATATTATTTAATTTTAAATTACTACTTTATTTAAAAATATATAATTCGAATGATTTATTTAATGGAAATATTAGAACTTATTCGTTGGTCAAGAACTAAGCAGGGTATTTTTGTCGCTTTTTGATTCTTTTTCTTGCCCCTTTTTTGGAAAAAGAAAATACTTGACTTTCCTGGTAATTTCGCGAAAGATGAGGGGCAAATGATCAAAAGCCATTCTCTTTCATCTTTTTCGGCGGACTGCTCCTCCACACACGGCCAGAGATTCAAAGACTTAAACCCAAAAAGCTTAGAGAAAAGATACAGAAATTTCGCAGGCAAATCCTTTGATTACGAAATATTTTTTAATATTTACCACTCCCCAGAAGTATTCTTTTAAAGCACTCGTTCTCATACACATCTCTGAAACACAAACAGAAAACAGACACAACACAAAGACACAAGCTTTTTGTGTCGTTTCCCTCCTAGTCCTAGGCCCTTCCTCCTCCTCTCGATCCACAGAAACTTCACCACTTCCATCGCTTTTATGATCATCTGTTTACCTTTCCATCTCTACAATCACAATCCTTCAAAGATTTGGAGTCCTACCCATTACCCAATTCCCCAAAACCTTATCTCCTCAGCATCTTTCGTTTTCCTATTAATTTTGGCGCATTCTGTGTTTGCTGCTTGTTCTCTCCCCACTACTAATCACCAATTTCGAAGCAAAGATCAAAACTTTAGTGAAACCCAGATGAAAGATCAAAGCTTTAGCGAAAACAGAGCAGCTATGAAGGTGCATCCTATGCCCAAGAAAAGGAACAACATCACAATCCAGTTTTACAGCAACGTTGGCAACAATAATCAAAGAGACCCATCTACTGTTGGGTCACATAAAAAGCTAAGGAGGCTACCCCACATCTTTAGCCGGGTTTTGGAGCTTCCTTTTCGATCAGATGCTGACGTCTCAGTGGAGGAAAGCTCCGACTGCTTCAGGTTCGTGGCGGAAACCGATAATATTGGAGAGGTTAGAGCGTATACAATTGAAATCCACCCTGGGATCACCAAGATCGTGATTAGGCCTAATGGGTACCTCGAATTCTCGTCGTTGAATGATTTGGAGTTGGATATGTGGAGGTTTAGGTTGCCGGATTCCACAAGGCCGGAGCTTGCTAGCGCGGTGTTTGTTGACGGTGAGTTGATCGTGACGGTGCCAAAGAGGGAGGAAGGCAATGAGGGGACTGGTAATGACGGGGAGTTTAGAGGAGGTATGGGAAATAATAGCAACAATAACAATGCGAGACTTGTGCTTGTACAGTGATAAATTACTGCTTCAAGTTTTTTTTTCTCTTTTTGGCTATTAGCTTGAATTATGTTCTTCTGGATGTTAGATTTTGAAGTTCTTGGTGGAAGGTACTATGTTTTGTATCAGAGCTTTCATCTTCTTGAATGAATCAAGCAAGTTTTTTGTTTTAAAGTTCTAGCACATCTGCACATGGATGGTTTTGCATTCTGTTTGTAAGCACCAGCCACTATGGTTTTCTCGTCAGTTTGCTTCAAACTCTGTGCCTTTTTCTGCAGAAGAGTAGCATAAATCATAGTAATTGTGTTGGCATTGGGTAGATTAATGTTTCGTCTCTATCGAAGAGTTCCTATTGAGTATTTAGTTCTATTACTTACAGGATTCATCCTTATAAAGCTTGAAAGCCTAAGGAAAAAGGAAAACTCTCTTATCCCCTTTCCTTTTGGCTTATAAATCCTTGAATAGCTCGTGTTTGCTGGATCCTTTTGTCTTTTGCTCTTTAACTTCTCCAGTATATGGAATAATATTGTTAGGCACGGTTTTCCTTTCTTGACTGTAAGGCTACGTTTGGTTATTCCTAAGGTTTTAAATGAATTATAATAGATTGAAACGTAATATTAGAAAATTATTGTTTGAGATGATGAAAGGTTCGTAATGTAATGAAATATTTTTTAAATGAATTTTTTTTAATATAATGTAGTATAAAGTTATTTAGTATTTTACATTTCGTTTTAAACTCATGTTTGCCTCTTTCGGCAACGAATATATGCTTCTTAAGCGAGTCAGTGGTGGACATAAATCTTCCATTTGTTCCTGAAATATACCATATCAGACATTGGACAGTCACTTTAATGTACATTAATATTGAAAAAATAATCATAATCTGCATCTTCTGCTTTATTTCTTTACACTGTTTGACATATGATTCTTCAAGAGTTGTCCTTTTTTGTGGTTTAGATATCTCTCTCCATCTTTACGGTGGTCTTATGCAACACTACAAGCTTCTTTCTCATGGTGTTAGGTAGGTTCAAGTGCTTTACCTTGAACAATGAACATTGTGTCGATGCTTCTCTAGCCACTCCTTTAGAGCTGAAATTGTTGGATCAACCAATGTATTTGATGGGTTCCCTAAGACAAATCTCCCTCTGTTTACAGCTAGTCCTTTCGTTCAATGCAGTAGTTCTGTTTACTGAAATGACACGATCATCAAACTTGATATAAAAAATGTCATTAGCTGCTTCAACATGTATTCGTCCCCTCACCCCTCTTCTCCTTCTACTCTTTCTGGAGATATTTTCTACTCCCGTTAGGAATTAGCCTTTTGACTTGTGAGCATGATGCGTGTCGGAGCATACGTGTTTAATCTACCGGAGCTTCTGATTATCAAGGTATGTATCATATTAGCATCAGAAATGCATACAACTGAATAAGCATTGTCCCTTTTGGTAAGGGTTGTACATAAATATTGTCATGCTTACTATTGTTGTTAATGGAAATATTGTCATGCTTACTATTGTTGTTAATGGCTATGGTAGGTTGCAGTAAAAGGTAAACTTGTACTTGAATTCCTTCCTGCCCAGAAGATAAGTAGGTTCCTACATTATTCTCTTCTTTACACATGCCACGTTTAAATACTTGAATTCCTTCCTGCCCAGAAGATAAAGTAGATTCCTGCATCATTCTCTTCTTTACACATGCTACGTTTAAGGGGATTAACTTTAACTTTGGCTTGTCTTATCTCAACAGTCTGCACTTTTTTAGGTCCAAAACGAAACAGGTCATGCAAATTCTCAGAATGATAAAAGAGGAACGGATTTTCTTCTTGATTTTGCCAACTCGAAATCTATCTTTTATCATCATCATTCAAGCGAAAGATGTAGGAATTGATACTTGTTTGTATGTCTTCTGATCTCTTAGGTCATTCCAAGTTTCAGTGTGCTGTGCTGTGCTGATACAATAACAATCACTTAGATGCACTTTGGTAAACTTTTGTTTTTTTTGTTGAAAATTTGCACTTTTGTAAACTTGACAGGCTTGTTTTCATTTACTAATAAATATTAAAATAAATTTAATTAATAAAAAATTATCTTTAAGTTTTATTTAATATATGATTATTATTAGTAATAACAATATAACTACGTTAATTAATAACCACACATGTTTTTATTTTTATTTTTATTTGAAAGCATAAACTAAAACCAAAGAATAAAACTAAAAATTACAATTAAAAAATAGGGCTAATTTTAATTATAAATAAAAGCTCAAATTTTTGTCAAATCTTTTAATTTTTTCAATTATAGCTCAAACTTCAAAAAGTGGCAATAAAATGTTCAAACATTTAATTTTCTTCAATTCTAACCCGATATTATTTGTTATTCTCTCTATATTCAGCCTTTTGTTTTCTGTTTATTTTTTTGACATCTCAAACTATTCTCGCATTACAGCGTACTGCACCAATAAACTCTTATTTTTAGTTCATTCTCTTAATGTCCTTTATGTGAGAGCGTCGGAGTTGCGTAATCTGAAAATCAAAGAATGAGACCATTGAGAGAACAAACTGAAAACGAAGAAAAAAACTAAAATTAAAGCATAAGGTCGTTTAGACTGCGTAATCTTATTTATATTATTTTAAACAACAATGTCATTTTAATTATCTGATTTACTGAAGTCGTTTCATTAATCTTCATTTGTTGTGTTAATTTTAGCTAACGTTAATTAACAGTTAAAGTTTTCAGACAAGTCACGTTAGCAAATTTAACGAAAATATTAACGTTAAGCTAGAATTGAAAAAAATTGAATGTTTGAACATTTTATTGTTACTTTTTATAGTTAAGGTTATAATTGAAAATTTAATAAAAATTTGAGCTTTTTTAATAATTAACGCTAAAATGTTTGATATAATCTCATAACGTAATTTTGAATATTAAATAAGTAAACGTATTTTTAAAATATAATTATCAATATGTTTGTTATAAGAGATCCAAAAAGTATGTTGGTAAAAATAAAAATCATATAATCTTTAAATTTTTTATTAAAATTTTAAATATATATATATAAGTTAAAATAATAATTTTTAATTAATTATTCCTTTTTGTGTCTAATATGAACTGAAGCTGTAATTAAAATTTAATTGGGAGAGTAGAGACTAGAGAGTAAAACTTAAAAAAAATATTTTTAAATTTATTATCTTTTTTTATATATTAATATGACCTAAGATGTGATTAAAATTTGATTACGTGACAAAAGGTGAACAATACTGTACTTATGGCCTGAAAAGTTTGTGATCTTTGGTTTACTAATTCTCCAGAAAAGCAGGAAAACACGTTAAAACTACAACCATTACTTGGGACCATAACCCAAGCTTTTGGTCTTTTGATTCTTAAACTAACAAACACCTAGTGATTATTCAAAATTTTACGGACTAATCTTAAGCCCTAAAGATCCTACCTCAAAAGTTTTAGAGGAGGTAAATCTAGAACTTCAAGATTTCTCAGGTTCTTACATAACTTGCACACTTCTGCGCACAAGGAATCGTCACATACGTAATTGGTTAACTACTGATTGATCACTGCCCTTGCTCAACATCAACAAAACCTGATACTGAAGCGTTTGTAATTGATCCGATCAAAGAGCTTTACTAAGGGGACTAGAGGATCATCAACAGAGACTAGATGATCATTTTCCTTCCTTTTGTGTGGCTCGAATTCAAGATCTCCCGTAAAGGAGAGCTTTAACTGAGAAGTTTACACCATTCAAAGCCTGACTATATTATTAGCATTTTTTGTTTCTTGGATCACACTATAAGTGAATATTAAGTGATAAATAAAATCACATCTTCATTATTTTCAAACTCGTTGGAATTTGGTCTCATTAAGTGAAAGCTTTGAAATCAAACAACCAACTCAATGAATAAATTATTAATTCCTCTATAAAAATTTTAGCTTTACATTCTCTAATCCAAATTTAGGTTTTCTTGCGAACTATTTATTTAAACAAAAGCACTCTAAACTAATGTTTAAGGGCTGCTAATTATTTAAAATGTAGTTATTATATGTTTGATTTTCTTCGCCCACAATTTGCTCACCCTTAAATGAGCAGTAATTGTAGGAAAATTCCGGGATGAACATCATATGTTCAGGCAGCGGAAAACAAAAATTTTTGTTCCCGGGACTTTCTCGATCCCCAGGATCCAGGTACCGGTATGAAACCATCAACCTAACAGCCAATAGAGACTGTCTCTAAAGGTGATCCAC
>JANKOE010000124.1:86865-100721 GCA_026284465.1 Erythroxylum citrifolium
CAAGGGATTGCCTTTAGGGCACTACTCTAACAATGTCACATACGTACATAAGTCGACTTATCGCACTAGACAAGTCGCCTTATAAGAGTCGTGACAAGATAAGTCGCCTTATATCCCATACAAGTCGACTTATACTAACAGTAATGATTAAAATGCTCAACCAATTCGTCAACTAATAACTCTTATTATTAAAAATTGATTAGTTAATTAATTAATTAATTAATTTTCGTAAGTTAATAATTTCTTATAAACTAATAAATTAATTATTTTTTATTTAACAATTTATTTTAATTAAATTTTAAATTTTTTCGATAGGTGAGGATAATTTCTTTCAATCGCATTTCAAACTTTAAATGTTGTTCAATTTTTAACTAGTTTTATGACGATATAATACTATTAAACTTTAAGCCTCTTGTCTTATTAGTTTAACTTTCGATCTTGTTTTTAATACATTGACGATTAAAAATGATTGCTCTATAATGAGAAAAAAAACCATACAATCTTAGATTCTTTTAATTTAAAAAAGTTAAAAATTATTAGTTGGTAAGTAACAAAATATAATTGAAAACAAATCAAAATCGACAACACACGAATAAATATAAATTCAATTTAAAATTTTGGTTGGATCAAATTTAAATATAAATTTAAATAATATTATTTTATTATAATTAATTAAAATTATAAATTTTATATTCAAGTCGAATTAAAATAATATTATTAAAATCAATTGTGTTAAATGTAATTTTCTCCTTATATTTTAAGATACAAGAAGTTTAATTTATTAAGTTGAAATTTAGTGTCATTCATCTTATAAATTATTAAATCCTAATACTTAGGGTTTTTTTTTGTTTTTTTTATTTCAGCTTCTCCTTTTGTTTTTCCTAGGATGAGTTTCTCTGTAATTTCGTGAAAGAGGAGTGGCAAATGATCGAAAGCCAATCTATTTCATCTTTTGCAGTGATGCCTTTCTTCCTCACACAAAGCAGTCCCAAAGAACCAAACCCAAAAGGTTAGAGAAAAGAGACAGAGAATTCATGGTCAAATCCAAACAGTATTTACCATTCCGAAAATATTCTTCTTTTTAAGCACGCGTTCTCTTACACACAAGACTCAGATGCACGAGCAAAAGACACAGACCAAGATAGACACAGACACAAGCCCTTTCTGTCATTATCTTCTTTGGCCCTGTCTCTGTCTCTTAGAAACTCCACCACTTCCATTCCTTTTGTGATTAGATCACCTTTTTCCCTTTCCCTCTTCACAAACACAATCTCAATCCCTTAAAGATATTGAATCCTGCCGATTACCCAATTCCCCCATATCTTATCACTTCAGCATCTTTCGTTTTCCTATTAATTCTAGCCCATTCTCTGTTTGCTGCTTGTTCTCTCCCCAATTTCGAAGCAAAGATCAAAACTTTAGCGAAACCCAGAAGAAAGATCGAATCTTTGGCCGAAACAGAGGAGCTATGAAGGTGCATCCAACGCCCAAGAAAAGGAACAACATCACAATCCAGTACTACAGAAACGCTGGCAACAATAATCAAAGAGATTCATCTGCTGGTGGGTCACACAAAAAGCTAAGGAGGCTACCCCACATTTTTAGCCGGGTTTTGGAGCTCCCTTTCCGATCAGATGCTGACGTGTCGGTGGAGGAAAGCTCCGATTGCTTCCGGTTCGTGGCGGAAACCGACAATATTGGAGAGATGAGAGCGTATACAATTGAAATCCACCCTGGAGTTACTAAGATCGTGATTAGGCCAAATGGGTACCTAGAGTTTTCTTCGTTGAATGATTTGGAATTGGATATGTGGAGGTTTAGGTTGCCGGATTCCACAAGGCCCGAGCTTGCTAGCGCGGTGTTTGCCGACGGTGAGTTGATCGTGACGGTGCCAAAGGGGGATGAGGGCAATGAGGGGACTGGTAATGATGGGGAGTTTAGAGGAGGTATGGGAAATAATAACAACAATAACAATGCTAGGCTTGTGCTTGTACAGTGATAATCACTGGTTCTAGCCTTTTTGGTTTTGGTTCTTTACCTTGAATTATGTTCTTCTGGATGTCAGATTTTAAGATTGCCGGTGGATGCTGTTAGTCTTTCGTATACTAGCTTTCATTGTCGAATGAATCAAGCAAGGTTTCTCTTACTTTTCTTAATAATGAGGTTGATTGCTAGTAAGTTTTAAGATATGGATTTGCTTACATAAGGAAGTTGATGGCTAAGAAGTGTAAGATAGGCATTTGAGATATATATTTACCTTTAAAGTTCTAGCACATGGATGGTTTTGCTTTCGGTTTGTCAGCACCAGGCACCAGCCACTATGGGTTTCCCATTAGTTTAGTTTCAAACTTTTTGCCTTTTCTGGAGAAAAAGAGCATAAATCATCATAATTGTGTTGGCATTGATAGATTAATGTTTCAACTCAGACATAGAGTTCCTGATGAGTATCTTGTTCTATTACTTCTAGGATTTCATCCATGTAAAGCTTGGCTTAAGGAAAAAAGGGAACTCTCCTCTTCCTTTTCTTTTTTTTTCCTGTTTATAAAGTACTTCATTGCTTGTGTTGGCTGGATCTTTTTTGTCTCTGTCTTTTAACTTCTCCAATTGTGTGGAATAATAGTGTTAAGCTATGCTTTTTTCTTCTAGGACCAACTGCATGGCCATCATTCAGTAATGATATCTTGATAAATAAAATTTTTCTTATTTAATAATGGTGCCCAATTATACTCGCCAGACACCAAACTTTTTTTCTTCTCTTTAATCTTTATATTCCTTGTCTGCAAGGTGGTGGTGGCAAAGCCGATGTCTTTTATATTGGTACTTTAATGTATCCTCCTCTTTTCCTTCATGGTTAAGATGATCTGCTTCTTACCTGCCATATATAATCTTTGTAAAGCCACCTCGTCATGGACCTAAATCTTCCATTTCTTCTTTAAATATACCGTATCAAACTTTTCCAGACTGTAATGTGCATTGTCTTTTGAAAAGTCATCTTAATGCGCTTTCTTTGACATCTTATTCTTCAACAGTTATCCTTTGTGGTTCTGAGATTTCCTTGTGCAACTTTACAGTGGTTCTTATGGATAGTACAAGCTTCTTTCTCATGCAGCCTTTCCTTGTAAAATTGCATTGATGCTTCTTTAGTAACTTAGAGATGAAATTGTCGCATCAAAGCAATGCAGTTGACGGGTTCACTAAGACACATCTTTCTCCTGTTACAATTAGTCCATTGTTTCAATGCAGTAGTTGGTAAATCACTTTATGTTTCCTGAAATGATATTATCATCAACTTCTTAGTCTTAAAGATGTGGACAAAAGATATAACATCTCAAATTTGACTAGTTAAGTACATTTGCAATTATCTGCTCCAACACATATTGGTCCCCTCGCCCCTCTTCTCTTTCTAATCTTTCCAGAGATTTTCAACTCTTAGGTATTAGCTTTTTGACTTAGTTCTGATCTTCTGCAACGGCTGAATGTAGTTCAATATCGAATCAGCTACAACATTATTAATGTGTAGCCCTTTCCCCTTTATTCCAATTCACTACATGAATTAAGGATAACATTGTCCTAATGAATCACTGGCTATAATCTGCTTTTCTGCTCTGCAAATGTAGTAGCTGTTCCACATTTGGTGTGAGCATGCTGCTTATTGCAGCATACGTGTTTAGTCTACCGGAACTTCTGTCATCGATATAAATAGCATCACATGAATGCAACTGATCAGCATTTTGATCATTGGGGTCATTCTTTCGTCGATTCCATTATGAAACTTTTTAAGATGTGCTTTCAGGTCCTTTTCAAATATCGGGTGTCTTGTAAGCAAATTAAGGACTGTCTAAACATTGTGATGTTTACTCTTGTGTTAATGGCTAGGGAAGGTTGTACTAAAGGGTAAATGTGTACTTGAATTCCTTTCTGCCACGAGATAAGTTAATTCCCACATTTTCTCCTCTCTACAAACGCCACGTTCAAGGGGATAACAGTGGGACGACAATTGTTCTTTCACTTCCGCTGAAATGTTGTCATATATGGCACTTCTTAGGTGCAGAGGACGAAAAAGGTCTTGTAGTTTGAAACTTGGTTTTGCATTTATTCTGAACTTCTTACTGAAAAATTGTTCAAAACTCGTCTAGGGCCCTTGCGTTACGAGTTCACCATTTCGTGGATAACACAGGCACTCGGGATTGGCCTACGCTTCACGCCTTGCTTCCCCCGTCCACTTAGGTCCTGACAAACTCGCCTGGGGCCCTTCGCCTAGTGGGCACTTTACTACATCCCGTGATGATTATGGAGCAAACTCCCTGTCAATCCAGCAGCTTGTGAAAGCACATTTAGCATTGACCGGCTCCCAACGCATTCGCTCTTTCCTTTGGCTACTTACTCATGACTGTCTCCTCTCCAATTAACTACGCGTCCACAAGCACCTCACTACGAGCCTAGATTGCTATCACTGCCATTCCGACGAATCCTCGCTTCACATTGTTCGCGATTGCCCAAAAGCGCCATTGGCTTGCTCTCCTGCGCCAAGCCATCTCTCCTGACTTCTTCCACGCTGATACTCGTGATTGGCTCACTCATAATCTTCAACAACACCAACGGTCTCTGGCCTTGACTGGGCCGTTATATTTGGTACTGTCTGTTGGTTCCTTTGGTCGTAGAGGAATATGGCCCTCTTCGATAACCACTTTTCCTGGCCGCCATCTCCTACCATTCTCGTCCTCAACTACGTCCGACAGATAAACCAGGCTTCAGTCTGACATATTCGAGCTCGGTTTGAACCCCGACCGCGTTCCGAACAACTTATTGGATGGATTCTGCCTGCCCCTAGCTGAGCCAAACTCAATACCGATGAAGCGTGTAACAATGCTACTTTTTCGGCCATCGCAGGTGGGCTCCTCCGAGACAGCTCTAGTGCTTGGTTGGGTGGCTTTGCCAAAATATAGGTCGGTGTTCCCCTCTTTCGGCAGAACTCTGGGGCGTTTATTCGGGCCTTCAGCTGACTTGGGACCTTGGGTTTCGGCGAGTGGTACTCGAATTGGATTCTCTCGTGGTCAAAGATCTCATCTCTGATGCAACCCATCGATCCATGTCGCTCAACCCCCTCGTCCTAGGCATCAATAAGTTACTTATCCGGAATAGGGTCGTTCTCCCTTGCCACACATACAAAGAGGGCAACCGTTGCGCCGACTGGCTCGCCAATTTTGCTTTTACTTTGAGCGTTGAGGTTACCACTTTTGTTAGTGCCCCTTCTGGGTGCGCCAATATCCTTCTAGAGGCTATGACAGGGGTTAGCCTCCTTTGGAGGATTGTGTAATTTTGTTTTCCTTGTAAGCCAAAAAAAAAAAAAAAAAGGTTTCCAAATGTCATTACATGGTCAGGCTGGATCCCACTTAAAAGTTTTACACAATCATCGGCTAGTCTAATCATTTCCATTACCAGATCTCATTTCTAGATATTAATGTGTCTTTGATGTGTGTAATCCAGGACTTGCATGGACGCATGAGAAGCTTTTCTTAGATGTACAGTATAACATTCCCAAGTATAATGTTGCCAAGTGTAGAATTCCAAAAACCGACGAAAATCAAATTTGAAACACAACTTGATCCAAGCTTGAGCTCCAGTTCATGTCAATAGAGATTCAGGATTACTGTACATCAAAATTGGTTTCTCCATACAGAAAGGAAGAATTGTTTGTCCATCAGTACGGTCACAGCCCAAAGCTGCTTGAAATCCTCTATTCTCAAATACTTGCCCTCTTCCACATCTTTGGGAAGCCTCTTCACTAAGATGTTATCAACTCTTGCACAAATCTTTCCTCAAATTTCACATGCAACTGAGCAGTCTGTTTAACAATTTAGAGATGTGCTCTTCTTTCTTCTTTGTGACATTTGATACCAGTATTAGTCGTGATGACACAGCCAAACCCTCAGTAACAAATGCCACCTTAAGTGTCCTCTGAAAGCAGGTGATCAGGTCAAAGAAGGCAGATCAATGGGAAAATGTGAAATGTTTTACAGTTTATGGACTTTAGTCCTCAACTTCCAAACCAAAGTGCTCCTTCAGGATTGCTTTGGAGGTCCTTCCAAATCCTTTGTACACTTCTTTCATTTGCTCAAGTTTCACAACTTCCTGCTTTACTTGATCCACCCCCTTCAGAACAGCACTCAATAAGGCATTTGTGGTGGTTTTCCCTGTGCGACAAGCCAATGCGGTCCTTTCTTTGTCTAATTGCTGATATAAGTTCTGGAGATACTTCTTCTGAGCATAAAGTCGTTCCTCTGCAAGTTTGTATTCAGCTTCTTGCGCTATTTGTAGCGCCTCGAGAACATGGTCAATCTCATCATCAAGCTTAAGACTTTCAGAGCAGAAATCAGTAAACTTGGATAACACACATGGCAAGCTCATTCTATTATCTACAAAATTTTGATGAGTAGTAACTCCTAGAGTAGCATTTCCGTTGGCAGAAGCACCTGTTATGACAAATGAAAATATCAACAATTGAATAGCTAAGTAGATCATTTATCATGCTGGAAGAGAAACAAAGTAAAAGAACATCATAAGTAGTTAGAAGTTGGGTAATACTACTGTGAAAATGTAAAGGTGAAGTAGGAAACACAAAACATGAGATTTCTGTTCAAGCTGAAATATCATAAAAGATAACCATCCTTGAAAAGCAGTCTCTTATAGCTCACATGCAACTTTCTATCTATCATCCAAAACATAACAGTGTTCCACACAGAAATCTTCTACAAAGGTTTTCACTGGTGATAAATTCCAAGAGCATATGTTTAGGCTAAAGTTTCAGACAGCAGCAATAGATTCTATCAAAATTGTTTAGGTAAAAAAGTTAGGTTTCTAAGCAAAACCCAACTCTAATATCATGTAAATGTAAATAAAGGAGAAAGAGTAGAGAACAAAAAGAATGAATACAATGTTCAAAATTATTTGATGCCAATATCCAGGAATAAAAATATTAAAAGAATGAATACAAGGTTTACACAGAATGATCTACTACAGCAATAATATTGTGAAACCATTGAAAGAAAGAGCATCCTACAAGATCTTGCAGTGAATCAACCACCGAAACAAAGCTTGCAATTAAATTTCATTCAAGTAAACACATTCTTGTTTTGAATTTGACGAAACATCTAGTATATCATCAATTCATCTAGTTAATCCCTCAAAGAATTTATATTTTTCTATCATCTTTCACACATCATGAGCAATTATATTGTCTGAATACTTTTCCCCTCACAACTTACATCGGTCTTGTAATTTTTAGGAAAAATTAGGATCAGAGTAGAACCGGATAGACAATATGGGGTTATACATTAATCAATCACCCAATTAGATACAGTCCTCAAAACAAACAACTTAGACTATTGAATCAATGACCCCTTTGCATAAAACACTGAGGATTCATAAAGCATCTTACCCATCTGCAACAGGTTCTGAATATGATCCCATTAGTCAAAAACAAGCATGAATATAGTTAAAACACTGAATACATGTAACTGGACTTAATTATTCCATCCTCATTTCTTTCATTTGCATCAATACATAATAAAGAAAATGTTGTTGCGAATGATGGTTTCCAATAGAGATGAACTGAAGAGAATTACCACTGGAGATAGCTGAGAAGTCTTCGTCTGCTTTCCATATGTCCTCCAAACTAGTCCCACCCTTGAGCTGATTTAATGCAAATAATAAGTAATTTGAAGTAATAAGGACGAGCTTTTCACAAAAGTATGGAAGTTAGTATAATTGTACCATATATCGACATCATGCATTTACCTTTTTTAATGTCAAATCCACATGTCTCAGTGTTCTAATTGCCTCGGTTTTCTTGGAACTACGTAATATGCTGATGCCAACATTTAAAAGTTTTTCTATTTCACCCCGGGAATCAATAGATTTACAAGTTTGCATAATTCTCAAAGCATGTGGAACAAGATCTGTCCTTGCATCACAACGCCTGCAATAGTACTCAGCATCAAGACCTATTGTTCCTCCAACTGTCCCAGCCATGTAAGTTCGAAGGGCACAGTCAATATGGGCAACATGCCCGCATATGAACCCATCACTCACAATTGCTTCACATTTCACATAACTGTAACCTCCGTGGTTCAATTTTACAGTCTTACAACAGAGAATACAACAACAATCACGGCAAAACTTAGGCTCAGTACAGCAAATATCACAAGGCATAGCAGCAAAAGGCAAGTCTTCCACTAACTCAACAACACTATTGCACATCTTATTTCCAGCCCTGCATCCTCTTCCATTTGACTGCAAATCAGATAAAGAATGATCCGTTGCCTCTTCAGAAGGTACAGGAAGATCATTGTATCTGTCCACTTTATCTGATGTAATACAATTAGTTAGAAAAGAGAAATTTTCAAGGCTGAAGTTAAAGATGTTAAAATAAGCTACCACAAACAAATTGGAGGAAACACCTTGAATATAAAGATTCAGCAACATACACGGTAGATAAAAAGACATGAGAGCATTCTCAATTATCAAGAGTGCCAGGTCAAATCTCAAGAATGAAATACAAAGAAGAAAATTGAGTATGACTTAAATATGATAATGCATCATTCAAGAAAACTTTATAACAATGAGTTTACATAAAGTATGTGCACTCAAATTTCAAACTCAACTCTAATGGCGTCAAATGTTTCTTGCTGGAGGCAACAAATTCAGTGACTCAAAATTGCATATAGTGAACAACATAATGGCTGGAGCTCACATAGTTTCACATAAATGGTATTGAGCATTGACATTTTCACTTCCAAGTATTGAGGAGAAAATATCAGTTAAGCTTTGGTTATTACATGATTCGTCAAGCTACTATGATGTTGGTTCTACTCCAGAACAACACTAAATTGCATAAATCATTAACAATCTTTTGGCGGAATACCAAATGAAACTACCCCCATAAATGACGAAAAATCATGAAAGATCACATTTTCCACATCCAATGCAGTCTAATGTCTAAATATCATCATGCATAGATTTAGTCAAATGCCAAGGACATTCCACTGTTAACCCATATAATAAACTTATATCAACCGCATGTGTGAATCTTCAGTGAATGCCACAAAGTTAAAATATGAATTATGCCATTCTGAAACTGACCATCTATAGATGCATGCTTGGAAGGAATCTTCCAGGAAAAGGAAGCAAAAAATGTATCAACATCAGCAGAAGGAAATGTAGATCGAACATATCGTTCAGCCGCAAGCTTGCTGGCAAATATCCAATTCTTCTTTCCTGCGGCAATCTCCTTATCACGAAGACGAGGAGGAAGATACAAATATCTATCCAAAAAATAGCCACTTGATGCAGTCCGTCTCCCTACCTTCCACCTCCAAGTATCACCAGGATTCGGCCAATTCTCAGGAGCATATGGCAAACCTTCACCACTCTCTTCAGGTGAGACCTTTTTGAGACGAAAACCATTCTCCCTCAATCCAGATGGGGTCTCAATATTCTCTTTATCAATGTCCATAGATTCCATTTCCAATGTCACCAACACACAACACCTGATTCAATCAAGCAACGAAAACCTCAGGCCTAAAGAAACAATCGCAACAAAAGGGCAACCAACAAAATAACAATAACAACAACCACTGAAAGTATCGAATGATCCAGGTTTAGGTAAGTCTGGTATTATACAGCTTTAACCCTAGTTCTAGAAATACTGTTTTCAATAAAAGGTAATCAACAAGGGAGCTCAAATTTGGGAACCCAGTAGGCACCAGTGATGAGGTAAAACTATGCCATAAAAAAAAAGATCTTTGCCCAAAAAAAGGGAAAAACAGAAAAAGAAAAAAAAAAAAGGTTGAATATTTGGGGACGTATTAACCCATTAATAATCAACCATCACCCAAGAAGAATCTTTTAACATAATTCAAACAAAATTATTAAAAAAAGAAATTGAGTAAGACAAAAAGATTAGGGTTTTACAGAATTCCTACATGCAATTTCTTCTGTTTTCTTTACCTGTGAGTAGAGGAAGGAAAATAACAAATTCAATTCCAGAAGGTACAAAGAGAGTGATTTGGAGAGAAAGAGGAGAAAGTACAAATAGCTATGGCTATTTACGGAAAGTGCCCTGTGAAGAGCGTGAAGAACTAAACAGAGGAGAAAATTTGAATCTAGATGAAGATATTGAAATGCCCATTCTACCCCTCACTTCAGGTTTTTACCTCGGACTTGGTCGGAATCTATACATATATATGGTTCCCTGGACCTGTCTAAAGGTCCTCTTCGACTTCGCTGAAATGAACTCATGGTTCCCTTCGTTAGGGAAAACGTTTTCCCACTCGCGTTGATAAGCGCGTAGCAAGTCAGTGCATGGGTATTGAATAATTGACCGAGTTTTCCTTTGGAATTTCAGGTATATGAAAATTCTGATAATAAGGGTTACTAATGTTAGCGCGTTTAGGTAAAAAAAAGTAAATGATTTAAATTTAAATTTTAACTTTTTAAATTTTAATTTTGGTTCAAAATTTGGTAAAATTAAATTTTATTTATTATATCTTAAATCTTTATATTAAATACAGTGATTTAGAGTAGCGAGTGGGACTTAAATTTATTAATACTAGCTCCTATTTGGTTGAACTTATATAAGTGGAGTTTTTGTCAGTAAGTTTTTCTAAGAAGCTGGTTGACTATTTGGCTATCATTTAAAAAAAAGTTTTTTTAAAGAACTTTATACGGTAGACTGTTTGACAACATAAAAATAAAAAGTATTTTTAATGTTAATTATATTTTATTTTGTAATAAAATTTATTTATACATATAAAATTATTTAAAATACATTAAATAATATGCAAAGCGCAATATATTAATTATTATATAATTTTAAACCATATGAAACATAAATGAAAATATATTTAATCAAATCTTTTATATAAATTATAACATAAGTAAACAAATATCAAAAATAAATATTAAAACATATAAAAAAGTCAAATAATATTGTATAAATTTCAAAATAAATATTGAAGTTGAGTAAATAGTTAAATACATAATAAACGGGAAGGTAAGTTTGTGGATATTATATAATTAAGTGTAAAACATGAGGGTAAAAATGACTAAAAAAATATGCTCATTAATTAATCTGAAAAATCTACAATAAAAAGTGTTTTTTTAAGAAGCTCCAAAATTTAGCTTCTTAAAAAGCTATATTTTCGCTACCAAAAGGTCATATCTATTAAATAAGTGTTTTTTATTTTATACTCCCTCCTATTCAAAATAAAAGTCGTTTTAGAAGAATGCACGCTTATTAAGAAAGTTAATGAAATGTTTGATATACCCTTATTAATTGCATGTTGAATTGTCTTGAAAATATAATTTGTGTAATCAAGATGTGAGAGAAATTAAAGGGTAATTTTGGAAGTAAAATTATAAACATGCATGAAAAGTCACGAATGACACTTATTTTGAATAATTAAAATCTATCTAAAACAACTTTTATTTTGAATAGGAATAAGTAGCAAAACATCTACTTTTTAAAAAAAGATTTTTGTGGTGAAAAAAGTACTTATTAACATCTCAAAAATTCATCCTTGCTGAGTTAGATTTGAGTACATCAAAGACTAATCCTACCAAAGATGATATCATTTTTATTTTTTAAGTTTTGATAAATTTAAAAGTAAAATGGTTTACTTTCAAAAAAAATAAAAAGTCAATACTTACAAAATCTAAACAAATTTAAGTACGAATTCGAACAAAACTATGCGTGTCTGATTGAACTTTTGTAGTGATCTTATTCTTGCATTCGATTGCGGGGACTTGCATTCATTCTCGTAGTCATGTTTACTGAGAGATCAGATCATCTATCTAGCTATCCCCTGTCTTACTATGTCCAAGAGTAAGACGACGTCGTTTTTACATATATTTTCAAACCACGCGTAGACGTCAGACAGAGGATTGGACAAATGTAAAAAGCCAATGGAGGATTGTCAAGAATTGGGTAATGAAAATGTTACCCCTTCAATGATAGTTTGATGCCAAACACAAATTTTCATTCCATTTCCATACATTTCCATTTCCAATATCATTCAGTTTCAAAACATGATTCCGAAATCGTTACAACCCAACTATATACAGCTAGAGTAAGATATCGTAGAGTCGACCATACAGTAACAATGGTGGACATTATTTAAACGCTTGCGTTTCAAGCCAAAGTTTAACGGTTAGTAGAAGCGTTTGTCACCTTCTTTGTCATCTTCATTTTCATCTGTAACATACAACCAAGAAAATTTACTCTTAGAAAAGTCCAAAGAGAAGGGCAACCATGTGACTTGAAGCAATAAACCTCTCGTAGAAATCCAAAGCAATTGAAAGGAAAATAGGTAATTAGGGATGACAATTTTGAACAAATAAAGAGAACCTTTTTCCTTTTCACAGCGGTCCTCGATTGATATTTCTCTCTCTCCTCCCGCCCTGCTTTTACTAATGCCAATCTTTGTTCCTTGGTTAGCTTCCTCCTTATATGAGCCTACAAATAACAAGTGGAGTTGTATTCGAGCCTTCCTCTGGCTTTTGGCTAACAAGAAATTATTAACGAACCATCAGCGGGCTAAACGCTCCCTTACGTCTGATAGTCGTTGCCATTTTTGTGGTCATGAGGAGACTACCCTGCACGCCCTTCGTGACTGCCCTCGGGTAACATCCGTTTGGCGGCAATTCCCTCCTCACCTTCTCGACCAAGATTTTTTCATGCTTGATGAGGCGAGTTGGCTTTGATCCCACCTCAGAAAGCATCACCGGCTCCATCACCGTGACTGGGCTCTTCTCTTTGGAGTTGCCTGTTGGTTCATTTGGAAGTGGCGGAACGCAAGCATTTTCGATCCTGATTTTCATTGGCCCGTCGACGGAGTACGCGTTGTCCTGGATTACAGCGATTGGATTGTTAAAGCCCAGTCGCTGGTTAATAGGGTATTTCCAGACCCGTGTCTTCCTCGGGGTTCTCTGGTGGGCTGGGAGAAACCCTGCGAGGGATGGGTCAAACTGAACACCGATGGCACTGCCAGCGCTGGGTCACTCCGAACTGCCGCTGGCGGTCTTTTGCGGAATTGCCTAGGTCTTTAGTGTGGTGGCTTTCTTCATCATCTTGGCCGTGGTACCCCTCTGGAGGCCGAATTATGGGGGGTCCACATCGGGCTCAACTTGGCGTGGGATAGCGGTTATCGCCGCGTGGTTGTCGAAGTGGATTCGCTTGAGGTAATCAACATCCTTTCCCCCTCCACTGCACGCTTGGCTGACATCTCTGTTTTGTTGACAGGTATTCGAGGGCTGCTCCGCCGTCCGTGGGAGGTCCGTTTCCAGCATATCCATCGCGAGGGTAACCAGTGTGCTGACCTCCTTTCCGCTTTAGCAGCTACCTCCAGGCCAGGCATTCAGTACTTACGGGACCCGCCATCACTTATTCACGAAGCATTAATTCAGGATTCGTCAGGACGGCGCCATCCTCGCGGTCGCCACTTAGGCGTCCCCGACCCTGTGCTTCTGACTTTAGATTCTTAATGTTTTCACTTCCTTTGTAAAAAAAAAAAAACAAGCGGAGTTAAAACTTAGTTCTTCGATACCAAACTTTCCTACAATAGAAACCTTAACTTCTGTCACTATCAAATGAAAAAGAGCTTACTTCAAGCTTAGAAGGATCCACCTGCTTCAAACTCAATTGATCAGAACTTGGAACCTTGAATCCTTGTTGAGCCAAAGCAGATTTTGCCGCATTCTTTGCCTATGACATGTAACGCCCTCCGAAGTTCATTAGACCAATGTACCCGAAAAATGTCATGACTGCATGCCAATTTCGTAATTTGTACTCATGTCTT
>JANKOE010000124.1:105289-116218 GCA_026284465.1 Erythroxylum citrifolium
ATATACACACAATTTTGTTCACAATGAAATCAACTAACGACAAAATAAAAGGCCTCGAAAAATTAAGGAGAGAAAGCAGATGGTTGTAATATTTTTGACCCCCCAATTAGTATGTTTAACTTCCTTGACCAAACACTCATATTCGAGCTTGAATTGTGCCACAAGTGGGTCTTTCCATATCCTTCTATAGGTTGAGATGCATGAGTAACTTATTAAGTAAAGGAGAATTTTCTAAATAATTTAAAGTTAATTTATCATCTTCTGATGATTTTTACGTACAATTTTACAAATATTTAAATTAAAATATGAGGAAATTTTTATTTTGCAATTAGAATTAAAAAAAATTTTATTTTGCAATTAGAATCAAAAAAATAAAATTAAAAAGTAAACCCTACGTTCTCTCTTACAATAAATTCCTAATCTTCTTTGTCCTATCAGTCCATGACTTTTCGAACCCTTTTATCCTACCATTTACTTATTTTTCTAAGCCTTCTTTGTCCTATCAGTCCATGACTTTTCGAACCCTTTTACCCTACCATTTACTTATTTTTCTAAGTCTTCTTTGTCCTATCAGGACATGACTTTTTGAACCCTTACCTTACCATTTACTTATTTTTCTAAGTCTTCTTTGTCCTATCAGTCCATGACTTTTCGAACCTTTGCCCTATCATTTACTTATTTTTCTAAGTCTTCTTTGTCCTATCAGTCCATGACTTTTCGAACCCTTACCCTACCATTACAAATATTTTACATTCTTATTTTAAATTTTTAGAATTTGTTCATAAAATAGAATGTCTGAATGGATAAAGTCTATGATAAAAGAATTATTATTATTATTCATTAACTTAAGTTGTCTAATTTATGAAAGTCATTTAATTGAATTTCAATAATTAGTTCTATAAAATTCCTTGTGCAACTAACAGGGATAACCCTGTGTTTGGTTACTGTCCCCATAAATAGGGACAGTAGATAGGACCAAAAAATCCTTCCCCTATAAACATTTGCTTGCTGTCTCCTAAATTCTTGTCCGCTGCCTTCGGTAAACAGGGATAAGATTATTTGTCTTTCCGAAAAAGGAAGGACAGGGGCACGTTGCCCCTGTCTCGCAACATAGCACAAGCATTTTTTACTCATCTGACCTCCGACTCCTTGACCCTCGTCTTCTCCGACTCCTTCGGCTGTCTTCGTCCCGACTCCTCCTCGTCATTTCACGACAGACACCAACTCGCAGGGTTGGAAGACTGCGGCTACTTCAAGATGCGTGCTGTTCTGAGAGATATTCGCCCATGTCTATTCGAGGCACAGTGTTGGATCTGTCGAAGTTTAGTTGTGCTAGAGTCCGATAAAGCAAAAAAGATGGTCCTTTTCTGGGAAAAAATGAACCGATATTTACAGTATTAGCTGATGACTGTGCTTGTGAATGAGTGATTTTAGAGATTTTCTATGTATTGAGCACCTTGTTGCTTCTTATTTGTTTTTGTGCAGTAACTTTCTAGTTATGTTGGATTTTTCGGTTGAATTTGTTCTGTTTTCTTGAAGGCGCTTCGAACTGTAGAATTTCGGAGCTGTAAGGGAGCTGATGAAATTCGAGAAAGTTCATCGACATGAATTTGAGCAGGTGTGATATGGATGCAAAGTTTTGATGAAAATTTGGTTGATTAGAAGCTTGTGCTTCACTGCGGTTAGCCTTTGTCGGTAAACAAATGCATTCTCTTGCGATGAAGTTGGGATTGAATTTTGATGCGTTTGTGGGTTGCAGTGCGTTTAACATGTACTTGAAAACTAGGCTCATATTTGAAGCGCAGACGTTGTTCGATGAAATGCCTCACAAAAATATTGCCACTTGGAATTCGTGTATATCTAATACTCGTTGACATGTATGGGAGATGTGGAAGTATTGAGGATTGTAAGCAAGCTTTTCATGAGATGCATGAAAGGAATCTGGTGACTTGGAATGCAATGATTAATGGGTATGCGCATCAAGGGTGTGCTAATATGGCAATCAAATTGTTTGATCAAATGTCATTGGAGGTGGTGCCAAATTATGTGACGTTGGTATGTGTATTGTCAGCTTGCAGTAAGGGAGGGGCTGTTGAATTGGGTATGAAAATTTTTGAGTCTATGAGGGACAGGTACAGGATTGAACCAGTTGCAGAGCATTATGCTTGTATTGTGGACATGTTGGGCAGGGCTGGGATGGTAGATCGTGCCTACGATTTTGTGCAGAAAATGCCTATCCATCCAACAATATCTGTATGGGGAGCTCTTTTAAATGCCTGTAGGGTACATGGAAAACCAGAATTGGGGAAGATAGCAGCTGATAACTTATTTAAACTGGATCCTAGAGATATCGGCAACCATGTTCTGCTTTCAAACATGTTTTCTGCAGCTGGCAGGTAATAAAAGTAATAAAGAAAATATTCAGCAGAAGCCTATCTATGAAGGATTGTGCAGTTGAGTTTGTTCGTATTCAAAATTTAAAGTGATATGCTGAGCATGCTCTTATTTCTCTTATGTAGTACATGTACTTACTCGGGCTTAGTTGTCATAGCATGGAATGAATGTAGCGTGCACTGGACATGTCATTTGGTAGAATCACGAACGAGGAGGCGCAAGAAATACCAGTTTTAGTGTTTCTTAATCATTACCTGCAACCTTAGATGCATGCCTGACACTTTCCTTTGTGTGGAAGCTTCATGATTTTGGAATAGCTCTTCAACTGACTAGTATTACCTATAATTTTGCATTATGACGCTGCCTTACTGCCTGCAAAAGCAGAGACTTACCACGTCCAGTTCTTAGTTGTTACACATAACTGTGGTTAACCTGGTGATGGAGAATTGGAATTAGTTCAGGTGTTATCTTCTTTACTTGTCAATTTCCATTTTTAGAATTTCCTTGAAGTATGTTCCTTAGTTTTGCCTTGATTTTCAGTTTTCTTTATTTGAAACTGGATTAGAATAGGATAGGTTTTGTACAGCTGAGATTAAATAAGTTTGCAAAGTTCTTACTCTATAAAACATTATGAAATATTGAGAGAGTTGGTCTTAATTCTGATTTTCATCTTTGGAATTGTTAATGCTTTCTTTGTTAGAGTAATTCTTAGGCTTAATGGTGATTCCTTCAACTCTATTCTTACGACGTACTAGTGTGTTATATGATTATTGTTGGCCCTATTGAGCGATCGGTAGACCTATTTTGTTCTTCTTATAGTATGGAGGTTTACCAAATAATCCTGACTTCTGTAACTGTTGTAACTGTCGAACATCACCTGGGTAATTTGTAGTATGACCCAGGCAGTCGTATCTTCTCCAACTTATCTGGTTGCAGATATGCTGTAGGAATCTTCCTGTAGCATTTGTCATAGTTTGCGCTTTCTTTTAGTCATTCTGGTTCTCGCTAATTACATGATTAGGTTATCAGCCCTATCCTGATTTGCTTCATTACGATGCTTATCCTTCTTATTTGCTTGTGTATTTACAAATTTGGATAACTTGTGCAGATGGGAAGATGCGGCATTTGTGAGAAAAGGAATGAATGATGTTGGAATCAAGAAGACCGCAGGATGTAGTTGGGTTACTGAGAAGAACAGGGTTCATATCTTCAAAGCAAAAGATACCTCCCATGCAAGGAACGCCGAGATTCAAGAAATGCTATGTAAGCTGAGGATGGAAATGAAGGCAGCTGGCTACATTCCTGATACTAATTATGCGCTTTATGACTTGGAAGAAGAAGAGAAAACTATCGAAGTTTGGTACCATAGTGAGAAGATTGCACTTGCCTTTGGCCTTGTGGCTATCCCTTCTGGAATACCTATAAGAATCACAAAAAATCTTAGGATATGTGGTGATTGTCATAGTGCATTTAAATTTATTTCTGGAATTGTTGGCAGAGAAATCATTGTGAGAGATAATAATCGATTTCATCGGTTTCTGGATAGTCAGTGCTCTTGTGGAGATTACTGGTAATGCTATATAACTATATTATCCTCAAAACTCTTGTTAACGTGCAATAGTTTCAACAAAGTTTATATGACTTTTCTTGTTAATATATTATCCCAGTGACATTCACGTCAAATATCACAAGAGTTCTTGCCTTCCTGGACAGGTGTTTGTAAGGATTTCTTGCTTAATACCTAAGTTCATATTAAAATGCCAATTAGGTATATAATATATGTTCACTTCATTAGTAAAAGAAAAAAAATAGCTTCTTACTAAAAATAGTAAATATTTATACAATGTCTTAAAAATGTAAGAGATGATACCACTTATCTTCATTTTATGTAAATGTTGAAAAGCTCGGAAATATATTAGTTCTCTTCTTTTATCCATGTCTATCAAATTCCATGCTCAATATGATTGACAAAATTTTAAACAAATCCAAAGATCTGGTAATGAACACAGTGTATTTTGGACCTTTTAGAATATGAAGTAGATCTGAGAAGATATAGTAGTGACATACTGGCTTCTTTTACATGTTGAAGACTTGAAACCAATATTCCAATGACTTTGTAACAAATTATAGGGATATTTCTACAGACTACAGGAGTGCATGCTCTGATCAGAATTCACGACCCACCAGCATAAGTAAAAAACTTAGAACCAAGCAAGGAAATGTATAGGTCAATCTTTTCAGAGCACTCAAATAACACACAAATACGAAGATGTTATGCACTTGAACTAACAGAAAAGGGAATATAATCACGTAGATGACAAGTACCTAGTCAAAGAAAAGATGATCACCTAATTCATTTCACTGCAACAAAGCAAAATTAGTTCTAACACTGAGTCAAACCTAACAACTTCAGAGCTCACAGGCTTACAAAACCAAAAATACTTAGTTCTAACAGGTGAGTCCCAACTTATAGCAGCTTCAGAGCTCACTGACAGAAACCCAAGACCACAAGTTTTGAAGCACTTTCGCCATCCCCTATTACAATATCAGAAAAGAAAAGGAGAATGTTTGTAGAGGCTAGGCATTTGTGACTTCATGTTGGAACAAATGTCTACAATCCCAACATATGCAACCTCAATATATCACCATATCCACAAGGGATTAAAGTAAAATAGATAGAAATTAGGAAACAGCAGATCTTAAGATCATCATAAAAGCAAAGGATATAATCGAAAGTATCAACAGTATTAAACTAAAGATAATCGAGATGACAGGGTAACTACTAATTCAGAGCTTCTTTTACCAGATTACCTGGGAAATGAGAGAACGTAATTGAAAACTTAAACTCCTCTCGCAGAGAAAAACAAAGACAATAAATGCTTTAATAGAAGCATTTTAAGTCCTTTAAAACCTAAAGGTGACTTACTTTGCATGTAATGGCAATTCATAACAAAGAAAAATGCAAACTTAGATCACAAGAAGAAACTGATCTTACCTGATAAGGAGAAGCAGACACAACTACAGGTAAAAACTAAGATATTAAATTAAAAAAATGCATAAGATAAACTTTCTTTTACCATTTCTCTTCTACTAAGGCTTGTAGATGGGCTCAATTTAGAGTCTAAGATTTGAAAAGTAACAACAGAACTTCCTCACCAAATATAAAACCTACAACTCCCATAAGTAAATCATTTTATTAAAATCACGTTAAAAGATATAAGCTTCTCTTGATAGATGACTAAAATAATTGAGAACACTATTAGATTCTGTCCCTGAATTATTGAACTTCTTTATTTTCCAACATTCATTTGATGAAATGTTATGTACACGGTAAAACTAGCTAGTAGCTACTGACTTGTCAGTATTTTCTTGGAATGTTTCCCATAAAACATTGGTGATGGTAACAGTGAAGATTAGGGAACACAATAATACAAAATGCATGACAACTAATCAATTCTCTTGTGCAGATAAAAAATTGTAGAACATAAAAGTTTTGACGTGAAGATCCTCTTACCATCACATCAATAATTTGAAACATTCACTTGGACGAAACCTTTCCTAAACATCTCATCCCTCAATCTCTCAGCCTCAGTCGTCCTTTTGTTCTCAGAAAGGCCATTTATTAAGATGCCATATGTCCGTTGATTTGGCTCATATCCTCTAAACTGCATCCTACTGAACATTTCACAAGCATAGTCTATGTCTCTCTTGCTTATTGTACTCAACAATATGTTAAAAGTGTACACATTAACCGGGAAGCATCTTTGAATCTCCATTTCCAAATCGCCAATTTCCTGGTGCATAGCAACACGGCCAGAAAATGTACTGATAAGTTGGCCAAGAATTGACAGATTGCAGGGGAGCTTATCCTGTGCCTCTCTGTATTGAACCCATGCGTCATAAAGTTCTTTACTCCTCAAGGAATACGACAAAAAAGTGTTACCTATGAAGGGCGTAATAGGACGCCCCACTTTCTCTAATTCATGAGTAAGATCTATTGCCATGTCATATCTCTTAATGTAACATAACAAGTTTACAAGCAATTCAAAGCATTGAATGCTTGGACTATATCCCTCATTCTGCATTTTTCTGAAATAATCTAAAGCTAAATCCACTTTGTTGACTCTACAGAGACCAACAATCATAGTGGTGTAAACTTTTCTGCCGATGGTTCTCCTTCTATGGCGCAAAGTATCAAAGAAATTTAGAGCATCAGAAATCCTTTCGCTCTTTAAATAACAATTTAACATGAGAATGTCAGAACTCAAGTCTACCTTAATCCCACTCCCGTACATCATCTCATATACATGTCTGCCCAAGTCTGGTTTTTTGGCATGGCCAGCTCCATCAATGAAACATTTATAGATGCGACTGTTAGGTTCATGAAGAGAGAGCTGCATATCCAGCAATTTGCAGAATTTGGTTTCTGCATTTTCCGTAGCACACAGATATCGAATAACAGTTCTGAACAAAGGTCGCGTTGCCTCATGACCCTTATCCTGCATTTCAAGAAGAAGCCTGGCAGCAACATCTCCCTTATGTATCTTGCCCAAACCACTAATCAATTTCGCATAAGTAGTGCTTTTTGCAACATTATTAAATCTGTTAAGCTCCCCATGTATCAAGTAACCATCTTCTACCCTCCTAGCCCGACATAGAGCTGATATAAGCCTATCGTATATCCAATCATTTGGAATAAAATTACGCTGTAATGAGAAAAGAACTAGCTCCTTCATCTTATCAAGCTTCCCTTCTCTATATAGAGCGTCAGCTAGTATGGTAAATGTTTTCCTGCCAGGGAAATAATCTTGATCCATAGAACTCTTCAGAACACGATAAGCTTCGTTCGTGCTCTCATTACCCAATAAGGAATTAATAAGATAATTATAAGCCATGCCATTAGGTGAGAGCCCAAACTCTGACTTGGAATTGTACAATTCAAGTGCAACATCCACCATTCCGGCTTTGCAAAAGAAACACAGTGCAGCATTCATGGTAACCATGTCAGGAGGAATCTGATTTTCTATCATCTCGACCAGCAGATCAATCACATCCCCAAGTCGGTCCTCTCTCAAAAGTTTACACAACAAAGTATTATATCGGAAGACCTCAGGAACGTAATTCTCTGAAGACTTCATGCTCAGTAGAAATTCCAAAGCACCGTCAATCTTCCCAGCTTGAACAAGGTTCCTAAGCCACATGTCATAAGCAGGCTTCATAGGCACCGAACCCAACTTCCTTAATTCATCAATCAGTTGGCTAGCCTTATCAAGTTGACCATTTTTACAAAACGCATCCACGAGAATAGCCAAAGAATACCCAAAACCAAAGTCATTACCTTTTTCACCCCCATCTTTCAGCAACGCCCTGCGCAAGTAGGCCTCGGCCTGGTCGAATAGCTTCCGCTTACAAAAACTCTTTAGAATAATAGGATGCGTAGCTTCTCGCTGGCAACCCCTCAAAGCAATCTGCTTAGCAACAACATCAACGGCCTCGTAACAACTCTCCTCAACCAAGGCATTGAGAAGTATGTGGTAAGTGTACTCATCCAAGTCAAGACCAACAAAGCGCATTTTACCAAACAGATGGAGAGCAAACATGGGCTTGCCAGCCAATGCATAACCCATCACAAGAGTGGAGTAAAACGTGAACTTATGACTCAAAAACTTGAGTCGCAACTCATTATCCAGGAACTTAAGCATGATGGGCATGAGCTTGGCCTTGGAAAGGATAGTGAAAATGACATGAAAGGTGGCGCGAGTGTGGCGAAAACCATGTTGATGGCCAGCCCAATCGAAGAACTTGAGGCAAGAAAGCACGTCGTTCTTGGCCTTCCCATAGGCGAGCACTTGGAGTATAAAAGACTCGTTCAGTCGGAGACCCAATTGAGATAGGGCGGCGCCGTGATGGTCATCGTGAAGGATCTCGAAGACCTGATCCAAAAGGTGAGACTTTCCACGTTTGAACCATTCCGAAAAGTAAACAAAAACTTGTCTGGCACTTGAGGTGTTGTTGGTCAAGGGAGTGGTGTCTTGGAGTTTACCTGTTGCAGAATGTACAGAGAACACAAATTGTTGGTGGGGAGGAGAAGGAGAGATTAGAGGAGTGTAACTGTAGTTATTGAGGAGAAGGAAAGCAGAAGCTCTGGGTCTCGACGATGAATGAGTTACTTTCTTGATCGATAAGACTGCTTGCATCGTTACTTCTCCTTCTCCTTCTCCTTCTTCGACCTCCTCCCTACCATTCATACATAACCAAATTAACATTGATGCCAAACATTTGTTTATGTCTGCTAATCTCATTTTACCCTTTTTCCATGGCTATGTGCTTGTGAAAATTTTCCTAAATTAAAAGTTAAGAAATTTTAGGTTTTTATTACATCGCCGATTAGGTCATGGAAATTGAGTTTATGCCCTTTTTGGATCACAAATAGAATTAAGAATGAGGTTATTTTCGATTTTAATAAAATATACAAAGTTTTTATTTAATTTTTAATTACTTAAAATTAAAAATACTTTATAAATAAATCAATCTTAGAGTTGCTAAAAAAACTAGATGTATCCCTTCACTAAAATTATAACATTAAATAAAAGTAATAATAAGTTCGAATTTCTTAATTTTTAATTTAAATTTAAATTTATTGAATTTAAATTGATTTCATAGTTTAGTTATGAATACTTAATTTTAGGTTTAATATGATTAATCTTATTAATTTTAGATCAATTTAGTGTACAACAACAACATTAACGGAGCAAAAATCCGCTAAAGCAAGATCTGGAGAAGTCCAGTGTAGTTAGCCTTATCTCTAACTAAGGGAGCAGTAGATTCACACAAGGAATGTCAATAAGAATAAGAATTAATACAATTAAAAATGAGAATGTGTCATTATAATTATGATGGTTGGTTAACAGGAACGACTGATTACCATTACTATTGATAATGATTAGTTTGTAAAAAATATTGAGAAATAAAAATTTATTATATTTTAATTAATTAATTGATTACAATATTTTAATCAATGAATGAATTATATTTTAATTAATTATATTGTAATTAATTATTTTTATTATTTATTTATATTGTAATTAATTAATTAATTACAATATTTTAATTAATGAATAAATTATATTTTAATTAGTTATATTGTAATTAATTAATTAATAATATTTTAGTTAATTATATTATAATTAATCAATTATTAATAATATTTTAATTAATGAATAATTATATTTTAATTAGTTATATGTTAATTAATTAATTATATTGTAATTAATTAATTACAATATTTGAATCAATTAATGAGTTGTAATTAATTCATTAATTATATTTAAATTAATTATAATATAATTATTTACTTATTTGTTTATTTTAATTAATTAATTAATTACAATATTTTAATTAATGAATAAATTAATTTTAATGAATTATATTGTAATTACTTAATTCGTTATATTTTAATTAATTATGTTGTAATTAATTTATTATATTATTTTAATTAATTATATTTTAATTACTTGTATTTAATTAATTAGTATTAAAAATTTATTTAAAAAAACCACTACTGAAGAATGAGTTTCATTCCTCTACTAAATTGAGGGTATGAAGAATTTCTCAAAAGTGGGATATCAAATTATTGCCCCTATAATTATAATCAACAACCAACCACTCATTTTTTATTTCTTACCCATTAACTCCTTCTCAAATCCATCAACTAAGTACCCCCTAATAAAGGTGTTGTTTCTAAATGACCTACAAGAAATAAGAATAAATAAATAAATGACAATACTAAAAATAGTAATAATACTACTAATAACTAACAAGAAGTAGGAAATTCATAATAATAATAATAATAATGACAATAATAAAAAATAAAAACGATGAAAATAATAATAACATTTATCATCATCATCAAATAAATGAGTAGGAGAATGATTATTACTTGTCTAAACGATTAGGCTAAATCTAAGAAAAAAATATTAACAAACCTATGAAAACAACATGGAATTTTGTAAGAGCGCTACTTTATCCGTATTTTAGTATATCAAAATTTTCTATTTTGAGTCACGTTTTCTGTAAATTTCGTCAGAGCTATATCATTCTTGCCCATCTCACTCACATTTTACTTAGGACTTCATTTTCTCTTGTTATAATCTCTAAGTACAATCTTCTCGCATTTTCTTATTGGAGCATCTAGGTATTTCTTCTTAATATATTTAAACCACCTAAACACAATCTTATGAATTTTGTTCCATACTGGCAGGTACCGGGTGGTGAGTACCTTACCAGTCGGAGAACGATACGAAATAAAGGCGTTAATGTACCGGTAAATACTAGTCAATACCGATCTGTTTTTTCTGGTACTAGTCGGTATTTACAATACCGACCAGTATCGAAAATTTTGAAAAATATAGGGACTTATTAGTAAAATTTTTCAAAATTATTAATTATACATTAAATTAAACTTAAAATAAATTATTTTATTTAAATTTATTTAAATCTTTTATATAATATTTATTAATAAAGTGTTAATAAAAT
>JANKOE010000124.1:137762-159728 GCA_026284465.1 Erythroxylum citrifolium
ATTTCTTCACTTCTAACCACCCATTAGGTTTGTTTCAACCCACAAAAACTTCCAACTAACTCAAAAACCAATTTAAATCTCAAATATCTCAAACCCAAATTTCAAACTCTCTCTCTCTCTCTCTCTTTCTCTACTGTGAACGTTCCATTACTCATATTATCATCTCTGAACAACTACAAAATGTCTATGAGTTTAAGAGTTACAGAAACAATATAACCTGTAGACAACAATTGCTAACTCTGATAATAGTGCTCCTTGATTAGAGGGATTATAAAGCAAATGTTATGCATAATAAGCTGCAATTTTTTGTACGATTTGTTTCACTGAAAAGAATTGCTTCCTTCTTTACGATATAAAAATGCCACAAACCATACGGTAGTATATTCATACAATTTTTATAACTATTGACTACCTGTGATAGTAAAAGCAACGGCAGATATAGACTATGAACCATTAAGCAGTTATTGCATTAAAAAAACAACTTACCAGGTTTTCCTCCAGACAACACAGGGCTTTCAACAGGTTCCAGACCGTAAAGCTACAGAAAGGCAAAAGAGACTGAGAAGCTCGCATTTGGAAAGATCAATTTGACTGCTAACTGAGCGCGCATATGACAAAAGATCACAGTAAATTAACAATCATAATAAAAGGTCAAGCATACCCTTATGTTGGGATTCTGCTCTTTTAGGTACTTTCCCGCACCTGTTATGGTTCCACCGGTACCTATTCCAGACACGAAAGCATCAATCTTTCCTCCTGTACCTTTCCATATTTCTGGTCCAGTAGTCTCATAATGTATCTACATCAACAATTTACACAAATGATCAGAATTTCTGTGATTGACTGAATTCTTCAAATCACAGATTGAGAGAATACTTTTGGGTTGGCAGGATTTTCAAACTGCTGAAGCATGTAAGAATTGGGTGTCTTGGCTAAAATCTCCTCGGCTTTCTGAAGAGCCCCTTTCATGCCCTTAGCTGGATCAGTGAGAACCAGTTCCGCTCCAAAGGCACGGAGAATGATTCTCCTCTCAAGAGTCATTGAAGCAGGCATGGTAATGATAAGCCTGTAACCCTTAGCAGCTGCCATAAATGCTAATCCTATGCCAGTATTTCCACTTGTGGGCTCAATGAGGACACTCTACATCAACATTTGTAAAGAACAGTAAGAATTGATTGAAGACTAAATTGCATGAAACTTCTCAAAATGAAAGGTAATGATGAAATAAAACAAGTATTCCCTTCTTTCGACAGCAATATCAAGATCGATCAACCACAACAAGAAGGAAACTAATGGTGTTCTCTAATATTATCTGCACCAACACATGGATTCTTAAAAGAACAAATTTGCCTCAAGTAAATCAAGTAATACTAAGAGTCTCACACCACTTTTACCGAATATTTGATATGATAATTACCTGTCCGGGAGTAATAAGACCCTTGGCCTCTGCATCAGCAATCATACTGTAACCAATCCTGCATGTGAAAAGCATAAAAATCAGCGTCCGGAGAATGTTTGTCTTAAGACGAACAAAAGGAAGAGAAAAGTCCAGAATTTCAAGGAAACCATAATAAAACAGCGTACAAATAATCTTCGTATCACGAAGTTTTGAAGAATTGAGCTAAAAGGCTCAATTCAGCCAGGGATACATGAACAAAGAAAAGCTATTTATTGAAAAGAAAACCAGGGATAAAGACAGATACCTGTCTTTGACACTAGAGCATGGTTCCATTAATTCTAGTTTAGCAGCAATACGGGCAACACAGCCATCCACAATATTGTTGAGGTACACCAATGGGGTGTTTCCAATCAACTGCATCACAGTAGAACAAACGTTAACCTTCCAAGCTCAAACAATTAAACCCATACAAGACAATGATTTACACCATCAATTAGAGGACTACCCACCTCGGTGACATCCTTGGCAATCAGGTCTTTCTCAACTGCCATGGCTTTTATGACTGCAACTTAAGGAAACCCAAAATCAATAAACTATTACATATCAGACCTGAATACTAAACTATCTTTTTTTAAATAGTTTTTACTTTTTACATTTTCTGTAATCTCTATTACTTCAAATTTTCTGGGTTCAAGGCAGAAAAGGAAAAACTGAAAATCCCACTACATAAACTTTACAAAACGTGGACGCACTTAGTTAAGAGACCTCAGAATCGAATAAAAATCTACACTATATGCATACCCAGTCACGAAAACTCGTAACAATATCAGAAAGCACACTGCTTTGTCCTAAAGAAATTATATTCAATCACACCATACATACGCTAACACAATTATAGATGTAGGAAACAGGGAAAAAAAAATCGTAGGAGCAGTACAATGGGGTCAAGAAAAGGGAGTGAATTATGAATACCTTGACAGTGATAACAATGAAATGAGGTATTCTGGGGAGGCTGAGTACAGTATCAACAAAAGAAGAAGGTATTTATGTACTTATAGAACTTGCGTACACGTATCTTGAAATGTACTTAGTACCATAAATTCCATTAGTACCATAAATTCCAGATCCTATTGATTGCTTGGGGAGGACGAGATATTAATTTTGACTTTTATAAGGAAAAAGATTAAGGTGGGATTTTTTATACAAATCCATGTCAGATATGGAAATCAAAGACTTTTTTTAACATATCTGAGACTAAATTAAAAAATGCCAAAAAGTTGAGGTGATATGAGTCTGTTGCTTCTGTAGATATCTAAATGCATTCCATACTTTTCAACGTTAATAAATAAAATATCTCAATTTCTCTTTATCTAAATTAAAAAGAGAGAGATTTTTCTTAACCATCTAATTTTAATTGAAAAAATATTATTAAATAAACTTTTATTTATTTATTTTAATTATAGAAATTTATTAATTAATAAAAATTTATTAATTAATTAATAAATTAATCATTTTTAACAACAAAAATTATTAAAATAAATTGAACCGAAAAGTTGAAAACTAAACCGAAAAGTTAAACGATTCAAGATTTTTACGATTGAACTTATAAAATCGGGTGAATTTTTAATTATTGCTAAAACTCGAGTTCTAGTTCAAAAAATTTTGTTTAAATACTTGATTAATTTGATATAATTGATCAATTACAAAAATATTAAATTTAAATGGTTTATTTAATTATTCTTAAAATACACACTAAAATACAATGACCTTAAAACCCCCAGCAAAAAGCGTCGTAGTAAAACCTTATCTTATCATATACCACATGTTTTCGGAGGAACAATAGTCAAAGCTTTCTTCGTTGCCCACCTCACAAAAACTATGGCAGCACTTCCTCTCACCTCTTCATTCCCTCTCACCAAACAAAAACTACCCACCAAGCTCCCTTTCTTTAATCTCAACTACAGGGCTTCCAGATCCTTGAAGACTATTGTTAAGTCTTATAAAGTGGTAATTGAGCACCAGGGTCAATCTACAGAGCTGGAAGTTGAACCTGATGAGACCATACTTGCTAAGGCATTGGACTCCGGGCTCTCTGTCCCTCATGACTGCAAGCTTGGAGTGTGCATGACTTGCCCAGCAAAGCTAGTAAGCGGCTCAGTGGATCAGAGTGAAGGTATGCTCAGTGATGATGTTGTAGAGAGAGGATATGCCCTGCTCTGTGCGTCCTATCCAAGGTCAGATTGCCGTATTAGGACCATTCCCGAAGAAGAACTGCTATCCCTGCAGCTAGCTACAGCTAATGACTGAATTCCTTCTTGATTCTTCACTTTTGAGAGTTTGATGTTGCACATTCAACTGATGTAATGTTATCCAACACCTTTTTGTTAACGAATATTGGATAGGCTTGCTTCTTTCCTCTTTCTTACTTCGAAGAATCCTTAAAGCAGGAATAATTTTCTCGTGGTAATGCTAAGCTGATCATACCAGTATCATGTAAAGATCAATCATCATAGTACTCGACAGTAACCTGTCCTTTCAAACAACACTTATCTTTGTAGCCATAGACTCATTGCAACAAGAACTTGTATCCCAGTTGACAACTACCAAGTTTCATCATACCATATATGGTTAAATTCTTCGAGAAAGACTTTATTCTAGTTGCCCGCACCGGTTTTAACCATCAGGGCAACGTAACTAGTTTAACCAGGAAACATGAAAAGCATAAGCAGGTGTTTAACCGCAAGAATGTAGCTGTTTCCACTGTTGAGCCTGTGCAACTAGAGATTGAAAGGTGAAAACGATTTTTGCTAAGCTCAATAATTCTCAGGGGCTCACACCTTCATGTTGGTCGATGCAAATCTTAGTAAGCATGCAGGCCAGCTGCCATCACAAAATGACTTCCACATTACACTTCGTGCTGCTTGCACAAAGTGGAAGACAAGATCCCTTGTATTGCTTAGGAAAGAACAGAACGAGAGTTTGCAAGCATATACTAAAAAAACTTCAAGATTTTATCGGTAGAATTAGCAGAGCCATAAAGGAGCTTTAAAGATGATAACAAGTTGGCTTCTAAGTAGTAAGTAATAAACCAGCCTTCCTTGGTGTCTTTTGCTTAAGCTTTACCTTCACGTTAATACCACTGTCAATAATGGATTGAAGCACAATTTTAAGCTTCCCCTCCAATATCTCCCCCTTCCTTGGTGTGTAGACTGCATCATGGATATCGTCAGCTAGTGCTCTTTGCGCTAAAACCTTACCAACGGCAGCACAAGCAACTGCATTCTTCGTGGAGGACAAGTCAAATTTCATGTCTTTTGATATGGAATGAGCGACAGCCACCACCTTGCTAGTAACCCGGTGAATAATACAAGCACGGACAGAGGCTTTTGATATGTAAATGTCAAGGCAAAATGGTTCATGGTAAGGACCAGTTAGCTGATTAAAAGATGCTCTAGGTCTCTTTTTCTTCACCGTATCATAATCACTCAAACTATTAACTAAAGTGTAGACCTTTTCATCCTTCAAGATTTGTGGAAGTTTGTGAACTTCAGAACACTTCAAATCACGACCAGGGTTTTCTTTCTTTTTGTTATCCTTCTTTGGAAATGATCCCATCTCCTGATTCCCATTCTGATCGTCTCTACTAGTTGAAGATTTTCTTCTATGGAAGTCAAAACTATACTCCTCGAACTCTTTGGAACTTCTGTCAAGTTTATAGAAGAGATTCCCTCGAATTCTCATATTATCAATCTCTTCAAAATCATGATCAAAGTCCCTGAGTGAGGCAACGTCATCAAATTGATCATCAACTGATTCACTTACACCTTTTGTTTCCCTTCCCTCATCTAACGCCCGCCATGCTTGAGCTAAACCCGACGAAAACTGCCAAGTGTCATTATCCACAAGCTCGATATCATAAGATTCACAAGGTCCATCGTCCTTAAAGAAACTAGATAGAGGAAACTTAGTAGAATAGTAGGCTAAAGTGTTGTGGGCATAAGCCTTAACAGCTGATGTTTCCATGGTTATGGGGTTGACCGTATCAACGATCACCGATTCTTTGGACATGAAGTGACATACCCCTGAGAGAAAACGACAGCTAGCTAGTGAGCTAACACTACTGAGTCTCCTCAGGAACAGAAATGCCATTTGTTTAGCAGAAGTAGAAAGAGGAGAAAATCGGCTTCTCAAACGCGCAAATCATCAAACACTTAACCGGCATCTACAAAACTGAAAATATGAAGGCAATAAGCCTATATTTGAAGTGTGCGCGAGGATTTAAAAGCAACCAGGAACGAGCCATCCATGGCTTTTGACAGTAGAGACAGAGCAATGAAAATACGAAGACTGCTGTTCTCGGAGAATTGGTAGCTCAAGCTTAATAGAGGAAGCAATGAAGAGGAAGAGAGGCAGAGGTAGCAAAAAGATGTGGGCTTATTAGCCTGCGTAGAAAGAGTAGGCCCAATTTCTCTATCTAATGTTTAAAATAATTTTTAAAAAATAATATCTTAATTTTATTAAATTATATATACTTTGACATTTAACAAATACAAATAAAGTGAAAATTTTAAATTTATGGTATATTCCTAACTCAATTCTAATTTTATGTTTCATATTCTCATCCTCCTCAACTCATATATACTAAAAAAATAAAAAATTACAAAACTTAAATTTTTAATTTTTAATTTTTATTAAATATTTTTAAATTTTCATTTAAAACACATAATATAAAGATTAAATATGAATGAATCAAATATTATTACATATTATATAATTTAAATATTTTAAAATTTTATTGAAATTTTCATAACTTTGTTAAAGTTTTATTAAATAATAACTCATTAATCATTATAATTAATCTCTCAAGTCTAATTCGAATATATTTAATTATAATTAAAAGAATAATTTATTATAATTATTTTAAATTATTAATTCAAGTAATATTTAATTAAGTTCAAATCAAATTTAAAAATTAAATTAATCCATCGTATCAACAACATTTAACAAATTCATATATAATATTCATTTTACATATTTTTATAAAAAAACTAAAATTACTTGATCCACACCAAATCTCGTGTCTTCTGCGCTATACCAAATGTACAAAAAGTCAAGCCAGTTGTGGACAAAAAGGGAAAAGACTGCGAGGCTTCGTCCTCCATTAGACCACAGTGGACCCTCGAACCTAACCAATTAGACCACAGTTGCGTCTCTATTCTAAATGGAAACAGACAAAGCGTGTGACTACTGGACACATGTCCACATCTACACACCAATCATCAAAGCGAAAGACCACAGGAACAAGAAGGTGGGTGGTGCTCAAATGGAATCCAACACCTACCTTCCTGTTTTGACTTGATGGTCTACAGTATCAATTTCATAAAACACAGAGCAGTGGTTTGATCCAGTCGGCCATCACACACACTGAACAAGTAATAATTAAAAGCAGACCAATAAGTAAACTTTTCTACAAGTAATCCTAGAAACAGACGGTGATGCTTTAGTCCATTGACATTGTTATGCTTCCATCATGATTACTTTTCACAATCACCTAGAGCTAGAGTTTGATCAACATTAGAAATACAACTTCTTACCATGGCATAGCAAGAACAGTTATAATTAACACACATTGCTAAGATTAACAGAGTTAGTGATTACAAACAAACCAGTTGCAAGGGAAAGAGTTTCGGGTCATCATATCACATCAGTAGTTAACCATCTTCAAGAGGTAGTCAACATCTATCGGTAGTAAGCCTGCTGATAAGCTGGTGCAAAACCATTGCCATAGGCGCCATATGCAGGATAACTCAAAGGTGCTGCAGGATACGTTCCAGCAATGGCGGGGGGAGCAACCTCTGGTGAGTAGGCATATGGAGATGTTGGGCTCCTGCTTCCATAAACTGCTGGCGGGGAAGGATATGCTGGTACTCCGGTGGGATATTTGGTGTGTGAGGGAGACCTGACAAACATTGGAGGTGAAGGGAAAGATGATACATATGCGTTTGTCAAGCGACCAGCTTTAGCAGGAGGCATTGGACCACCATTACTGGCACGTGTTCTCTTGTTTGCAGGGATCGCAGCTGGCTTTTTCTTCTCTATCTTGGCTTTTTCCAGCTGTTCAAGTCGTTTCTTCAGGTTTTCTGGGGGGAACTCAGCCTCCAATTTATACTCTTCAATGCATTTGATTACAGCCCGTAGTGCAGACTGCTCCTTCCGAACAGCTAGATGCTACGTAACAAATGACAAACAATGTGTAATTAGTCGAGAAGCAGAACTAATCCCCCAACAAATTGATGATACATATGGAACTAGACTACCACTAAAGATCTTGCGTCATGAAAGCGTTGATACTGCTACAAAAAGGCAATAGATTTGTCAGCACAAGGTTCATTGACAAATCTGAATACAATTGTCCCTTTGAGATGGCTGATGTCAAATATTGGAAATAGGTTTTTTCTAAAAGCATGCTTCGAATATCACAGGGTAAGCATTTTCCATTAATAAGCACTTCCAAACAAATACTTAAACTGTCTCGCTAAAATGTTAGAAATTAACTCTGCTACATCTTAAGGTACTGTCATTTGAGAAATCTTTGCGAGTGCTAAGATGGCAGATTAAAAAACCAAATTATAGGTTCAATATTTTACAAGGTTGACTTCAATATATAAAATACTGACTGCAAAATGGAGTCTTTTGTATATTACTATTCGTAATGCAAAATATAAATGGACTTCACCCTGGAGGAAAGTCTAACATCAAACGTCTCATCAAGTCACAAGGACTCCACTCGTAACCCGAGTATCAACTATGTTTTAAAACTTCAGCATTAAGAAGACAGAAGAATTAATCAATACCGTAGCACGACAAGTATTATCAGGATCCTCTGTTATAGAAGCCGCAGCCTTCTTTGCATTCTTCAAGAAAGACTTCAGTAATGGAACAGGAGGGAACTTGTCCACAAGGCCAACCTCATATGTAAAATGCACTGCATCAAGCTGCTGTCCCTTACTAATTAATTCTTCAATCATATCTGCTCAAAGAAAAGCCTAAACCCATCAAAATAGTAATAAAAGCAGCGCTGTCATTAGAGGGATTGACCCAGATGGCAATAATACTTTTAGATGTTAATAAAATAATTAAGATACATATAGAATAGTCTTAATAACTCAATATAAAAATGGAACTCCAGTGATGCGTATGGAACAAAATATAGGCATTGTCTTGCAAAAAGTCACACAAGCTATAATATAGATCAGCAATTGTTGGTACTACATTGCGCAGTTTCACCAACAAAAAGAAATTAGGAAAAGGCCACTGTGTAAGTTCAACAAATCCTGCACATCAGTGAGGATGTTGCCAAGCCCCAAACTATATGCTAATTTTTAAGCAGATAAACAAGTTTCTGGAAAGCAGAACTCAACATGAAAGAAATTATATTAGATAAATCCGTGTGAATTCTTCAGACGTCTTTTAACAGGTGAAAGCAAGAAACAAACTTTTAATATTTTCTTTTAACAGGTCACAAGTGACCATTTTTCAGTCATCAAACAAGCCACCAAGTATATATCCAAAAGCATCCAAACTAACATTCTGGGATCCATTTTCCTGCACCCCTTGTACTACTTACTCGTATAAAGACTTTAACTTCACTTTCCCTCTACTCTCCAGGTTAGGGGGATAAACTAAAATGTAATCAAAACCTTCAATCTTTTTTGCAACATAAAGCAATTATGCAAGCTAGTAAACTCCAGAGAATAAATTCAGAATCATAAAGAGATTTGACTGAGTGACAGTACCAGGCATTTGATCACCAAGGCCCAGAGAGACAGCAAGTTTAGGCATCTGCTTACGCCAAGCAGACCCAACAACAAGTTTCCTATACAAATCAACATCCTCCTCCTTCACAATCCCAAAAGTAACCAAATGCTGCAGGAAAGTATGCACGTCAGGAGTCTTCACATTCTCAATCCCGCCCCTCTCCTCCAAGCTCCTCTTCCACGTCTCTGCGATCTTCTTTGCTCTCTCCTTCACGTTGGGCGTCACCAACAGCCTCGCCTTCCCAATCACAGGGTCCACCATAACCGGAATCAAGCTCTCGAGCATCACAACACAAGCCCACCCGAAATCCTTCGCTTTCTCGTCTCTCTTGTCCACCGGAAACACCTCCGAGATGGATTCCAGGACAAATTTCGCAGGATCCACACACTCCACCAAAGCCAACGGAATCTGTTTCCTCAAAGAGTCAAGTTCCTTCTTCTTAGTGATCACCAGCTTCCAGAACTTCAAGGCCTCCATTTTCAAGCACAAGGATTTGAGAATCAGCAACAAGCCGTCGTCGTCGTCGACCTCCCCATCGGGGCTTTCGGAGTCCACCGCATCCTCCAGAGACTTGAGAGCTGCCTCCTTGCGGTCCTCAAGGCGGTCGATTGCGATCTCTACGCTACCGTCGATAGTGACCTCGCGCTTCTTGAGGGAGTCGAGAGAGGCCTTGGTCTGGTGGTCTAGGGTTTGGAATTTGGCCCTCATAGCTTCAGACTTTTTCAAGAGGTTTTGCTCGAGAGAGGTGAAGTGATCAGAGAGCTCTTTCCACAGGAGAGTGCAGCTGGTCATCAGAGAGGCCTGGCGTTGGAAGTCGTCGAAACTCGGCTGAGTCAACCCAGTTAACTCGCCTGGATCGGGGATGGACCCCATCTCGCTAGTTGAACAACGATGAACACAACTCAACTCAACTCGACCCGACTCAGTAGTAGTACTACTTCAAAAACAAGAAGTATCAGAAGAAAATTGGTAAAGTGAAGGACAAGCCCTAGATAAGGAGACTTAGAGGGGAAGGGGAAAGGACAAGAGACAGTAGCCACGTGGAAGGCATAATCATAAGACACGTGTAATGGCGACTGATAATAAAGGAAACTAGAATGCGCGGGGGTGCGTAGGATAAGGGAAGGGATAAGGGGAGTGTTTGGGAACAGGAGTGGAATTGCTTTCTCGGAAACCAAAGAGAGAACAGTAGATGGATGGTTGTGGTGGTGGGGCATGCCAAACTGACCACCACATGTGGCGGAGTCAGATAAAGTAAAAGACACATATGCTCTTGTGACTTGTCTACACTACGCATCGTCCAATCAATTATGTAATTTAATAATTATTTTATATATTTTATTTGTTTATTTTGTGTGTATTTTATTTTAAATTAAAATAAATAAATAATATATATTTTTAAAAATTAAAATAAATAAATAATATATATATTATATGCCAGCACATGTACAAGACTGTCAAGACATTAACCATTTTTCTTTTATCTTTTTTTTTTGACATTGATTGCGTGCGGTGGTTGTACCAGAGATTCAGGCATGCGCATCTATACCTTTTACTTGTAAAAGAAATATAAATTTTAACAAAGGGTATTAGTGTAATATGGATAAAGTTTATACTTTGGCATACAAAATTAATTAGAAATTTAAATTTAAGTTCAAAATTCAAACTCGGCCAAATTAGTTTGAAATTTAAATAACGTTCAAAAACTTTGAAATTTCTCTTTTTCAAAGATCCAAATGTCAATACATTTTGATGGAAAATTCAATACAACGCCCAATAAAATTTTCTATGAGACGATAAATTTAGAAAAGTTTGATAATAGGTAATTTAATAAAGATGTTATTTTAAATTCAAATATACAAATAGCATACAATAATTCAATAGTAAATTATATTTTATTAATAAGTCTCAATCAACTATATTCATTACTCTCCTTCAGTTCTTTAAAAAATTCAGCATCAACCGTTTAAACTTTTAATTATCTTCTATTTATTTTATTAAATCTTATTATTAAAAATTGATCATTTTATTAATTGATCGATCATTTTTCTTAAATTAATATCTTCTTATAAACTAAAATAAATTAATTAAAATATTTTTTAAATTAAGCTTTAAGTTCTTTGATAGATAAAGACAATCTCTTTCAATCCTTTTTCTTTAATTTAATTCAATCCTTAACTAGTTTATGATAGTTGAACTTTTCAAATCTTAAAACTCTTCTCTTACGAGTTTAATTTCCTGTTCGACTTTTAAAACATTGGTTATTAAGATTTAGAAATATTTTTAAAATTGAATAAAGATTAAACTGATAATATAAAAGATCAAAAATTTATACTGTTATGAAATTGATATACAGTATGATGTTAACCAAACCCTTTGCATGGGTTCACCATGCACTTGTACGGTATGGAGAAACTTATTTATCTTATATCTTGGGTGCTTTATCCGTTTTTTGTTTCATTACTTGTTGGTTTATCTGGTTCAATAATACTGCTTATCCTCGTGAATTTGATGGACCCACCGGACCAAAAATTTCACAAGTTCAAGCTTTGACTTTTCTAGTGAGAGACCAACGTCTCGGGCTTTAAAGAGTTTAAAATAAAATTGAAGAAATAAACTATCATTGTACATCAAAACTTTTGAAATTTAATTAAAAAAGAGATTGTTAAATAAAAATTAAATGGTTTATTCTAGTTTAAATTTTTTTAGTTAATTTACAAAACTGACTAATTAATTAATTTTTAATAACAAGAGTTATTAAAATAAATTAAGTTAAAAAATTATCAGTTCAAGGTCTTAATGCTAAATTGACCAAACCATCTCGATTTTTTAATCATTGACATTTAGTCATTGATTGTAATTTTTTATTATCATTTATAAAATAAAATGATATTTAGTAAGTGAAAATATTATAGAAAAAAAAAACTATTTTGATATATCTTACACAAAATGATGGCATTATATTGAATATTAAAAACACATATACTAACATTTTGTCACCATAAAAAGAAAAAAGAAAATATGGGATGTGATCACCTGTACTAGTTTGGGCCCACATAAATATATAAATGAGATCAATCGTAACAGCAAAACTGATACAAATAATTTCTTTTGAGAAAATGGGGCCCAATGGTTAACAAATTTCTTAGTTTATGCTGCCAATGAGTTAGTTACAAAAACTGGACTTTTAGTTTTTGGCAACAATATGATTATGGAAGAATTTAAAGGCAGAGGGAGGGAGATTGGAGTCAATGCATGATCGCATATGTTTTCCTTTAGTGTAAAATTACTACCTAAATAATTAGTAGTTAGTAATAATTCTAATTAGTTAAAGGCAAATGAATTTTTCCCCTAAATAAACAGGAAAAGTCCAAATTTTGATTAAAATTTTAAAGTTTTTAATCTAATTTTTTTGGTATATAAATTTAATCAATCAAATTTTATTTATTAACTTTAATTTGAGAATTAAGTTGAAAATTAGGAGTGTTAATATTTATTGATTTATGACATCTCTAGGGCATGAGTAGAAATATATGTTGAGAGTATGAATTTGTTTTGTAATCTTTGAGGATAATGGTTGTATTAATAAATATGCATGATGAGCAATGTTTTATAAACGGGATTGAAAATTAAATCGGTAAGATAAGAAGTTTAAGATTTAAAAGATTCAACCAATATTAGATCGTTATAAAACTAGCCAATGATTAAGTAAAATTAAATAATTTATAATATGATTGAAAAATATTGTTAATTATAAGAAGTTTAATTAAAAAAGAGATTCTTGAATTACAATTTATTTTGGTTACACGAATTTATTGATTTACAAAAATTGACTAATTAATTAATAAACTTATAAGTTTTAACAACAAAAGTTATTAGAGTAAATCAAATCGAAAAGTTGAAATCCGAACCTAAAAGTTGAACAAGATTTTTACGATTGGCCCGATCGAACGAGTTTTTTAATATGAGAATTGGAAATAACAATTGTAGCAATAAATTAATAGTTGGTTTCTACGGGGATGGTCAACTAGTAGGAAACTCCTTAAAAATACTTTAGTACTAAAAAGTATAAATTTGTGTATTCATACTGATTTTTTAAATAGTGTTGATTAATGTGAATGTGTTATCTTTTAAAATTTATAAATAAATAAATAATTAAATTAAAGTAGTTATTAAAATATATTACTAATTAATTCAATTATATTAGATAATTCTATGATTATTAAAATTTTGATTTTTGAGTCGTAATGTTGTTTTACCGGAGGAACAAGTAAAAGGGGGTGAAGGGAAAGCATAAACTAGACGTGTTTCAAATGCCATAGCTAAGATTAGATGGATGATGGGAGAATACGCGAGGAGTGGTCACCATCACCACGCCTAGACAAGTTAAATATGATAACAAAATTGAATTAAATTAGATTTTATTCGATTTCTTTAAGTTTGTGAACTGTCCAATCTAATTTTAATTCAAAAATTAATTAAATTTAAATTATAGAATATAATTTGAGTTATTTAAAATAATATCTTTGAATCAACCTTTTTATAATTATCATGAAATTGACCGTTAATTTTAAGTTAGATCTAATGTTTCGATTGGTTGGATCGTTTGACAGTGAAAATTTTAAATTGACCAATTTTTGTAAAATAATTGATTTTTATAAATCAAATAAACTAATTAATTTTTATTTAATGATCTCATTTTTTAATTAAACTTTAAAATTTTTAGACAATTTTTTAAATTATTTTTAAAAGCTTTCAATTTTATTATGACAGTTTAATTATTAATTAAACTTTATAAACCTTAAATCTCTATTCTTATGATTTAAATATCTGGTCCAATAGGACTAAGGTGGGTCACTATTTATAGAATGCTCAAGTACCAAAATTAAATATGCTAAGCTTTCCAAATAATTACTTAGGTATTAACGTGGGTTTAATCAGTAGGTCCAATGATTTAGGGTCACTTTCAGTTTAGACCCCACCATTTTCGTTGGTCTGGACACCATACACAATACAATGCGGGATCCTCTGACCCCTTTCCCTGATCCTATGTAATATTAAATGAATGGATGGCTTAGATGAGAGGGTGACATAATAGGATCAGGGGAAGGGGACAGAGGATTTGGGCCAATAGGCCCAATACAATGTGTCGCAGTTACATCATACATGACCTCAGTCAATCAGCTGCATCTCATCAGCATCAGCAGAATTGCGGGAACACATATCTAAGCGTTAGAAGTCACATGATCACGTCCAAGGTATCGGCAGCTACCAACCACACGTCACCATCTCATTAAATCCAAGTGTCCTTTTCCTCATATACAGTCTAACCACTGTGATTTATAACATTTTAACCGACCCTTTAATAACTTTAAAGTATTCCAAAATTTGTCCAGATAAATAGTGCAACATTTGCAAAATAATAATAATAATAATGTTTTTGAAAAATGAAGCAAAAGTTAAAGCTGATAACATAAGAATATTAAGGTTAAAAAAATTTAATTATTATTATAAAATCAATCAAATATTAAATAAAATAAAACTTAAATTTTTTTGAAAGATATTATCTTAATATATAAAAAAATTTAAAGTTTAATTGAAAAAAATTGTTAAATAAATATTTATTTATTTATTTTAGAATATAAGAACGTACTAATTTACAAGAATTAACTAATTAATTAATAAATTGATTACCCCTAAAAAAATTAATAAATTGATTATTTTAACAACAAAAATTATTAAAATAAATCAAACCAGAAAATTAAAAATCAAATTGTTTAAAATTTTTACAGTTTAATCGACAAAACAGATGAATTTTTTAATTGCTAAAAATCCTGAAATTTGATGACTTTCCTTGATATAAGCATGAAGTTCTTTTTTAAAAAAATTATTAAGAAAATTTAAAAAAATCAAGGCCACATTATATTTAAACATGATATATATATATAGCTAACGTTAAATTAAAAAAATAAAAAATAAACTTAAATAAAAATATTGTCTTTACTATCAAATAAATTAAAATGTAATTAAATACAAATTAATTAATTTACAAAAACCAATTAGTTAATTACTAAATTGATCAATTTCTAATAATTAAAATTATTAAAATAAATTAAACCAAAAAGCTAAAAACTAAATTAAAAAATTGTCGAATTCCGATTTTTAATCATTAGTCATATAGAATCAAACTCAAAATCCCACTAAATTATTAAGTAGCAGATCACGTTTTCCTGTCTCAAGTCCAAATAAACTGTAGATAGGTCAATATTAACTTTTTTACGTTTTTATCAATTTTTATTTTTAAAGAGGACTGTTTCTCAAAGTCTAAATAGAAAAGTTATAAACATAAATATAAATTTAATGTGACAATTTATTCAAACAACATAATTTATAAATTATTATATACATTTAATAATTTACTTAAAAAATAGGAACTTTAAATTTCATATCAGTACATGGATATCAATCGAAACTCTTGGACACTATTGATAAGTCAATAAGGAACACAAATCCTAGACTTCCAAGCTCCTCTGCAATGGGTTCGATATCGAAGCCAACGAGACTGTACACTAAAGAACTGATGGCTGTTTCTTAAGTAGAAAGGTCAGCTCCTACAGTTGAACGCACACCAACAAAGTCTCGCATCTGTCCCACGCTACCACTACTGCTACCGCTACTTTCCAAGGATGTCTCCGTCTCTTCCTTTCAAATACAGGAGGATGCCTAACACTAGTTATTTTACCCCATACGAGCAAACATCGACATGTGGCTTTAGTAGCAAAAAAGACGTTTTAACATACATGCTGGACCATTGACAATTAAGACATTCCAATTCTTCATCTCTCGATCTTCCAAGATATTTGTCATTTTATAGAGCAGAATACTAAGTTAGGATGTGGGATTTTGTAGAACATCTTATACAATGACATAAGAGCCCAATTCAATAGAATCCAATGGTAGCTCGCCTGTCGTTTGAACAATCACGCTAATACATAATCTAATGATAAAGACCAAAGAGGAACATGCAAGTTGCTTTAATGGCGGGACACTTTTTTTTCTTTCTTTTATAATTTATTTATTTCATAACCTGTGAATACAGAATTAGCTCCAGCGTCTCAGACATCCAACCTCTTCAGTATAATATCCCTTCAGCACCTGCTGCCTCACCTCTGAAGCTTTTATCATCTTCTGAAGCAGACGATGGCAAAAGGTAAAAGACCAAAATAACAATATATAACGGTAAATTGCAGTGTGCAATTTTACCTCACATGCTATCCACAATCTACTTCGATGCTGGATGATCCCTTTTGCTCTCTATCCTGACCTTCTTCCTTGTCTCAAAATCAACCTTGCAGAGATCTGCTGCTGTTCCAAGATATCCATAAAAAATCCTCTCCTTCTCCCCATTCCTGTCCACCTTGACAAGGCTTGGATTTCTATCATCATCTTTCCCTAGTGCCACTGTCTGTATCCGATCCCAAGCCCTACGACCGTGATTCTCCTTCTCAAAATATTCGGCCAATCGCACAGCCTCCCGCAGGCCTGCTTGCTCATCACCATACTTGACAAGAGTAATGCCCAGATGACCATCTCTTCCATACAAGGACTTTGACTTGCCACCAGCAAATCCTAGATCTGTTGATAACATATTAAGGAATACAGAAAAAAACATGGTGGTTAAGGCTTTGGGTATATAGATAAATCAAAATTAGAACAAGGCTCGTTTCAAATGAAAAGATTGCAATGAAAAATTTCAATCTATGGCACCAACAGATACAGGACACATTATAAGTCAAACTTTAGGTCCCCAGGTCAATGACAGCCAAACTGTCCTTCCTCACATTGTCACAATAAGTTTGCTAAACATAAACAATCCTCAAAATGCAAATGGAATGCTAAAGTTGTAAAATGGAGAGTTCCAATATTGGAGCAGAACCCTTGGTTTCAACAAGGTATTCCAACCCCAAGAGTTCCCCTAATCTCAGGAAAACTGATCGGCAGAGATTATCAGGCTTTGACAGACAAGAGTTTAACAAAAGCAAACAGTTGAACCTCATAGTTCTCTCTTCTATGGGAGGTAGTCAGCTTTTCAGATTTATTCTTTCAGCATCCAAAACTATCAAGAAACATTTTCAGATTACCAAAGAAAGTTGCAAAGATGATTGAATAGAAACATAGCATGGTGTTTATGAAGTGGAAAGTCAGCTTCAGCCAGACGAATCAAGGTTTCTTCGAAGCTCCTAACTATTTCTAAACAGGAGGGAAGAGTTGGTGTCTAGAACATTGGAGACCACCAATCTATATTCCCAAGTCTAAGGACTACACTATATAAAATCAGGATTCATGTCAGTTGCTGTGGTCAAAAGGGTCTCTGAAGTCTGAACATCAAAACTGGTTGCTATTGGAGCCGGAGTAATACTCATACTAAGGGTGAGATCTCATAACCTTTTTGTGAGATTGCTGTGAAAAATAGTCAGTCTCAAACATTTGATTGGCCTGAGAAGCAGTTAAAAGCATATGATAATGATTGTTAGAAATTGCAAACCGTGTGATGTCAGGAATTAGTGAGCAGAATTATGTAGCTCCTTTTTGGAACATATTCCCTGCTCAACAACCCTGATATACTCATCCTGAAACCTATTAAGGATTGCCGTTTTCCGTTTTCCGTAATATCTTCCAATGAAGCAATCATGTTCATAAAAGCCCAGGGGTTCACAAGTGCTTTATACCAAGGAGCACACCATATTGAATGACTACACAATTCTTGATAATTTTGTTAGTAAAAACACACAAATATGCATGTAATAAAAAAGGATTCATACTTCTTCTCCAAGCAAGAGGCAAGACAGAATGTACCTTTAAATTTGGCAATTACCTAGTCTACATTATATAGGTTCCTCAGCTTTAAAGCTTCTCGACAATCAATAACAACATTCATCAGAAAAAGAAAAAGTTGTAGAGGTAATCCTAAAGCCACTTGGCTCTCTTCAGAAACTGCAGATGCTTGTGTTGGTGCCCACAAGTAAATAATATGAAACTAAAGATGCACGCAGATAAGAGGAAGGCAGAAGTGGAATTGTGGGCATAATGGGGATGATAAAGCAAACTAATGCTAGAGGAAGGTGAAGACAAATATATTATGGCAAGCGAGTGGATTACAATTCAGATGCCCAATATGGCATGTAACTTGATAAATGTTTAATTAGTGCCTACAAGAAGTACTGAACATCATGAAGGTACAATCTATAAATACTTGCATAAATTAGAAGAAGCAAGTTTTCTCATCTCACAGGTGCATAAGGTGGATCATACAAATGTGCTAACTACTCTAGATATTCCATGTGCCCCATGCTACTCATCAGCCTTCGATAGACTATTCGGCCTGGAACAAAGGGTAAAACCCTTCCTCAATCCACACAGGATGTACATCTTGCACTTGTCTGGCAAGTCCATGAAGATTGGACACCCAAATCCCAGGTGAGGTCTCAAAGGGGTGAGGAAACACATAAGACTTAGAATTATTAGGTTTAGAAGTTTTAGTCATATTAGCCATGATGATATTGCAGAGGAATGTCTTTACAATAATATTTCACATCAGGTTTTTGCCAATTGCAAAAAATTCCTCTGCGCTGCCTCCCTAACAGTCTAGGCTGTGAGTCAAACATTGTTCAGTTCAGCATTCCCCTTTGACAAAAAGATGCTCAAAAGGCACATTCATATGCTTTTGTATTGTGAACAATGAAGAAAGTGAAGACATATGCTTCTTATAATCGCTTCCCTCTCCCATCTCAATCTGTTCCTAATCCTGGTGAGCTGTGGATAAGTTGAGGATTTCTGGTCTTGAGTGGCTAAAGCTTCCATTAACAGCATTTTCATGGGATATATGCTTTTGGTCACTGCCAGGGTGGTTGCAGCAGTCCACGACTTCACCTAGCAATGGTAGTTCTAATCGCTTACGATCTTTACAGCAAGGAATTCTAAAGTACTTCATTGACAACCACAACGATAACATCACCAACATCACTGTATCATCAATTAATCACTTGTATGATTTCTTTTAACTTTTGTTGGAACAGCAGAGCTAAGAGCATTATTATTTACCAACTCAATTCACTTTGTTTTTTCCTGAGGCTGCCTAATTTATAGACTGAAACATTTTACCATAAACAAATACTTTAATAACAATCAAGTACAAGTACTCCTAAAATCTATTAGACAAAAAAGAGCTAGTACAAAAGTTCTCAAGAAAGAGCCAACCAAAAAAAAAGAAGAAAATAAGAGCAAAAAACATGAATAAAAGACATCAGAGTGAATGGTAGATCAATTTATTCGATGAGTCAAGCCTGCTTTGTACCGTGTATCAAAAATCACATAACAATAAACCATTTTGCTCCCTCACAAAAATGTTTCTGTTTATTCCACTGCAACCAGCTAAAAATCAAATAACAAAACCCACAAAAAATTAGTTTAAGTCTCTACAAACCTGCCATTACCACAGTTTCTTAGAGATGTAGTTTCAATTCAGTCACATACTCATCTAGAATCCAAAAACTAAATCTATAATTTGCTCAACATCTGCCAGCATATAGATTAGTCATAATATGATATCATAACCATATACTATTACATTCATCAGCAGAACAAGAAAAGAAAATTAGAGAAAACAAATGATTGTTCACTGATTTTTAGAGTTGTCAAAGATGGTAAAAAGCCATAACCAATAGAACTACTTTTGATATCTTTGTGCCTGCTCCACATTAAACAGAGTGGGACCTATACAATTTGACAAGCAAACACATGATGGAAGTAGGTTAAAATGGAGAAGCCAACGATCGCCTAATGTTGGAGAAATAATGGGCAAGATCATACCTAAATATGGTTAATAATCTGTACAACTACAAATGCAGTACAGGGGATAAATCTATCTAATCTGGTCCCACATAAGAATGTGTTCTTATGATTCACCCTGACCATTTCTCCTTTCCACTAGCAGATCTCAATAGAAACGCAACGTCAAATAGATTGGAAATGAAAACAATAACTAGAGTATGTAAATTCCATCTACCTCTTCACCTGAAACAAAATCCATTTCCTTCCCCAATAAGTCAAGACAGCATGCACCAAAAGCACTATGCAAGAGAAAGTATGCAGCCATTGGCAAATGTCCTTTTTATGATCCTGGCAATCAAGTTTAACAAATGTTTTGGATTTTTCAAGTCTTACAATTGCATTTCCACTTTTCACAATCTGAGTTGGGTAAAACTTACTAGGTGTTTCTACAAAAATATAGTTTTGAACATATGAGCTCTTCAAACCATAGTTATAAAATCTGTAACCAGTTCCAGAAAAACTGCTTTTGGACTCAAACTTGCATTTGAACATCCAAAAGCAACTTCAAACATAACAACAAACAGGCACTGAATGTAATACTAAGATGGTTACAGAAGGGGAAGATTCCTAGACTAGATAAGTGTGATGTGGCAGTGTCAATCACAAAAGAGAACAAGGGGCACGACACACTATACCTCTCATTTTGTTATCCATTGCTCTGTTTCCCAAACCTTCTATGCGCCCATCTTTACCTTTTCCTGTAACTGTATTATGAATTATCACCATAGGAGGCCATATAATCAAATCATCCTGGTTTGCTGCTGCTTCATCAGCAGGTAAGAACTGGTAGGCTTTTGAATTATCAGGAAGCTTTGAATAGTTCCATCCCATTAAAACACAGAGAGCTTTGTGCAAACCCAAATGATCCACACGGGAATCTGCACTATCTGAGTTGTATGTGTGCAATATAAGAGCATGCATGTTTGGGAAGTCTTTGGAAGACCTGTAATTTTATATACCAATGGCATTGAAGATAGCAATTCAGGTTCACCAATTGATATCACAGGGAGTTGAGAAGTACAAACACAAAGGACATTTAAAATCACATCTATATACAAGTTAACATAAGATTAAAGGAGATACAAATGATGACAGCAAGTGCATGCTATAAAGTCAACAGAATTTTCTCATACTGGATAAAAGACTTTGGAACTGTATTTAGTGCATTTTCACTAAATGCTTCCTCCTTGAAGTCACTACAGTCCTAGTAAAACCACTTAAAGGGAACCCTTTTTCATGATTCTCATGGTGGAAGACCAAATATTACCTAGATACAACACCAGTAACAATCTAAAAGGAAGTTGGGCTGTAGTCAAGGCATATCGAGCAACTTCATATGTTCATCACACAAAGATAGCCATGCATGTGATCATGACTGGGAATATATGCGCATATTGGCAAATTTAAACAACCCTCCACTTCTCAAACATCGTCACATGGTTTTTGAGCTACATTCAAGTATTAAAATAATCCACACCAATTGAGGTTCTTCTCAGATCTGCTATCTTTCTATGTCGACATACTAACAAAACAGGTTACTAGATTCATCACCTACAAGACAATTATACACAGCTTCACAAATTACAGCAAATGAGGAAAATACCTCAGCTGCATTTAGATTGAAAGCGAGAAGGGAAAAAGGTAATATGCAAATGTTCAAACAATATTCCACTTTCACTTCAGTAGTCACTGAAGATCATCATTGCCTCACAGAATCTACCACTGAAATACGCTGATAGAATTCCTAGTCCCCTAAAAATTTATTCTTGTAAAAGCTGCTGGTTTTTTATTCAGTTTATAAAAAGATGTACAGATACTGCTATGCTTATATAGAGCTAGGGTACATAGTTATGGAAGTC
>JANKOE010000125.1:0-34789 GCA_026284465.1 Erythroxylum citrifolium
TGTCCACTGCAACCAAACATCTCACTGTCTTCAGTTCTTGTCCTGTCCCGTCCAACTCTGTCCCGTCTCGTCCTGTCTCTACCTGCTGCAGACGCTAACCATACGCAGTGTTAGTAATAGGGTCATTCCTCATTAGTCGAGGCCGAGTGAACCAATACACCAGGGCATCAATATCTGACCGGGTTTTGCCAGTCCCCTAAGTGTATTGGATCAAGCCCAATTAAATGGTCCTACCCATTTCATTAGATCCAGTGATCAAGTACGTCGAAACTCACAGAGAAGCCCCAATTCTTCTAGATCCACTTCTTTAATACCATTTTACGCCTCTCTCTTATCTCCGGGGTCTGGTGTTCGCATCTTTGTGATGGCCGCAGTCACCGTGGAAACCACCTCGCCGGATCAAGAGACGAGCCGTCTCCGTGCAGAATCTATCCCCGTTGTCGATCTCCGCCTTCTTTCCCAGTCAGAGCTTCTATCACTCTCTCTCTGCTCCTCCTCCTCCTCCTCCGTCGCCGCCTCTCTTCTCAACGACTCTGATGTGGCTACCCCTAAAATCGATCGCTCCGTCTTCAATGAATCCGCGGGAAGCCGAAAGCAAACATTCTCTCGTCTCCGACTCGCTTCTCGTTCTTCTAGTTCGCAATTTGCTCCTCCTTCTTCCAATCATAACTTCACGTCTCCCATTCCCCGCCAAAGTATAGAACAGTCTCTGTACGAAGAGGACATGCAAATCGTTTCTCTTCTCAAGTCTCTATTCGGTGACAATTCTAAGGAGAACGAGAATGTAGACGATAGTGATCTTGTGCCGGTTCCGATTCAAGAGTATCTTGGTTTCTCGTCAGTGAAGGATCAAGAATTGCAAGATGTTCCGGTTAGTTTTGACGGAACTGAAGTTACCGATGCGATTCCGATTCCCACCGGCATTATTGATGCTGTTTCCAAGAAACGGAAGCGAGGTCGGCCGCGGAAGAATGAGAATAATGTCCATATTAATAATGACAACAAAACTAATCAAGTGGTTATAGAGACTGAGAATTGGGACAGTGACAGTCAGGATATTGATGTGAATGAGAATGAAGTAGAGGTGATGGAGAACAAAGATAGAGAACAGATGATGATGGTGAACAAGAATGGAGTGGTGGTGGACCTGACGGCTCTGAGGGGAGCGGAGGAACTCTATGGAGAGGAGCTGAGGAGGAGAACGACGGGGCTGTCGACGGAGGCGGAGGTTTTAGGGTTTTTGCAGGGTTTGCCAGGAGAGTGGGGGAGTAGGAGAAATAAGAGGAAAGTTGTGGATGCTGATTTGTTTGGAGATGCATTGCCTTTTGGATGGAAGCTCATGCTTTGTCTCAAGAGGAAGGCCGGTCAGGTCCGGTTGGGTTGTAGAAGATACATAAGGTTTTAAACTGATTTTTGGCTTTCCTGGTTTGTTTTCATTGCTATCACTATACGAAATATAATGATTTACTGTGGTTCATCTTCTTTTTAATTGTTTGGAGAAAATGACAAAAAGTGGGGCTTGAAATCTATGTTTCTAGGTAGCCACTGGTGGGAAAATATTCTCAGAACCTAATGGTTGCTGAAAAATTCTGGATTTGAGTCATGAGATATATGATAATGCTGTTTCTAGCATGATTAAGTTTCGGGAAGACTTGAATATGTGAACTTCTGATTGTGGCTTGTGTTGTATGAGGGTAGTTGACTAGCGAAGAATAGTGATTGATATTGGACATATTAAGATAGGAATCAGGAGCTTCTGCTTGTGCTTTGTGTATATTAAGATAGGACTCAGGAGCTTCTGATTGTGCTTTGTGTTGTGTGGCTCAGATGCATGTTAGCTTCCGATTGTGCTTTGTGTTGTGTGGCTCAGATGCATAATATGTCCAATATAAATCATTATTCTTCTGCTAGTCAACTACCCTCATTTCTTTGCTGTGAATTCATAATTCTTCCTTTTGACTATTCTTTTGTTCTTTCTGTTTCCTTGTACTGCCACAATTTTAACCAGAAATTATCATATTGGTTGCTTTATTGTTCTGGTAATATATATTGTAAGCATATTATTTTTACACTCACATGCACGCACACATGTATATATTTTATGTGCCTTTAGATGTCACATTGTTTGAAGGCATGGTAGATATTCACTCATTTATCTTGTATAATTTCACTTAAACTTCATAGGTTATTTTAACAACAATCTCTTCGTTGGTAAGGTTATGTAAGTCTTCTTACAGTTGATGAATAAGTGTCTTGTGAGTTGACCTAGTCTCATTAACAATGTGACATGCCCATACTTGTTCAGTGGTTTGATTGGGAGGCAACTTTTATAGACTGATAGGATTGAAGTTATTTTGTTGAAGTTGATTGACTTGGGCTGTTCATAACAATTTCAGGAATTATTTTATATATCTGGTGTACATCTTATGTGGTAGTATTTTGCTATTCCTTTTGGATGTCCTTTTACTGTTGGTGCTATAGTGATAGACCAAAGGTAACTCAAGTCTATGTTAGGAAAAATAGAAAGAAGGCAGGGGAGTAAAAGAGTATTGGGTAGTTTTGGCTATTAATTCTCTATATTCAGTTAGTTAGTTAGTAGTGCTGACAACTAATCATCAGGTTGTCAGCTAACCGAATCTATTAGTAGCTACAGATTCTCAGCATAAATAAGAACATAGGAAGGAGGAGAGAGGTTATCGTGAAGTGTCATATGTATGAGCCTTAGGCTGGAGGTACTGGACCTCGAAAACCAATTTATCGTTTATATTCTGTTAAAGAATCAATACCAGAATATACATTTTTCATACCTTGTTTCTGGATCCTATCAACTAGTATTAGAGCAGTTGATCCTGAGTAATGGCTGCTAAGAAAGCTGATAATGGGATAGAAGGGATTGAGAAGGACTTGGAACTTCTTCGGGAAGAGAGGCAAAAAGATGGGGAGGAGATTCAGAAATCAATTAGTCAGGCTCACCGGGAGTTTCAGAGGCAACTAAGTGATTCCAACCAAGAATGGCAGAGACAAATGAAAGATCACAACTCAGAGCTTCAAAAGAAGATGTAGAGTGTTAATCAGGAAATGGGAGATTGATTGAGGTCAGAAATTAAAAGTATGATGATGTCGGTTTTGCAGATGTGGAAAAAAAATGATGGCGTGGTTGGCACTGTAGAAACCCGACCCGAAGAACACCCAGCCGAACCCAGCCGAAGGAGAGAGTTGGGAAAAGAACCGGTTGTGCCAGAGGAGCATGACGAGAGCAACGATCTGCGAAATGAGGCCAGTTACCGTGTCGAACCACCTCTAGGTTCGGGCTCCATTGCGATTTCCGGCGAGACTGCTGGACCCGAAGGATCGAGATGCCCATTTTTAGGGGCGACGATCCCGATGGGTGGATCTACAAGGCTGAGCGGTTCTTCTCAGTGGGGAGGTTCACGGAAGCGGGGAAGATGGAGCTCGAGGGAATGAGGCTGGAAAATGATGCGTTGACATGGTTTCGATGGGTGGAGAGCCGTCGACCCATCGTGGATTGACAGGAGTGTAAGAAGTTGGTGATGCAGAAGTTTCGTCCAGCTCACGAAGGAACGCAATGTCAACGTCTGTTAGCGGTGAAGCAGGTCGGAACAGTGGCGGAGTATACTAGTAAGTTTCTCGAACTAGCAGCCCCTCTTCCTGAACTACCTGATTTTGTATTGAAGAGTACCTTCATGAATGGGTTAATAGAAGAAATTCGATTGGAAGTACAAATCTTTAAACCAAGGAATCTGGCTGAGATGATGGAGTTATCCCAGCAAGTGGAGGAAAAATTCAGGCGAATGAGTGTGTTAAGGTGGAATCGTTGGGGTGCAGGCATGAGTTGGGGAAATATGGGTACACGAGTGGAACCTACAGGAGTGGAAAAAAAGAGGGAGGAACCAGGAAATAATAGGAGTTGTCCCACTACTTATACAAGACACAAAAATATAGAAGGAAGTAGGAGCCAGAATACGGGAGGATTCAGAAGGTTGACGGTGAGTGAGCTATAAGATAAGAAGGCTAGGGGACTTTGTTTCAAGTGTGATGAGAAATTCAGCCCAGGTCATCGGTGCAAAAAAAATGGAACTCTAGATTCTGGCCGCCATGGATGAAGAAACCAAACCAGAGGAGGAGTTGGAAGGAGAGGAAGTGGAGGAGACATTACAAACAGTAGAATTAGCTGCGGGGTCAGTGTTGGGAATCACTTTTCCAAAAACTATGAAGGTGCAGGGGAACTTGGAAGGGAGAGAAGTGATAATACCTATAGACAGCGGAGCCTCGCACAATTTCATTTCATGGGAATTGGTGAGATCACTAAATTGTAAGTTAGAAGAAACTAAGATGTATGTGATAGCTATGGGTAATGGGCTAGAGATTAAGGGGGGAGAGATTTGCAGGGGTATAGTTGTATCAGTACAAGGGTTGGTGATCACTGAGGAATATTTACCAATGGAGTTGGGCAGCTGTGATGTTATACTGGGAATTAAATGGCTGCAAACTCTAGGCAAAGTGGTGACTGATTGGAGTAAGATGACAATGGAGATCAGACAAGGAGACCAGACCCTTACAATTGTAGGAGACCCAACACTCTCAAAAACACTGAGTAATTTGAAGAGTTTGGTGCATACTATAGCAGATGAAGACTCGGTATATCTGTTACAATTGGGCTTCTCGGAGTTAGAAGAGCTGAAGGGTACCAACTTAATTAAACCCGAACTCCAAGATGTGTTGGAAGAGTTTAGGGCGGTCTTCAACATGCCTCAGAAATTACCTCCCAAAAGAGCTAAGAACCATGCCATTGTACTCCAAGAAAGAGCCAATCCAGTCACGGTTAGACCTTATAAATATCCACAGTTCCAGAAGAATGAGATTGAGAAGTTAGTAAAGGAAATGTTGGATTCAAGAATCATTCAACCAATTGTGAGTTTGTATGCTAGTCCGGTGTTGTTGGTTAAAAAAAAGGATGGGGGGTGGCGTTTTTGTGTAGACTACTGTGCCTTAAATAAGGTGACAGTAGTGGACAAATTCCCTATTCCTATCACAGACGAGCTACTTGATGAATTGATGGGGGCTACCATCTTTTTGAAGATTGATTTAAAGGCATTGTATCACCAAATTCGAATGAGAATAGAGGACATAGAAAAGACAGCATTTAAGACTCATGACGGGCATTAGGAATTCCTTGTCATGCCCTTCGGATTGACTAACGCACCAACCACGTTTCAATCCCTTATGAATTAGGTTTTTAAACCTTATCTCTGAAAGTTTGTATTGGTTTTTTTTGATGACATAGTGGTTTACAGTACCAACAATGAAGATCATGTTTGTCACTTGAGGGCAGTCCTAAACGTGCTCCTATCCTAGCACTTGTATGCGAATTGGAAAAAGTGCATTTTTGGACAGGAAACATTGGAATATCTAGGGCACATTATATCAACAGATGGTGTGGCAGCTGACATGAGAAAAATTTAGGTTATAGTCAATTGGCCAAGACCTGGGAATGTGAGGGAGTTGAGGAGTTTTTTTGGACTGACAGGATATTATAGGAAATTTGTGAAGAACTATGGAGATATTTCCTGGCCTTTGACACAATTGTTAAAAAAGGAAGGGTTCAAGTGGACTAGGGAGAGTGAGGCTTCCTTCCAACAACTCAAGCAATCCATGATTTTAGCGCCGGTATTGACGCTACCGGATTTCACTAAACCATTCATAGTGGAAACTGATGCTTCAACAAATGCCATAGGAGTTGTCCTGATGCAAGAGAACCAACCTATTGCTTATTACAGCCAGGTTCTGTCAACTTCTAGCCGACATAAATCAGTTTATGAACGTGAACTGCTTGCCATTGTCCTGGCGGTGAAGAAATGGCGTTCATACCTTTTAGGCCATCATGTTATCATCAGAACCGACCAGTAGCCACTTAAATTTCTGCTGGAACAACGTGAGGTACACCCTGAGTATCAGAAATGGCTGTCCAAACTGTTGGGGTACACTTTTAGCATTGAGTATAAAGCGGGAAGAGAGAATAGAGTAGCAAATGCCTTGTCAAGAATTCCTAATCAGGCGGAATTAATGGCAGTAGTAGCAATCAGGGTGTTGGATATGGAGCAAATACTCAAGGATATTGAGGCTGATCCCAAATTGTCCAAATTAAAGCGAGAGCTCCTAGAAGATGGTGGGTCGCATCCTCCCTACACCGTAATCCAGGATTGCTTGTTTTACAAGGATCGGTTAGTAATTCTGAAAACTTCAGCCTTAATACCAACACTGATCACGGACAGCCACCAGAGTAACGTAAGAGGGCATGGGTTGCTCTAAAAACTTACAAGAGGCTAGCAAATGAACTGTTTTGGGAAGAGATGAAAAATGATATCTATAGGTTTGGCTGAATGCTTCATCTGTCAGCAAAATATGTATTTGTCGCTATCTCCAGCTGGGCTTATGCAACCTTTACCAGTGCCACAGCAAGTTTGGGAAGATGTTTCTATGGATTTCATAGAACGGCTGCCAAAATCAAAAGGATTTTCAGCTATCCTAGTAGTGGTGGACAGACTTAGTAAGTACGCTTATTTCATTCCACTAAAACATCCATATACTACACAATCTGTTACTTATATCTTTGTACAAGAGGTGGTGCTTTTGCATGGATACCCTAATTCGACTGTGTCCGATAGGGATAAAATATTTCTGAGCAAATTTTGGAAGGAAATGTTTAAGTTACAGGGTACAAGGTTGAGATACAGTTCAGCCTACCATCCACAAACGGATGGGCAAATCGAGGTTGTCAATAAGTGTCTAGAGGCATATCTAAAATGTTTTACTAGCAAGCAACCTCAACATTGGACACGTTGGTTGGGATGGGCTGAATATTGCTATAACATGTCTTTTCACTCAACTTTGGGCACTATACCGTTCAAAGTCCTCTATGGACGAGATCCTCCCACTATCACCAGGTACAAAATTCAATCCTTTGCTGTGGACACCATTGACGCACTGCTATAGGAAAGGGACCAGAATTTATTCGAGTTACGTCAACACTTGATGTTAGCTTAGCAGAGAATGAAGTTGGCAACAGATGGGAAATGAAGAGATGTGGAGTTTCAGGTGGGGGATAGGGTCTTTGTCAAGTTGGCACCTTATCGCCAACAATCTGTGGAGACAAGGAGTAACACCAAGTTGGCTCCACGTTATTTTGGTCCCTTTGAGATTTTACAATGCATTGGGCCAGTTGCGTAGCAGTTAAAGTTGGCCTTGACAGCTAAAATTCACTCTGTTTTCCATGTTTCTTAGCTGAGGAAAGTCTTGGGTATGGATGATTCAGTCATAAGCATGCCAGATCATTTACTCATTCCTGAAGCTACCCCAGATTATCCAGCTGCACTTTTGGCCATCAGAAACCTCACTTCTAGCCCGGATTTAGAAGTACTTATTCAGTGGACAGACCATCCAGTTTCGGAGGCTACATGGGAGCTGTTTGAAGATATTAAAGTTCGATTTCCAGACTTTCACCTTGAGGACAAGGTGAAGCTGATGGGGGGGAGTAATGATAGACCAAAGGTAACTTAAGTCTATGTTAGGAAAAATGGAAAGAAGGCAGGGGAGTAAAAGAGCCTAGGGCTAGTTTTGGCTATTAATTCTCTATATTAAGGTAGTTAGTTAGTAGTGCTGACAACCAATCATCAGGTTGTCAGCTAACTGAATCTGTTAGTAGCTACAGATTCTCAGCGTAAATAAGAACACAGGAAGGAGGAGAGAGGGTATCGTGAAGTGTCATATGTATGAGCCTTAGGCTGGAGGTACTGGACCTCGAAAACCAGTTTATCATTTGTATTCTGTTAAAGAATCAGTACCAGAATATAAATTTCCCATACCTTGTTTTTGGATCCTATCATATAGTTTCCCATCCTTATGCAGTTTCTAGATAGTCCTAGTCCCCGTGGGAGTGGCATCTCCCCTTTAACTCACCTGGGGTAAGCTGTAAAGGATTTGTCTTGTAATGTCCTCTGGATCCCACTAAATATGAAAAGTTTTGAAATAAAATGATATATTTATTTCCATATTGCTGGATTGACGTCGTTCCTTCAATTTGGTGATTTCTTCGTTATTGATTTGTTATGTTGCTTATTGTTTGCATAACACTTACCTCTAAATCCTAATTTGGAACTATCCAGCCCTAATGGGCGGCAGTTTGTGTCATGCAAGGAAGTCTCATCATACTTGCTATCATTCCATGGTCTCCATGATGAAAATGAGTTGGACAATGGCCATTTTGACAGCAATATGCAGTTTACTGACAAAATAACTTCTGGGAGAGTAAGTTGGTGTTTTAACATGACTTGCAATTTTCAACTTCTTGGTATAGATTATGTTAACAAAGAGTCATGCAGGTCAGAGATGTTCTCAAAAATGACAACAATGGGGGTGATGTAACTTCCTGTTTGGTGTTGCCCATAGCTTCCGCGTCTACTGAACATGAAGATCAACCAACACAACTCAAGGTGGGGAGTGGTGACTGCATGCAAACAGGTAAAAGATATAAATGCCACAAATGCACTATGTCTTTCGATGAGCAGGATGACTTGTTGGAACATCTATTGTCATTTCATCAGAGGGCCCCAAAGAGGCTTAGATGTGGAACATCCATAAATGAAGAGGCGATACTTAAAAATGGAAAGTATCAATGCCAATTCTGCAGTAAATTTTTTGAAGAAAAGCACCGGTATAATGGTCACCTTGGAAACCACATAAAAGACTATGTCAAAAGAGTCGAAAAATCTGGTGATGTGAAGGGCTCTAGACATGCATTTACTGGAGTTCCTTCCATTGCTACAAACATTAAAGAATCAAGTACAATTGAGCAGGATGCTGTTGCAAGAACTTCTGATAATACAACTCAGGATGAAAGAACTATTGTTCCATTTTGCGAAGTAAATACTTCTGTTGCAATTGATGTTGGTTCACATGATTTTGTTAGTTTTAGTAATAGTAAAAAAGTGGAGAAGATGATTGAAACTGCTGAGAGAACAAACTTTTGTTCATTTGGAGAATTAACTTCATCAACTATCCAGAATAGTTGCAGTCATAAATCTTATGATGAAGCCGATGCTTTAAGGTCTCCAATGAATAGGATCAATAATTTTGATGCGGAGTACACCATTGCACATATTCACAGCTGTGTTTCTGCTAATAGGGACCAGGCCTCTATTGTTAAGGATGATTTGAATAGAATTGAGGACATTGAGGATAGTGTTCAATCTGCCAAACTGAATTACATGGAAGTTGATGACCAGAATTTGATTGGCAAAGATAAGCCAATATCTGATTTTGATAATAGTTGCATTATGCAGGAGAATGCTGCAACTAAGATTCAGGAGAACAATAGTTCCACAGCTTCTTCGACGGTTCCATTTGGTAAACACATAGATTACGGAACTCTAGGTAGTGAAAATCAGATTCTCATTTCCACCACGGTGGAACCTATGCTGGAAATGAGTTCTAACGATGCTTCATTTACATATTTGGATGAACAAGAACATGCTTTAAACTCTAAATTGAATGATTTGTCTGCCATTCCTATGGATGAATCTGAATTTGATAAAGTGGTTGAGTTTGGAGATAATGAGCAAAGAGCTGTTGCTGGCAGCAGTAACCCTTTACAGATTGAGAATATGAGTCATAGAAGCTGCTTTGTTGTTCCAAATGCAGAAGAGCAAATGCATGATATTGGAAATAATATCATTGCAACTGCCAAACACACATTAATCAATCCACATCAAAAAAAGGAATATGAAGGCATTCAGCTTACTTTATCTGGTGTTGAGCAAACTTTTTTTCTAAAAAATAATGAGGTCAAGTTCTCTAATGTTACAATGGAGGTGCACAATCATAACGTAGTGTCATCCTCTAAGGATAGTGATAGCATAGATGTTGGTTTGGTTGCTGGCAATGCTACTAAAATTGATGTGGAAAAAGGGTTTGACAGTTCCTTACTTGGAGTCTTCAATAGTCCACAGGAGAGGCCTGTGGAGAATACAAATTCTGATGGCAACGTGAGAAGGCTATTTTGTGACAGGCAAGCACGTGAAAATGAAAATAATGTGAGTGAGGAGTTCTCCATCACAGTGAAGGAGCACAAACATAAGGAAAAGAGAAGCTTCAGTAATGATGAGAAACATTTTGTGTCATACGGCAAAAAGGAGAGAGATTTAATGGTAAGTTATGTGGAGGAAACATGTTCTCAGAGTCAGAGTAATCATGAGCAGCATATTTTTGCTGATGAAGACAATATTGATCTATGCAGTGGCACTGCACATGAGCTGAAGCACAAAAGGGAATCAGTAGAGAGTATACTTTGTCTCTCTGTCAATACTACGTCACAGGGCATTGAGAATAATATGAACAGGCTTTTTTCAGGCACACTTGATGTCATGCCTAGCATTAACAGCTTCAAGAGTTCTAGGAAAAATGATTTGGTGATTGATTTTGATAGCCACAGACAACCTAAAGAAAATGTCACCTCTGATTTTTTGTGGGGAATCAATGATATGCAATCTGCAGACTATTTTCCTGCATATAGTTTGGTGTCTGATAAGGTATTAGCTATGCTCATACTTAAAATACTGCATGTTAATTGAAGATCATGCTTCTATCGTGACATTGTTACAGTATTGCAAATTGTTTCAACTTTAGGAAATACTTGGTCAGTCATTTCTTTATGGCACTGGGTTATTCTTGGGCATTGTGAATAGAATGTTAATATTCCTTTATGCTTAGCCCTTGCAGCTTTGTCCTTGATTTGTCCTCCGTTTAAGTTTTCTTTTTATGCTTGAAAACAAGGATTTGTTTTAAGAGGCTTATCCATTTATTCTACAATGAAAGTTATAGTGGGCATATTAAAGTTTACAATGTTGGAGAGTTGTGACAGTTTTAGCTTAGAGTAGAAGTAAATCTTTGCTTCAGATTCTGTAGAAATATTTGGTATTTCTTCAGAACCTTTGTTTTTGGTGATTTGTAAAGTTATCATAACTTGTATATTTTTTTTCTTGTTGCAATGGACAGGGTGGAAGTGAAATTGGTCAAAAGTTTGATGGCTGTCAAGGGAGATTAAGCAGCATGACAAATTTGGAATATTATCCAACAACTTCTAAGATGAGCACTCATTCAGATGAATCCAGTTTCTTTTCTTGTGCTGCAGGAATTTCTGATGGTTTTAACTCATCTCTCTGGCATGAGAAGGGAGCTTTGCATTTGTTGCCTAAGGCTACAGGCAGAAACTCTGTTCCTACTATCTGTGCAAATTGCAAGAATGAGTTTTATCACGAAGCTTTTGGAGCTGAAATACAAACAAACTCGTTGAATTTCATTTGTAGAGTTTGCAAGCCTAAATTCTGTGGGTGCTAGATCCTTTACAGAACGGTCCTTCATTTAGGAGTACCATTGTGCCCAAGTCAAGTTGAGCTATATTCAGGTATTTCTGTTGGACAATACTTTTTTCCTTAAAGGTCCCAAGGTTTTTAGATTGTTACAATTCACTATTCATTTGGTATCTTTACTGTGTCTTCTAGTAGTTGATCATGGAATTGCTTAGTTTAATCACAACCACCAAATGCTACCTTCCCGATTTGAATTCTGATGGAGGAAGAAGCAATGTGTCTCCCTCAGCCACCACTAGGTCACAGTGGTTGTTGACTTGTTGGTTACTTTTTGAAGGTTGCTTGAGCTATCTTTTTCATGTTCTAATGATGCTCAACATATAATGTAAACATCCAGCTCCTAGAGCAATTGATTAGACCTATCAATATTGTGTTTATGTGAGACTAACTCAGTAGTCATGTTTGTCCTTTTTGGATATTACTAAAGAAGTGGGCCATGTTATTGAGAAGTAGTTGGTTTAAGAATTGTGGTTGTTTGAATTTTAGTACTCCTATCGTGCTCCTAAAAATGGTTTTGTTTAAAGTCGCTGACACTTTCTTTGTTTTTGTGACAATTTGTGTACCCAGGGTTGATGGCTGCACAGCATTGTGGCCAACGTGACCAGAGGCAAGAGGCTGATTTTAAAGTTCTGGTTGGACTCTGTTGTCTCTTGCCAGATGATAAAATGGTTCACAAGTTAGATTGCTGATTTTTTTTATTTGGGGTTCATTTATCTTGTGAAGGGCATATCATTTAATCAGTAGAAAAGTATCAGGTGTTCAATCATATAACCAATTAGTTTAGGTTCTATTAGGCATTTGTCTCGAACGCAAAACCCTTCATTCTAGATGTTCTTTTTCTCAATTCAAATATTTAGCCAGTGATTATTCATTCTATGACTATTGCTTTACTTTGCTTCTTCGTGTATGCCCAGATATTTCTTGGGCGCCTCTGTTGGATTGGAAGCCTTTGCGTATGACGTGGTTGAAAAGGCTTAAATTGTTCGTCTTCAGGGAGATTAAATAACCAATAAAAAATAGGAGTATATAGAAGAACTATAGTTCAGGCGGCACACATCCTAATCAATGTCGCCTCTTATCTAACAGCAGATAGTATAAGAACATAAATATTTTAGGTTTAGGCTTCTTCTCTGGGTTTTATACTCAATTAGCTAACCCGGATAAACTCAATGACAGCGTAACATACATTACATGCTAATACTATACCTAGAGAGGGGCAGAGGGGGAGTGGAGGTAATGTTATCTAGTTTTAACTTTTTTGCATAAGATCATTTACAACTACTAGAGCTGAAGGAGTCGATCTTGTTAGATGCTGGGGCTAACAAGGTGAAAGACAATACTATGGACCACTGTACAAGTGCTGCTACATGGAAATAGTCCTGTCCTCGAGAAAATTTTGTGTTGACAAAGTATCAGGTGAGGCAAGATGCTTAGGAGGTAGAAGAATAGGAATCATTAACATGGCGTTTCCTCAAAAGAGGAAGCATCGACCGAGGTTGACTGCTCCGTCTTCTTGTTATCATTCCTACAAGTATTTATATATATGTAATGTATGCCGATGCTGTGCAGTGCAGCTCTGCTTATTTCTCTAGAATTACTTTTATCTGTAATATTATTCATACCATAGAGTTGCAAATGATTGCCTACTAAACTCTCCCTAAAATTTTGCCCATCCAGGCCGCTGTTAAAATATCTTTTACTTGGTTTGATTTGACGCCATATAAATTCTAGTTTGTCAGTAATATTCATAATAAACTTTATAATATCAGGTAACAGCAGGTACTAAGGCTTCACATTGCTTGCCAGTAAGATCTAAGAAAATAGAACAGCAAAAAAAGTCGCACGTTAAGAACAAGATGGATGCTAAAGGCTGCCAGTCTAATTTATAAAAGGCACGCGTGCCTATGTTAAGTTTAACATTGGTTAACTAGATAGAATAAGATTGGCTAAGGAATTGTAAACACCACACCAGAGTGGCTCACTTCACTCGAACCATACAAAAAGAGTAGCCCCCGACCAGGCCGGTGTCTGCGGCGGTGGGAAAGGTGAAGAAGAGAGAGGATCAGAAGAGAAGTTCAGTTTGGTAGGACTAGGAGTAGGAGTGATCTGTTTATTTATAAATCCATAAAATTTTCAATTCGTCTGCGCTTTATGCCCTCCCAAGCCCTAAACTAATCTTCAACATCTGACCCTTTTATCCAATCGTTTAGCCATAACCTGGGAGGTGCGCTCCGAAAAATAAGATTTTATTCGGGTCACGAACCAAACCCTCACGGTAACGAATCACAGTCCCCCAGCTTTAGTTTGTCCCTCGTTCTATACCCACCTGAATTTGTTTATTGCAAAAACTGGATCTAGTTTTGTCTTCCTTTTATTTGTTTTTGGAATTTTGTTTTTTGTGCGGAACATGGGGGGCCGGATCGGCTTGGGTTTGCTTTTGATTTTGATTTTGATTTGTGGATGGCTGCCGTACTCCTACTCCTCCGCCGCCTCCCGGGCCCAATCCGCTAGGGTTTCGATGTGTAAGTTGCAGTCCCTCTCGGATTCGATCTTTGGGATTCGAGATCAAAACGATGTTGGTGGTTATCTCCATGTCACTGGTGTCACGGAGGTCAGTGACGTCTTTTTCTTGCTCTTGCTCTTTCTGTTTCTTTCTTCTTTTTTTTTTTTTGGGGTGAAGTTCTCGATCTTTGCCTCATAATCTCTGCGGGTTGTTTTGCTTTCGTCTTCATCAAGATTATTTAAACTTAGAATTAGTAATACCGTCAGTGTAGAGAAGATTCCTAGTATACCTGTTTACTATTTTGCTTCTGGGTCTCCGTTCGTGGGCGTAAATGTGTCGACTTTATGCATTTTAGGCTTGGTTCGGTTGGCACTTATTGCGTCCAACACTAGTTCTTAACTCACCAAAGATTTTATATTGTGAATGAATTGTGCGAATTTTGTGGCACATCTGTACAGACTTCTGGTGATTTATTATTAGGTTCTTAATTGTCTGTACTGAATTCGATGGATATTTGCTAACTTCGATTGGTGTTTAAATGTATTTGTTGCTGTTGGTATCGTTACTGATTGGATTGTATTGCCTTTTGAAGGGAGATGAGGGCTCATTGCTGAAGGCATTGGATGTGCTTCACAAGAATAATCATAAATTTGTAGCTGTGATTTTCTATGCCTCATGGTGCCCTTTCTCCAGGAACTTTAGACCAATCTTCTCCCTCCTGGCTTCCTTGTATCCATCAATTCATCATCTTGCAATCGAAGAATCATCTGTTAGACTAATGTCAGGACTTAAAATCTATGAGAATTTTATTACGTTCATAGCATGTTTATGGTCTTTAGCGTATAACAATGATTGGATTTCTGCAGGACGCTGCACAAGTATAAAGTTCATGGATTCCCTAGGCTTTTCCTACTGAATTCTACAATGCGTGTTCGCTATCATGGGTCCCGTGGTCTTGGTTCCCTTGCTTTGTTCTACACTGACGTTACAGGTAATTTTTTATCCTCACCTTCTACTCAAATTATTTTGAGCTGCAACCGGGCAATATTATCTACCTATCTGCAGTAATGAAAATGTTGTGGTCATTTTTTGTAGGAGAATAGTCTTAGTTACAAAATTTTTCTCATTGTTTATCTGTTAAATTATTGCAGATGTTCTATTCAAGCATTTTTTTCAGTAAGATTTAATTTATTGTGGCAGCATATAGTTATTTCCGATAATCTTTTGAAGGATAAATGCTTGTTTTTCTATTCTTTTTGGTCTTGAATTATGCATGCATCAACCCTTGACCATGTTTGTATACGTCATCCTTGAATTTGATGTACATCTATATGCTTGTCATGGTTGAGGATTGATTTTTGCCATGGGACCTTACGAGGATGGTTGATTGTAGGCATTCAGACTGCGTCTCTGGACAAAGGAGTGCTTGACAAAATTGCACGTCCACCAAACTATGAAAATCAAGACCAGATTGAGCAGGAAAATTGTCCATTCCCGTGGGCAAGATCTCCTGATAAATGGTTTGCACAGGAGACATGTCTGGCACTGGCTACTGCTTTTGTGATTTTGAGATCGCTTTACTTGTTTTTGCCAGCACTTCATGTGTTGGCCCGGTTTCTTTGGAGAAGACGCATTCGGATCATCAGATTAGGGAGCCTCTTGGATCATGCAGGAGCCTTATTAAATCGTGTTTCTTTTAAGGAACCATGTGGAAAAAGGAATTTGCAGGAAGGAGCTATTAATGCTAGGGCATGGGCTTCCAAGTCCCTAGTTACTGTGTCTATAGGAGATTCGAGCTCCAGTAGGGGTCCACCAGTAAGTGAATAATGATGGCCTCAAGTTTGGAGATAGATATCGAATATTCCTACAAAAGGTTTGTGCTACAAAGTTGTCTTCTGCCGGTAGCTTTTTCCCAAGGAATGTTCTTGGCATTATTAATGTTGACCATGTAGTGACCCATTTGTCTTTTTGTGCATATGTTTAGAATACAATTTGTTTATCATTCAAGAAAACAATAAATTAGATTTCAGTTTCTGAACAGATTACAGTTGGCTGAACTGATGTAGACATAGTTTGTTATACCAAGTCAGTGTAACAATTTGCAAAGGTTAAAACTTAATTCCTGGGATATACATATAGCAGCCTGTCCATTTTATAACCAAGATCCCATTTACCAGAGTTTTTGAAATACCTACTCTTGAGTCTGGAATTTGAGTTTGCGACTGTACCCATTGGATATAGTTGTAGAACTTGTAGAGAGATGTATGATTTTTCCCTTTACGATACAAGTGATCCTAATTTGTGACCGCCATGAAGTACAGAATGGGGAGATTGAGGACCATTTTTCAAAATTTTCAAGGACACATCTTTTAATATGTTCATAGTCTGAGTCGTTTTTACTGCTTAACAAGCAAGAATCAATATGAACCTGATGAGAACTATTAGCTGCGTGCGAACTATTTTTTAATTTAATAACTCGCTTAATTTGATCGGTTTTATCATTTTTTTATCAACAAAAAGATGTTTTTTAGCTTAAAAATTTGGAAGCTTTCTTACATAATCAGATGCCAAGTCTTAGAAGCACATAGAGCAAAGACAAAATCCGACAAATTTCCACTTAGTTTAGGGGGCCTAGTCCCATCGTTATGATCGGTGACTTGAATCATTAACCTAACCCATCGGACATCCGCTATTGGTTTTACGGTCAACGTCACACCATCCTATGTGACCCCACTAAATTCCCATCCAACGCTTCTAATTCACAAATGGACCTTCAGAGGTTTGAACCCCAATTTTGACCGTCGATTGTACTGCGCCAACATTGTTAAAACCGCATCATATGTCTCCTGACTGGACCAACCGCTCTATATCATCAGCAGTTGTCCAGTCCAGCCACCAAAACCCGCAATTTCATTTCTCACGTACACGCATAGTCGCACAGAGAGTGAGAGAGAGAAAAAAGCAATGGAGAAGGAGAGAGAGCAACTGGTTTACTTGGCTAGGCTCGCAGAGCAGGCTGAGAGATACGATGGTACTTCTTCTTCTTTTTCATCTTCGAGCAATTTATATTGCAAAATCTAAGCTTTTGGTCTTTTCTCCTTGTATGTTTGATAAAAGGGGGTGGTTATGGGTATGTTTGATTTGTGTTTTTAGATTATGTACAGACGGGGGTTTTGCTTCATTTCTCTTGTTGGATTTCCGAGTTTCGATTGGTTGGTGCATTGTATGTTCCTATTTCTAGTCATTAACTTATCATTTTGTGTTTCAATTATTCCCTTCGATTTAGGTCCTCTTTCTCTAGGATTAGTGTTGTATTTTGATTCATTTTTAGCTTCTTCGGCTGAAGTACGGTGATCGGTTCATGTCTGATAGGCATGTCATAAATGGGGATTGTCTGGTTTGTACTATTCTTCAACTTTGTATCACATCACTTCTCGGTCTCTCTCGTTCATAGACACGAGCCTGGGTACCATATTGGTGAAAGCGTCGATGTGCTTCACATGTCTATTTGTGTTTTATTTATCCTCAACTCCAAAATGTTCAACCTGCTTGTTGCAGAGATGGTTGAGACGACGAAGAAAGTTGCCAAATTAGATGTGGAATTGACAATTGAGGAGAGAAATTTGCTCTCAGTGGGTTACAAGAATGTTATTGGTGCGAGAAGAGCGTCATGGAGAATCTTGTCTTCCATTGAACAGAAGGAGGAGGCTAAGGGGCATGAACAAAATGTAAAGAGGATAAAGGAGTACAGACAAAGGGTCGAAGATGAGCTTTCAAGGATATGCAGCGACATATTGTCAATCATTGATGAGCATCTTCTCCCATCCTCCGGGTCTGGGGAATCAAGTGTCTTTTACTATAAGATGTGAGATTCATTGACCATTATATAATTCCCTTTCCTTTTAGTTGTTGAGCTGTTCTCACTTGGAGCAATAGTTCTGCTACACATTGAAAAATGGACAACACTTTCAAAGGTGGAGGAACTTTTAGATTTTTGCTATTTCTCGTGTAATTTGAGTTGACAGGCTGGTGTTTTCTGTGAAGTGATGCAGCCAAAGACCTAATTAAGACTTCATAACATTATTGTGTAATGGGATTTATATCTGTCAACCAGTTTATGACCGTTTTTTAAATTGGTTCAGGACGTTTGTTCCCTCCAGAGTTTCAGTTAATCAATTATGTTTACTGAGATAATTTCATATTTGCGTTTGTGCTACTTCGTTTTGAAAAATTTCAAACACCCTTTTATTATATTTTCAGTGTGAAACTTTTTAATCTCTTTGGGGTAGGAAAGGAGACTATTACCGTTATCTAGCTGAGATTAAAAGTGGTGATGATCGAAAAGAAGTTGCAGACCAGTCCCTGAAAGCTTATGAGGTGTTTGGTGACCTTCCACTCGGTTTGAGATTTATTTGATCTTCACATTTTTGCTCAATTTATTTCCTTAAGTTTCCCTCATTTTGTTTCCGAACATTAAATATGAAAGTTTAAGAGAATTGTTCACTTAATGAAGACTGCCACATGTTTTTATTTGCACTGCAGGCTGCCACTTCTACTGCTGCCTCAGATTTGCCACCGACTCATCCAATCAGACTCGGCCTGGCCCTGAATTTCTCTGTCTTTTACTATGAAATATTGAATTCCCCAGAAAGGTCAAAATGCCTTTTCTAAAAGATTTTAAACTCTATACTTCAGAAAAATGGTATTAATAATAATGGAAAAGAGTTGGTAACTATGCTATTTTCTTTATGCATACAGCTCATTGGTAACTTGCATACTGCTTCTCTTCTCGTGGATGTGAATTTTGTGCTGTTGTCTTTACATTATCTATGTTGTGCAGGGCCTGCCATTTGGCTAAGCAAGCATTTGATGAAGCCATAGCAGAACTTGATAGCCTCAATGAAGAATCCTACAAAGACAGCACCCTTATCATGCAACTTCTGAGGGATAACCTAACATTGTGGACATCTGATCTGCCAGAGGAAGGAGGTAACTTTACAATTACCCTCTCTCCCCAGAGCAGTGAGCTCCTTGATCCTTAAAAATTTTCTTTAGAGAAATTCAAAATATTATGGGTTACTTTTAGGCTTATGATCCATAGCTTGTTTTCTTCCAACGAAGAACCTTTCTTTCTTTTCTGGATCCATGAGGCATGGAGCATTTTAAATTTTCTTTTTTTCCGAAGGAAGTTTGCAAGAGGCGCTAGTCAAAGAAAAAAATAACTGAAGTTGATGGTCTACTTTAAAATCTGAATTTTGGGTCAGACAGAATTCTGACGGATTTGGTTAGGGTTTACTTTATGATGAAATGAAATCTTTGTGTCAGGAATTGCTTTTTTCAGTGGTGTTTGCGTATTGCTTCCTTTGATTCATAAATTTTATTGTGGGGCTAACAATGAGAGTTTCATCATATTGCTCTATGGAAGCTAAGAATTTGTCAGGCATTTGGACCTTGATCAATTTATATGATACAATGGAATGACTCTAGCCCTTATGATGAATTAAGATTAATTCTTTCTTTATCAATCAGTCACCATAATCATTCATACATTTTTTATAATTACAACTTTGCAGGTGAGCAACCTAAATCTGATGAAGTTCAAGCTGAGGTAAGAAGTTTGTGATTTTGACGTATTCGTTTGTATGCATGTACCTACAATTGGATATCTGCTTTAGCTGCTCTGATTGGTGACGTTGTAGGTAAAAGCAAAAGATTATAGTTACAGAGGGATCCTGTTTACAGTTGTAATGTCAGTGAATCATATGAATGATAAATTAATGATTTTGATATCATATATTTCATTTTATGCATTGTACAATACAGAATGCAATGAAGGATTAGGAGTATATACTGCAACTCCTTGGCCACTTTATTGAGACTGATCACAGTCTTCTTTTTATCAGTAACAGTTGCAATATTGATGATTAGGTAGTCCAGTCTTTTGAGGTTTAAGAAGCACACTTGATGGTGTTATTGATTTGGTTAAAATGTTTCTAGTTTGTCACAGTGGTTAAGGTGCATAGTTGAAAGATCTGTTATACAGTAACAGCGAAATTAACCAAACCCTTCATTTTAGGGAAAAGACCAAACCAAGTGCATCTTAGATATGCACACAGAAAAGGGAAATGTTTTACGAGATAGTAATTTTAAAAAATAGTTGTACGAAATGCAGTTGCACTGATGGTCTTCACTTCCGAAATTGGTTTTGAAAGCTTTGAAGGTAATGCTATTTGTTTGGCCTAGCTTTGCAAAATTTTGTTATTTGTTTGGCCTAGCTTTGCAAAATTTTACTTATTGCAGATGCTGCTCGTACATGCAGATCTTATCTACTTATGCACTAACCAATTGTGCCTATTTATTTTTTCCAGAATTAGCTGGGGTAGAAGGGAGTGGTTTTCTGAGACTGCTTTCAGTAAGAGGAAGGGAAAATTATGATGCATTACCCTTTTAGTAGATGTGTAGATGTGTGTGGAGTGGTGGACCATTGGCTTCATGGCTTGTGTCCATATATGATCAATAGGTGGTTGCAGACAGTTTGTGAATTCTATTTAAACCTAGTTGGATTTTGCTACTTTTGAACCATTGCTGTCGCCTTTAGAATATATAGATTCAATTGGTTTTAGACTTGGCCATGCGAAGTTTCATATACTGATTGGTGTTGCATTTGATCTTGTAATATGCCATTTCTCTTTAATGTTTATCCAATTTGCAAAATCACTATTGATTGGGCAGATTTTTGCGTCAGTGCATGGCTAGTTTGTTTATGGATGGTTTGTCTTTTATAAATGCAGAGGCAGTTTGTTGGCCATTTGCTCCCCCTTCAGTAAATGTAATTTGTATAGATATCCGGTAGCTAATGCCTGTGTTGGCTGCAAGACTTAATCTGAAACTGTATACAACAGAAAACATGCGGTCATAAAGTCACGCGGAACATTGCTGTGTTTCCAGCAAACATCCTATCTCAAGTGAAAGAATCAGAAAACGATACAACTTCTACATCTTTCATTATAATCCCCTACTACCATTTACTCATTGAAGACGAATCGTATCAATAGTATACTTAATTACCTGTAGTGTACATACTCCACTTTTATATTTTTCGTCAATTGATTACCTACAATTTTAAGTAGAGAAAATGTTGATAAGATTATACTAATGACATTATAATCAAAAGATGAAATGTAGCCAACACAGGGGAGTCAGAAGATGCAAAATTAGGAGCAAATAATCTGAGAAACCCCAAGGGTTGGAAAATCAAATGATATGTGCCTCCAGAACAAAGCCGTCAAGAAATCGATCATTAAGATCTCACACCTTGCAGCCGAAAGGGGAGGCAACAATCGTCATTTCAAAACAGCTATTTGTTTGATCCAAAAGAACACAAAACACCCACACAACAATCCCCAATTTAATAATATACACCATCAGCCGACGCAAACGAAGATTTACCCAGAATGCTGAAAAGACGAAAGAGCACGAAATAGTTCCGACTCATTTCTGCTCGCTCAAACCATTCCTTTGATACATGTATATATATATAGAGGGAGAACTAGGAAACTAAACAAACCCTAGCTTGCCTAATCGTGTCCGTCTTTGATAGTTTGGGCCTGGGTTTGTCTTTACTACGTCTTTTTTGTACTTTGAACAGTAGATTCGGCCTGCTTGTTAGTTGTTAGAGGCCTTATTGTTGTAATCAAACATGAATTTTGAGATTTAAAATAACAAAACATAATTTTCTTCTGGATTATATTTCATTAAAAACTATATATAACTAAAATAGGATTAATTAAATAAATACATTTTCAATTCTATATGTACCGAGTGAGTGGGTTATTATTAAATTCATATCATACCTCTATTCTATATAATTATTAGAAATAACATTTCTACTAAATCGGGATAAAGCTACATACTATTAGAACTCTCCGGATATCGGGCCTTCGTGAAATATTTTGAAGCCTTGAACCAAATATTTTGATGGAAGAATCCAAGTTTTGTTTGCCTGAGAATAGGCCAAGTGTCCAGTCATGTTGGTATATATGTATGACTGAACTTTAGCTCAAACGAGATGGAACAAGAAGAAACAGCAAATAAATTGATTTATCTAGCAACTCGACCGTCAAAAAGTATTTTATTTAGTTAAGACTCTTCTAGTCCAACTTTTGACCTTTGCATCTCCTTTAGACAGAACAGAAAATGGTAAGACCGTTTCATCTTCATTCCACCTGACAAAAGTCGAATGACTTTCATGTTTCAACTGATAAAGTTGGCTTCAGACGATAATTTTGTTTGGTATAAATCCATAACACCATTTAGAAACATAAAGTGAAATGACAACTGAATCATAATCACCTTTCTACCTCCCGCTTGCCCCATAATTCAAGAAACCAAAAGAGAGTCTATATATCGCATATTTGCAACAGGAACTTTTACTGGAAGATCTGCCTTAAAACCAAATGCTAAGGAGACAAGAGACAGGATTGAGCTTTCATATACTACAAACCGGGTATTTCTTGAATCCAGGTAAACAACTTCTGCTCAAAACAGTGGCACAATAGAAGGCAATTTATGTCAGATTTCTAACGTGATCCCACAAAGAAATCAAGCTATATCAAACACTGAAATCTAATGAATAGAATAAATTTACAAAAGGCAGAAGAACCCTGCCATGGTTCTCTGAATTCTTTGGCAGAACCTGATGATTGCAGAGGAGAGATAGGGAATATGCCAGTCATGTATGGATAGATATTGTTTTTTATTGTCGAATGCATACGTTGGAAAGCAGGTATGTGTAGGGGCTCCAGGAGAATAATAGTGTTGAAAAGATTTTATGCCCTAAATCTAACAACAACACAAGATATGTCATCTTTACTGTCTTTTCTTAATGCCTCCGCTATTAGCTGCTTAGCTGCTTTCATTGGGTCTTTAATCCTTCTTGCCATATCAACAGCCTCTTGGTTCGTCATCACCTGTATCGTTCAAGACGAAGGAAAGAGTAAATAATCCATGTGGTATTCCCTAATACAAGCACAACCTATCGAAGGAGCAGTATTTAGAACCGACTGTGTGTCAAGAGACAAAGAAATTAAAATCCAGATAACCTTCCACAGGCCATCACTTGCAAGGATCAAAATATCTGTATTTTCATCTATATCTGTTACTTGAATGTCAGGATCAGACCGTAAATGTGACTTGAGGCTCTTGTCCCCAAAAGCACGAGATACAGCCAACTGCCCATTCACTCTGGGGACATCTCCTGGATAAATATTTGGAAGAGAAATCTAATCAATAGTAAGCCCATGTTCCAAAAACATGTAGCAAAGCAGTATCACGCAATTAAAACATCAAGTTACCCTAAATCATGCATATGGAATCCTTAAGCTACCATCTATATTCAAGAGATGTTAAATAGTCTTTTTCTTTCAGTTCAATGTAATAAATAGTCGTGAACTTGAGAAGTCCGTAAGCTACCATGCGTTGATACATACCAGTGGTCCTCAATTCTACGAAACACAAATAATCCCCAATCAGTCTCATGTGTCTATCAATCATTTCACCACCAATTCCCAACATTGAATTGAGACTAGATATTTTATTTAGGTAATCACCTTACACTTCCATTGAAACTAAACGTGAACCAGACTAGACAAACTAAATCACATTTCATCCACCGAATGGAACAAGGGCTACTTGTTGAGCAAACATGCTTGATTCCGGAAGCTGAAACTTTTCCTTCCGGATGTGATGCACATTGATTTCTGGGAATATAATGGTAAACAGGTTTTACTCAAAAACAGTATGAAAAGAACTTCACTTTAGCCATTGACCTTGACTAGCTCTACACAAATAATTCAAAATGTATGGGATAACATTGTCAACGTAAAATATGAACAAAGAACCAGGATATAAGGGAAATAAGACTGTTAAACAACAGCTGATGAAAGTAAACTTAGGATTCACAATATCCACGAAAGTTCCAATTTCATGACAATACATGCTCTTTGTTAGAGCAGCAGATAAAAATAATATTGGCAGCCATCTATCTCAATAAGCTAACAACCTGGCATGTTTGAGACAAACCCTCCTTTGTTCTCTATGCTACCTCTTTCAGTATTTGGTTCATGATCTGTCGTCATTTGTCTTGCTTTGCCCCCTCTTGAAAGAACTGCTCTTGAATCTCCCACGTTAGCTACCCACAATCTTCCATTTATCAAAATTGCAGTCACGGCTGTTGACCCACCCAGCCCCAAATCAGAACTATGAGAGAGAATAGCCTGATCTGTCCTTTCATAGGCTTTCAATATAGACCTGCTAGGGTCCACCCAAAACTCTTCCTAAAATGGTCAGTAGTAAAATGTTAGATTTTGTAACAAATCAGCTCCTAAATAGACAGTAAGAAAATGTTAAGCTGTCCGAGAAATATCCACACCTCTTTTAAGATATTGGGAAACAAATGCTTTTGTAGGTATGCAGGTACACCATCACCCAAATGACCGTCATAAATAGCAAAAAGTCCCAATTCTTGTGCATGCTCCTGCACGAACTTAGCAACATAATAATCCTCCATTCGGTGATTGGCTTTTCCTTCTACTAAGCAGTAACCATATTTGACATAACCATCGCGGCTTTTTCCCCTACCAGCGCTAGATGATGAACGTCCTCCCACAAACTACATGTGAGAGAAACCAAATTGAATCTAAATCTGACATGCTTCAAAAGAAGCAAGCAAAATAAATTCCAAGTTTCTAAAAGTACCAAGATGAGGCAGAGGAATGGCATTACAGCAGAAAACAAAATGTAGAATAGTTCCACGTACCACATACACGAGTAGTTATTAGTATACACTGGCTAAACGGATAAACCAAACCACAGACCATGCTTTATTCATACATTTTTATGGGCAAGGAAGTATAGAATTAATAACAAGAAAATAGGTATCATAAACACACACCTCAATTCGTACAACCTGGTATTAGTACTTCAATTGCGATAATGCAAATTTGCATATTCTTGAAATTCTATAAACCAGATTTATGGAGAAGCTACATAAACCTTCGAAAGCAGTCAAATAAAACAAAATAACCTAAGACGATGACTTTTAAACTTCCCATCCATCCCTTTTCAACATATAGCCTTAGTGTGTATTTTCGATACCTAATTTACTAGAATCAACCCAAAAAAAACAATATATGCGACGTTATATGTATGTAACAAGAATCAAGGCCAGAATTGTGCAGAATGCTCATAAGAAAGTGAGAATTAAAAAAAAACAAAACAAAACTTCTCAGAGACTATGCATAGTAGAACCAAACTTCAGATTAGCACCATGCTTCTGAATCATTTTAACAGCCCATTTAGGAAGCAAGCATGTAAGCCAATTAATTAAAAATATAGGATCACAAACATCAATATAATATTGAAGATGATTAAGATCGTTACCTCAGAGTAGGAAGTAAAAAAACAGCAAAACTTATCCATATCAGAAAACTATTTACACAACCTCCACCTCGTTCAAACTAAATCCCCACCATCCACCTCCAGTATCCACTTCCAATCCCAATTCCAAAGAAAATCCACCGCTAGGACGCTAGAATCTGCAACATCAAAATGTAAAGGTGATCACAAAATAAGAGACGAAGCGTATAGAAACCGCACCTACCCAAATAAGCAACCCTAAAACCCCAAGCAGTTAGAAAGAGAAACAAAAAACTAAATATACGAATTGGGTATTTGTCAATTACCTCGAAACGATCCAATTAAGAGATGAAAAAGGATAGATTGCCGGTAAAGAGGAGAGGGATACGTGAGCAGGAGCCAAATCAAGAGTCGGCTATAGGTTTCAGAAAAGAGAAGAACAGATATGTTTACGCAAGTGTGCAGAAGAAACAGAGTCGGCTGGTTTTGTAACAGAAGAGGAACAGACGCTATTTTCTTTACGAAAATTTTAAACATTAAAAACAACTTCCCGAAAAAGCTGTTATTTGGGCTTTTCTGAAAAACTCCAAATTCTGACTTTTCAAAAAACTGTATTTTGACTTTTAAAAAAGCTGTTTCTATTCCAAAAGCACTTTTTTATTTTTCAGCCAAAAAATCATTTTTTACTTAAAATGACTTCTGCGATGTAAAAAAGTGCTTTTGGGACTTCCAAAAGCCGAACCAAACAGGCACTAAAAGAGGTTACGTGTATATCGTCTGTAACTTGACATAAATTAGCGGAAGAGGCAACAGATGAGTGTACACTTTTCTCTGTTGTATAGGTATTTTGTAAAGGTGATTTTTTCATAGCTCAATAACAACAATCATGTCTTTCAATCTAAGTATTCTTGATGTTATTTTATTATTCGTACATGATTTATCAGGATGCATATCATGTTATTGAACGATCTTGTAATTTGCTTCCATTGATAGATAGTTTCTAGATATGGTACTAACCATGTTTCAATAGGTTATATTGTCCTTAAATAGGTTAAATTTTTAGAATAAAAATTATAGATTAAATATTTTAAGGTTTTAGAAGAATCCTCAAGTTTAATTTACATGACATCTTAAGATTTTATATTGATTCTTGTGATTAAGTCATGCAGTTGGTTAATAATTGTACTAAAGTGAGTTATTAATTGATTTTGTCACTTGTTATTGACTAAATCATCTTGTTTCATGTGAATAAGTTATGAGATAAGTGAAAGTTATACCTATTAATGAATTTAGGGACAATACGAAATTTAAAGTTATTGAAGTTTCCATAATTGGTTAATTCTTCGCATTATATGGTACATCTAGGAATGTACTTGATACTCAATTGGTCATCTTTGTCAAAAAAACAAGTTGAATTTAGAGATTATATAATCACGAAGATAAGGATTCTTATAGTTAATATGTTCTAAACAAGGCTTATCAAATTTTAGGCAATCAAATTGTCTTAAACCAGGTCTGTACCATTCCTAGACAACTTCTATATCGACTTGTAATCTCATTTACACGAGAGGGGAGAAATAATAGGATTGCAGTTTATAGCTACAATGTTACCTCCTAAATCATATTGTAGGCCATTAGCTTCAACTTCCACACCAAATTCCTGCCTTCCCCAATTATGGGATTTGACTGCCCATTGGTCATTTTCAGAACTAATGTATAGATGTGTTGTAGGAATAACATGTCTTTTGTCCACAAAGGAAGCAGTTGGAAGGCGATTAACAATCTCCGACTTCCATCACATTTGGAGCAGGGTGCCTCCCGAGTCCTTCAGGATCTGTTTTACTAAAACAGAAGAGGTATACCCACAAATATGGACCAGATTGGTAGATAGTTTATTAACCTTCTATTTCAATATCTTAAGTGCCTCCGCCATAAAAGTTGTATTAGACTTCGATTAAGGAATTAAGTTTGAAGGCGAGGTTACCTTTTTGAGATTCTCAATATCTAGGATACAAATACCTTCATTCCCTACTATTGTATGACTTATTCTTTTAAGGCTGAAAGCACAACAATCTCTTTTTCGTTCCTTATACATGGCATCAAGTCCTACTATTGTGTATTTTTTGTTGTTAGCCCTTCGCATATGAAGGCACTTCACAGCTAACTGCGGACGAACCTTAAGTTAAAGATTGATCACATGCATGAGGAAAGCATCTGAAAGCTCGAATGTAACTTAGCAAGTTAGATCAAGCATAGTGCAGCTTTGGTAGAGTTTCAAACCGTGTGCAAATTGACTTGGCTAAGGTTGAGTTTTTAATAAACTAAAGATTTAGTATATACTCAAATGAATAGACCATAACTAATGGACTTCACATAAGTAAGTATGTGATTAGACCAGTGTGTTATAAAAAGCTTAGACTTGGATAACTCATCATCAACAGAGATTATGGGGAGATCTTGGATAATGCAGGACGATCATTTGAAGATAGTAAAGATTTTTGTGGATATGAATGTTTCTTTCCTAATTCAATTAATTTCTTATTTTGTTAGTCGAGATATAACTTTATCTTACTAAATAGTCATATTTGGACGGTGTCATTCAATTGGTTAGTGTAATGTAATCTGATAAGTAGGCAGATTAGTTCGAATAAGATTTTGATTTTAAATTCTAATTTGACTATCGAGTCAAAGATGTTCATATATAGCTCATTTGAGTCTTGTTTCTCATCACATTAAGATAGAACAATCTTTTGTATACGTTGAAGGAAAGCAATAAAAGTTGGTTTTGTCGTATCTCTTAATTTTTTTGGTTGTTGCCTTTGATTACTTGTTGCTTTCGTAGTATTCTTACTCAAATATGAAAGTTAAATACTTGGAGGGTCGTGAAGATCTCGATAATAAGTTTCGTTAGTCGACGATCTCATAGGAAAGGCCAAGTCTTATTTAAATAGACCTAAGCAAGATCGTCATGCAAAGGTATAGATGCAACTTCGGTATAATTAAAGTGTCTAAATGGCCTTTGTAACACTTGCCATGGTGCTGGTAAGTTAATATAATTTTCTAAACTTTAGGTAGTTTTCCCCACTTCCCACTTTGTTGACTTCTTGTCATTATTCTCTTGACTTTAGCCGCCTCAAGAATCTCTCCTATAATTTTCTAACTTCTAGCCCTCTTTACACATTCTTCATTGTGTCTGTTACCCATTCCCAACATATTCATCATCCATGTTTTGGACTTCTGCTATCCACAAATTCTTTTGTTCAACATTTACTAAGCTTTTATATTTTGAGCTCATTTTACTTGCGGGTTAGAATTTGTTTTAGCCTATCAACAATTTAAAAATAATATTTTTATTATTTATAATATTGATAGATATACTTACCAACTTTTTCAATATAACCATCCGACGTATTTGTTTCAATAAAGACATAATGAAAATCTACTCCCTTCTTACTTTTCCCCCCCTGTTTTTGTTTGCTGCATGAAATGAAAATGAGCCCCCGTGAAATGTAATATTATGGCATGCCTCCTCTTTTATTATAGTTATCTTATAAGCATTAAAAGTTGTAATAAAAAAAATTCCTTCTCCACCTCATCATTAACTTCTTTTTTTTTAATGCAAAGAAAAATTAAAACAACAAATCAAAGGAAAATAAAAATAGAAATCGAGAGCGAAACCTAACTATCGTACTCTATCGAGCAAAGTTCTAACAGTGTCACCAGCAAAAATCATGAGGACTGAACTTGGAGGAGACAACCAAAACTGAAATGGTAGCTTATCATGAGTGCCCATTTTAGCTAAAATATTAGCTATACTATTATCCTCCCTGAGAATATATATGACCACCTACTTGTAATGAAGAATTTAATCCGTATCTAAGCCATCCATTTACATCTGACGAAACAATTAATAATACAAAAAGCTGACAATGACAAATAAAATGTTTGAAAATGAAATAATTTACACAAGCCTCTCAAAGCTAACAATTCCCTAAACGTCACTAACAGGTTTTAACGGGTCCGTGGATCGCTCACCGTCGTGTTCATTGGTTTCCAATCCAAGAAATAAACGATCAAACGGTGATGATCTGATGGACCTTGATAAAGATTTCAATGGATGACTACTAGTATTAACATTTACCCGATCTTGGTCCACTACCCTTTTCGAGGACCGGCCTGAACCGATTCTTGATATGAAAGCCGGCGTTCTTGAATTCCGGTCGGGTTGCCTTTCCTGGTCGAGCAGCTCAAAGTTCTTACTCCGTTCAAACCCGACACTCTTACTTCGATAACCCATTCTAGAGCTACTCACCCTAGGAAACGCTACGCAACTTTTTGCTCGATTCAAGTGGTTGTTCAGTAACTGGTTACGTACCTCCTCAGGTAATATCAACGTAAACCGGTCCAAGTTTTCTCCTGGCTGGACCAAGGAGTGTCCGGTTGAGTGAGACCTCGGAAAGAGTCTACCAATCCGCCATCCTGTCGACCATGAACGAAGTGACCGGTTCGGATTTGCCGGATTCAGTAAGTTCACATCTTGAGATTGTGTTGACGGCGCTGGTTCTTCCCTATTCTGATTATTAACATCAGCAACTTGAATTACAACACGGTCTAGTGCTTGTTCACCGATGTCAGGTCGCTGTTCTGGTCGAATCGAGCCGTTTTCCGGTTCGAAGTTGAGAATTAAACCGACCTGTGAATCTCCCGGTTTAGGAAGTAAATTGGCACGGCAAACAGGGCAGGTGGTGTGCGAGGCCAGCCATTCACCGATGCACTCCGGGTGAAAAACGTGATTGCACTTGGGGATTAAACGCAAGGTTTCGCTATCTTCAAACTCGTTTAAACACACAGCACACTCTAGCGACCCCTTGCCTATCTTGAGTCCTTTAACTGATGAGTATTGGAAGGTAGGAAAAGTATCGATGACCGCTGCCTCAAGCCCCGGGCCCGCCCTACGGGACCTCCGAGCTCCGCCGAGTATCAAATTCGCAGAAGAGTCGACACTGCCTCTGATTCTGCAGTGCCGAAAGTAAACGGTGACAAACCCCAGTAGAAAGAAAACGGATACTACAACCACCGTGAGAATAGCCATTGGAGGCTTGAAATTCTGGCCCAAAGCAAACGGAACGGTTGATGGCGGCTGTTGGGTTGGCGGCATGATCTTTTGTGCAATCGTAGAGGGTAACGATGAAAGAAAGAGAATTAATATTCTGAAAATGCCATGGTTGACGTTTACAAGATGGAGAGATGAAGAACCACCGGTACTTAACGCCTTAATTGTCATCGCCGATTACTTCTTCAAATATCAGTCACTTCCTTCTGACGAGTAATCGGAATATTAGAACTGATGCCAATTACACTTACTATAGAGTTTAAGGATATAAATGTTTGCTTGGCTTGTTTAACAAAAAGCAAAGCACGGTATAAAGATGAGAAAGCTAGGAGACGTGAAGCAGAAAGTAGACATAAATACAAAGGGAGTAGGATTAGGTTAGCTTTCTCTCAACGTCAAGTAGAAATGGGCGAGGAGTGGTTGAGCCTGGTCAGTGAAAGAGCGTCAGCTCTTTCGTGGCGTCGGGCTTTTGACTCTTAGAAATATTGAGAATCGCAAGTAACAGGACAATGATTTGGTACCACGTAGCATCCAAATAGTTAACTGGTAACTGGGACTGGGTGGATGATTTTGAATTTAGAGTTTGGACAAATAAGAGTTTTGGGTTCGTCTTCGAAACTGGCATAATAGTTTCAGCCGTACACGGTCAAAGAATGGCTTCACTTAAGTGCCAGTCTAGGATGGTGTTCGGTCTTGATATAATAATAGTCAGCAATATGATACATGTGGAAGCATCAAGCACGAGTGTATGTAAGGGACAACTAACTTGATAACGTTCACTGATTTAATTATTATAATTAAAAGTTATTTTTAATATATAAAAAAACATTTAAATTGATATTAATTATTATATAAGGTCCCATATTAATGATTTTTTTGGGAAAAAATGCTTACAGTGAACGTCTGGACCCTGGTTCCGGCTACTAGTCTAGGAAAATGGATTGCGGTCAATTTCATATACTTATCCCATAGTTCTTATCTTGTAGGCTGTAGCTAGTCAATTTTGCCTTATTTCTACCCACAAATGCTATTTCTCCGCCGACTAGTTTGATCTTTCGCTGTACAAGCTCCAATTTTCCTTTCTCCGGACTAGAATGTCTTCTTCTGATCTTATTCTCAATGTAAAACGAATAATCAAATCTGCTCTCAGGTTTCAGCATTTTGACCTATTATTTAATACATTAAAATCCTATAGCAACTAGCGTAAAGTCATCTATCAAATTCGATAAGATAACCATCACATTACAAATACTGTATATGCCTACAGAGTTTACCACTAAATGTCCATGATAAGGAATGGTTTATCAGATTCCTCCCGCAACGTTTTCACATTAAAAGTAAAAGAAGGATAACTTGTGTATATAATTGTTATGTGATAGTGACCAATGATCAGTTTTAAACTCTATCCATGTATCAGTTAGTAAGATTTGTAGTAACTTAAGAAACCGGATCCTCTGTCCAATTTTACTCTGTCTTATTCTATCTCATGGAATCTCAACCATTTATTTTACGGAATCTACGTAAGCTTTATGCTAATCCCGCATAAATAAATGACTGAAATTTATTGGACATAATAAGACACTGTAATATTGAACAGAAAATCTGGACTCGTAATTTGAAACCAAATTCTTTGTTCAGTTGAAACCAAATCTTTTGTTCAGTTTTATCGTTTCATAAAATCTCAACCTCAATTATATTATAATGGCGAAAAGGTGCCCATAATTTTCGGGCATGTATAGGAAAGCCCGCCATTCTAGAATATAATTGAATGACCAATGGACTAACTCAAGAAGCAGGAAAACATTTTCCAAAAAAGGATAGATTGAAATAAAAGAGAAAGTACAACATCACAAGTGGTTTCTGATAACGTGTAGATTAGGAAGTACTAAAGAGTAAATAGAAATAACACGCGAGGATGAGATTTTTCTGTCTGAATTTGTGACAGAGGATATTATTTACTCTTTTTTTTCTTACAATAATAAATAGATGAGGTTCTCTAACACAGGATAAAAAGTAGGTTCTCGACGAAATCAGATCTTTTGTTCAGTTTTATTTTGTCTTATTTTGTCTCATAGAATTTTAATCATTTATTTCGCAGGGTCCACGTAGGCTTTATGCGAACCCCACATAAATAAATGGCTGAGATTTATTGGACACAATAAGACACTATAATATTGAACAGAAAATCTGGACTCGTTCTTGACACAGAGGATCAACTATAATACATGATCATCTCATTTTAAGGAAGTGTATTTTTTTTAATTTTAAGAATAGTTTAAGGATGGATATTAATTTGTCTTATATTTTATTTAACTGTTTATTATTATCAGAGTTGTATTGATTAGTATGCTACCGTGCGGAACTTTCTCATTTTCCATTAAATTCTTTCACTTGCTCTTAACTTGCCATTAAACTTGGTTATTCTGAATGTTACTGGTGGAGATCTCTCCAACGACTTCCTTATGAGCCTGCGAATTAGCATAATCACAGGAACACAATTCAAAGTGACAGACGTAAAGTGTAGATTCACCACCAACAAGCGAATTCCCATAAGCATGAAACGGAAGGGTACAAAGAAGAGTGAGCAGAAGAAACGAAATTATACAAGTTTAGAAACCGAACCCATACTCGTGAGATAGTAATCTACGAACCCATACTCGTGAATATACGGTACCTTAATCTCACTGTCTCCGATGTCACCAATCCATGATATTGACACGGTTAGCTCATTCGGCCACGTGTCAATTCACTGGGTCATGTTTCATGCAATCAACTTGCATACGAACACCACGTGACCTACGTGTCAAGTATTACTGAAATACAGTATGCCACTTTGTCATTGGGTCATATTTCATCTTTGTCGGACAGCATGTCGGCAGCTCTAGTCATTTACCATAACTTTGACCACCATGTGTCTTTTTCTCGTTGGCCTAGGTGTCACCTCGATCGATACAATTGAACTATTTACCACAATTTTGACTGTCCGATTCATATTTGTTTCAATTAATTTTCCCATTAGCCATAACCATTCCGAAGGTTTTCAGGTGCTTTAACTTATTTTTGGGATTAAATTCCAACTCTACAAATAGTTTCTTGTGTTTTTTGTTAAGAATTTTCTTCTCTAAAACACTATAGTTAAGAAAACTTTATTAATATAATATTTGACAATTCATTATTATTATTTTGAATCCAACTATAATTTTGAAATTGAAGAAATGTGCAACATTCTTAAAGTTAGATCTATTTGAAGATAAAAAATCACATAATGTTAGTATTTTGGGATGACATAAATAATTAAATCATAATATAGTCTCATAATATACGTGCTAAACTGATTAAATTTGATTTTTTCATAGTTATGTGTTTAAATAAGAATTTTAGGACCAGTTAGCAGTTAGAGCTTTTATATAGTCAAATCTTTAAGTTGTTGCTATCTATATTAATTTTTGTGATTGATATCATATTTAGAACTCGTTAATGACTTTTATAGATGATTTTGAGTTTATTCGTAGCTTTCTTCTTCGTTGAGGTTCAATGATAACCCTTGATATTGTGATTAAATGACTAGTTATAGAAGAGAGGCGTTTAATGCCCTTAGAATAAAAAATTATATCCATCCACTAAAGTTATTTTTATCACTCAAATCTCATCTTATCTAAACTCGACTAATAAGTCTCATAAGCAGGGATAGATTCAGAAATTATTTTGAGTGGAGACAAAATATTTAAAGTACTCTTATATTACTGAAAAAGATACAAATATTTTGTATATTTGATAAACAAAAAATTACATCATTGTCTTGAGCATCTTACATATAACCTATTATAATCATTTCCTACGAGTCCTCATATTTTGATATCGCTGTAAAATGTTTTCATTGTCAATACTATTGAAGATATTTTTCTCAATATATGTGATCAAACAATCATTCATCTAAGAATCTCCCATTCGATTGCACAAGCGATTTTTCACTATTTTCATTGCAGAAAATGCTCTTTCCACCGATGCAGTAGCAATAGGCAAAATCAAAGCTAATTTCATAAGTAAAAACACCAAAGTGTACACAACATCCTTTTTTATTTCAACTAGCTTTTTGGCAAGATCACTAATCTCATTTAATATCGAAAATTGATCATCAGATTGCATATCAACAATATAATTATCAAGTTGATCACCAACAGTAATAAGCTTTACTTTAGAGAAATCAGAAGGATAAAATTCAGCAAGCTGAATCAATTTTTGCTTATCAAAAGCATAAAAAGAGTCACTTGGATTCAAGCATGCCACACAAATAAGCAACTTGGTATTTACCTC